>JAUBNY010000230.1:790688-829050 GCA_032275445.1 Crypturellus soui | reverse complement strand
ATCCGCTCACAGGGAGGGAACCCTGGAGGGAGGCAGCAAGGAAAGGTTCATCTGGCACCGCCGCGCACAGAGGGAGAAAAACTGAACACGGATGCGAGTCTTGGAGGTTCCACCAAGACCTCTCAGCCCAAACTCTCGCTCTTCCACACTGGCCCCTCAGGACCATCTTCCCCGGTGCTGCAGGGGTGGCCTGCTTGCATTTTCTCCAACAGGCAAGTGGGACGGTCTCCATTCCCTTCATCCCTCATCCGAACAACTGTGACAGAGCAGGAGTAACACACTTGCCAAATCCAGAGCTTTGGGCTGGCATCAGAGTCTGAGCCTACTGATAGTATCTCCCTACCCAGGTCACATTATTTTAATTTCTCTACCTGGCAGCATTTCCAGAGTCACGGCTCTTCCCAGCTGCGCGGCAGCGAGAGCAGCCAAGAGGCACCAGGGCAGGGGGCTCCCAAAGCAGAGCCTCTCACGCAATACCACCCCTGTCCAGCTGCGCTGCCACTAGCTCTCAGCATCTGCCACTCTTCAGAGAACAAAAGTGCTTTACAGCTCTCTCTCAAAGCACGTTATTTCCACCTTGGAGGCTTCAGTAAGGGAATAGCCTCAGGATGGGGTGGAAGACCCGGAGCAAGAAAGGATGTTACACAGAAGGATCTTCTGTCAGGCAAGACAGAATTCAGAATGGTTTCATGCGGCCAAAGTGAAGCAATACGTGCTTTTTATTTAAAAATACTAGCTTGTGTCCTGACAAATGAAAGCCAGAGAGTTTTACAGTTATCTGAACATTTCAAATGCTGCTGCAGCTAGAGCAAAGACTTGGACCCACAGCATTTAACAACTTTATGGGTATCCTTAATGAGGGAAGAGGAATACCACAGGAGAGAAAAAAAATGTTTTTAACTTCCTGCATCTTTGCACCTATGCAGCTCCCTGAACAAGGGCATGAACCTACATGAACATTTGTGATCACCCCATCATATCTACCTTTGAGATGTTTCTGCTGAAGAGATTAAAAGGAGCTTCCGGAGGAAAATAAGGCACCATCCTCCTGTGAAAGGCATGAAGTGTGCGCACCTTCCTAAGACACCACTGCAGCACAGGGCTCTCGTGTGCAACAGACCCCAAGAAGGTGCACACGAGAGGGAACATCGCTCTCGGAGTAAGTTACCCGACAGAAAGGGCAAAGAGAGGAAGACAGCATGGGTAAGAAAACATCTGCGGAGTTATCACATCATAGCCTCTGAAGAGAAGTTACCAACTTACCCTGATGTTAGTTGTGTAGTTTATAATGTAGGGAATGGAGGAGTCTCTGAGGAAACAGAGCACTGCAGCATTTTTACCCCCCCCTCAGTGATTGATTATTTTTTCTTAATTTTTTCAGGAATTTAAAGCTTCCAGGGGCCAAACTTTTGTTTTGCTTTTGGCAAAGTAGGAGACTGAAAGGCAGGAAGCAGAGGAACTTTATATTCACATATGTTCATGT
The DNA here is from genome assembly GCA_032275445.1 of Crypturellus soui. Classification (NCBI taxonomy): domain Eukaryota; kingdom Metazoa; phylum Chordata; class Aves; order Tinamiformes; family Tinamidae; genus Crypturellus; species Crypturellus soui. The sequence continues at coordinate 827,567 of JAUBNY010000230.1, read as the reverse complement.
AAAAAAAAATAAGTTACACCTTAGATCCTACCAACTCATTATAGAAGCACAAGAGAAATGCACAGCATTGGTTCAAGAACTGTATGTGTGGTTCAAATGCAAAATGATCGGCCTGTTGACGAAATACCTTTTCAAATTCTGTCCCAGCAGACTGAGATGATTCCTTTATGGCCTTGCTTAAAAAGCAGCAGGAGAGCCCTCTTCTCCCACAGCTCTGTGCTGCCTGCAGCCTCTGAACACTCTCCCAGCGTCTCCTCCCCTCCAGGAACAAAACGCTTCCCCTGCTGTGCCCATTTGCTGCCTCCTGGCCGAGTAGGCTGCTGCAAAGAATCTTTGCACGCGAGGCTGCCCGAGGACGGCTTGTAGGGAGCTCAGTGCATGGCCACCCTGCCTGGCATGGAGCAGGTCGCTGTGGGCAGCAGGCACAGCCTGGGCACGACAAAGCATGGGAAGGTGCCTGTGAAACGTTCACCCCAACTTCCAGCTCAGTCCACTCCTCTCTGCAGCTTCAACTGACAGGCTGGCAGCTCTCAAAGGAGACACTGGTCCTTTTTTCAAGGCTACTCAGTACACGCAGCCTTCCAACTCTTGCATCCAAAACAACTGCAAGCGGGCAGAAAGGGAGGATGCTCCTGGGACTGCAGAACAATCCCTCCATTTTGTGGCTTTCAACCCCTTGATAGGAGGAGGCAACGCTATTCTATGCAGAAGCCTTTAGCTATTAGAGTGGCTGCTTCCGTTTCCCAGAAAAAGCCAGATGGGACAAAGACCTCGGATATAAGATGCCGGAGGACCTCACAGCAGCAGGAGGGGGAGTTTTCTGCAGTCCCCTTTTGTCTTGCATTCCTGCTTCAGCACAGGGGACAGAGCCTTTGTCCCCGGCCGTGCTGGCCATGGGCAGCTTCCCCCACCTCCTCGCCCTGAAGCCAGAGATGCTGCCTGCTCCCACCAGGGCCTGCTGCCCCGCTGCTCACAGGCTCCGACCAGGCAGCCGGCAGAGTTGGGATGGACAAAGGGCTGCTGCAGGGAGCCGAGCACCTCCCTGCTCTGGGCGGGAAACACCAGAAAAGCAACAAGCTAAATTCAGCTCCCAGGCAGCATGGGATACGGGCTGACAGAGTTAAAATGGGACATCAGCTGCAACCTACCCAGTTCAAACTGGGCATCTAAATACCTGGCTAATACCAAGCCTCCTCTTCGAAGCAATACTCAGATTCCTTGCTTATGTGTAATCAGTAGAGTAGTTTAGAAAAACAGCTTCCCTTCTTTCTATTTAAACTTTTTTGCTTATGGAAAAAGTACTTATTTTTTACTTATGGAAAAAGGACTTTCTGTGCCTCTACTCCTGGCACTCCGTACTGTTATGCCAACCTGGCCTTTGGGGATAGGGGAAGTCAGAGACCTTTTCTCCACTGACTGCTAGATATTAGGGACAACAGTGACTTCCACAAAAAGTCTCAGGAACCATCCAGCTCAATATGCAAGGCTGAACAAACTAGAGGAGATAAAAATGCCCAAATACCATGAGGCTGAGGAGGCAGAGGAGAAAAGGCTCCTGTTACTCATGCTACACAGCTTGTTGATTGCCAACATAAATCACAAGCTCCTTTTTACCCCTCCCACAAGCTGCTTGAGAGCAAGGGCATCCCGGGGTTCCCAGCCTTGCTCCTGGCAGCTGAACTGTAGCACAGGACGAAGCTGGACAAGTGCAATGCTCAGTTCAGGTTCACGTCATGCCACTGGGGCTGACAAAGCAACAGGTAATATCATAAGGCAGGGGGTGTTACAGCCCTCCCCCCAAGTTTTTGAGAAAGGGGCAGGTATCTTTCAGACCTGGCTAGAGGGCTGAAAAGTTTCTCTGCAACAGAAAGTAATAGAAGTTTGGCAGAGAAGTGATTCTAGCTGCCTGGTACACCACAATGTCCTAGCAATTTCCAGCCAAAGAACAGGGAGATGCTCCCCATCAGAAGCAGGAAGATTTTCTGCCACCGGTCATTTAAGAAATGATGCTGTTCCAAGACAATCGGCAGGATGGATCGGGGCACTAGGCAGCCTCCAGGTTTGCAAATGGGCAGCATCTACCTGTTCTGAACAGAAAGAAAACCCAAGTTAATTCAATCAACCACAATATAAGATTATATACAATTCCTTTTATGCTTCTAGGAAGAATGAGAATAGGCCTATTGCACGGCTGTGCCATATGTATGGTGAGCTAACAGCAGTAGGCTGCATTCACACTATTTTTCTGTCCTGGGATTCCCTCAGCTAGATTACCACCAAGACCTGAGCATCTCCAACCTCAGCAGGACTCACACTGATAAGGGACAGAGCACCAGGTAGGGGCTTCTCACAGCTCGGGAAGCCTCAGCCGACAGCTTGACCTACCATGAAGCTCTTCTTTGACAATGGGCAAGTCTCTTGACTTCCTCTGTGCCTCGATCCCAGCTTCGTAAGTGGAGCTCATTGCACTTACCTGCCTCACATGCAATGTGAAAAGCATTAGAATGAGATTCTTAGAAACGATGAGAAAAAAAAAATATATAGTTGTAACATGAGCTCTGCTGGACCAAGCCCAGATCAGTCAAGAAAAATCAAAACAGATTAGAGAAAAACATTTGAGGTCAAGGCTCCTTGAGACTTGCATGAGAGATGCTCTGTCAGGAAAGCAGCAATGTGTTTAGCTGCCTTTGCTTTGGGTGCACTCAGAGCAAACTATGTAAAGCAAGAGCAGAACACTAACTTTTTCCCTCTGAGATCTCAGGTGCACAATCAAGTTATTGTGGCTTAAAAACACTCTCTCCTAGCTAGGCCGCAGCAACTTCCCCAGGCCCTCAGCTGGGGCTAATGTGACACAAGCTGATGAGTTCTAGCTGGGTAAGTCAAACCTTACTGCAAGCAGCCCTGTCTTGTCTGTTGGCTAATGGGCAGACACCCACACAGCTCTCAAGTATTAGCAGAGCGGATAAAGCAGGACACATCCACCCAGAGGGACCTGTAACATGGGTATTTGACTAGTTGGGAGGCAGATTTAGGCAGGGCAAAGCAAACAGTGCCAGGGGACACATCTCAAGCCTCGAGTATCCTGAAGATTAACAGCAGTCACAAGAACAAACGGGATTGCAGCTTCAGCATTTTCTGTGTGCAGCTCTGGGGCAGCATTTGAAGAGAACGTGCTTTTATACCCTATACGAAATGCCTCCTCTCAGAGATCCTTTCTGTAGATAACCACACTTCTCCTGAGGTCTCTTCAGCATTGCCTGGCTGCTCAACAGCTCTCGAGACAGATGCTCCTTTCTGGATTACTGGCAGTGCTGTGTAAAGCTCTTGCCCTCCACAGGGTAGAAAAGGGCTGGGTGCATCTGCATCCAGGATGTTACATACAGGATGTATGGCCACCAAGACCCTTGGTGACAGTCACCAGCAACTCCTGAGGCTGCAGTCAGTGCTATGAAACAGCAGCGACAGGTTAGAGCCACAAAGGGAGCTCAGAAGCCTGTGCTGAACCAGGCACGGTGGCCGCTCGCTCCTGTTTTGTGGGCAAGCAGGAGTTCGGCACCAGCCAAACTCCATGTGCTTCCCAGCCGGGAGCGAGGCACCGTGACACGGCTGCCTTCGGAGACAGGGAAAGGTGGACTTATTGCAAGGATACAGGACACGGAGGGGCTAGCAGACAAACACCGAAAGGACCAGGCTTCATCTGCTCTGCTGCTCCCAATCAGCCTGTCTTTTTTTTTTTTTTTTTTTTTTAAATGGGAAACGTTTGCAGAGGAATTAGGCTAAACCCCAACCAATTTCTCATGGACCACTGAATAACTATCAGATGATGAGAGCTTTTGGCCGTGACAAACTTGGGTTAAATTGGAACCAGTGACTTAATTTTTCCATACCCTCTTTACAGACTCAAGGCACGCAGGCCGCTCACTGGGTCGAATCCTATTCACCTAAGGCAAATGATGGGCCAGGAGTTTATTTTATAAAATTTCACTGTACCACAGCTCCAATGTTTGTGCAGCACAGTTCTCTACATAGCAGGTTCTGCTGAAATGAAATTTATATTGATTTATTCTGCTTTGTGGAGCTAAACACACAGCTAATCCCCCCATTTTTAATCTAAAATCCTGGAATACTGTAGAGGAGCCAGGGCCAGCTCTACACTGGAAACTGGTCAGTATTACAAACAGATGATAGAAAAAAATATATATTTTTTTTTCTACAGAGTCATAGCAACCATAACAGAACACTAAATCAGCCTGGTATTAAAAAGAAAAAAAAATAAAGGCACAGTCAAGAGAAAAATATATAGGAATTACTGGGAGATTGTATTTGACTTTAGTAACCCCATTGGGAAGGAATAAACACCATTTTACAAATAGGCCAGACGAGGCTGATTTATACTCAAGGAAGCAGGGAGGGTTTTTTTTTATTTTTTCCCCTGCTTGCAAGGAGAAACGTGCCTGTGTCAGGAGTGTTTGACAAGACGTCAGCAAGGGGAGAGGTCCTGAGGCTTCCTAGGCCCACAGGACCTCGGGGTGAGGCCCAGCTGTGAGGCCAGGGCATTGGGTGCCAAGGATCTCAGAGGCTTGATGGCCTTGGCTGCATCCACTCAGCGACTCACCTCAGCCCAGCGCCCCTCGTCTTGCTCCATTTCATCATCTCCAGCACATGTGAATCATGAGAGAGGGAGAGAGGCTCATGTCGACTTCGCTGAGGTTCACAAAAGGAGCTAAAGGAGCAAGACCCTTAGTGCTACACGAGAAAAACATGAGAGCTGCTGTTCTCAGCTATTAGACATGGGAGAATAATCCCTGCAGGAAGCTCAGCCTGGGGGAAACCTACAGGAAAAAAAGATTTTACTACTTGATCTGCTCATAAACCTCTTCTTTATACGAGGGCGGCAGCTGCTGCCACCTCTCCCAGAAGTTGTGGTATTTAACAACACATTCTCGACCCTTCAGACCTCTACTCCATACCCACACACCCACCACAGCCCAAACCACAGACCAACAGAGTCCCATGCACGGAAGCAGAGCTCTTCGCTACGCCAGGATGAAGCCCATTCCTGCAAGCAGGGTAATGTCTCATCAGAGCCAAATGGCCCCTTCCTGATCCCAGGATTTTTTTTAATCTATTGTCTAGAGCTACTCGGAATTCACAAAGCATTCCCTATGTAAGCTCGGGGAGAGAGAAGGGAATAAACGAGACCATTTCTTACCTCCTTTGAGAAAGGGGAACCCCCCACAAGACAGTCATCATGCAGAGGAAGCAGGCGTACCAGAGAAAAGGGTTTTGCGGGCAGAACCTCAGGTATTACTATTTTGATCACTGTGTTGACACACTGCTGTCACCTTGGATAACTCATCGTGTATCTGCTGGAATTAGTTTTGTCTGATACAAAAGTGTATTAAGTTTTGCTGAGGAATAACTTCATCAAGCTTACCCAAGATCTAAGTTATCTCTGCTATATATAAGTAACTTTCTCCTCCAATTTTCTCTTGAAGCAATCATGTGAAAGCTATATTAAAACACTACACAGAAACTGTACCTAGTATGCTGGTAGGTTTTCACGATTGTTTCAGTCTCACAACACAAACCCACAATATCCTATAGCCTCCTACTATAGACTTGTTAGAGCTTAAATATTAAAATGCAATATAAATTAGCTGAGATTTCAAAACTCACATTTACATATCATTCAGCACACTGGCAACCAGAAAACTACAGAAAAAGATAACTTATGTATTCATGAAACCAGCAAAAAGATCTGAGGTAACATCACAGGACAAGTTACAAAGAAAACTCAAGGGGTTCCTATTCTACCCTGACCAAACAGGAAGATCAGCTCTTTCAGGCAAATATTTAAGAGGAATAGTTTAACCTGTTCTCAAAGGTCTCCAGCACTGGGAAATCCAAAATTACTCCAGTGCTTCACTATATTTACCATCAAAAAGTTTTCTGAATGACAAACATAAGCCTACCTTGCAGAATTTGAGTAGGAATAGACCTCTCATATCCTCAGCAGACATGCAGGAAGGAGAAAAAAAAAAAAAGAGTGTATTTCTTACAGCAACCTTCTGCATATTTGAAGACTGTTCTCATCTTCCCTCTACCTTCTCTTCCCTAGACTAAACAAAAAATAATCCTCCAAGCTTTCCTCCATAGGACATAATTCCTAAATTTTTGGGTCATTCTTATTGCTCTCCTGAAGACTTCTCACACCAGAATAAACATGACGAAATTTTATGCCCCATGCTCTCCTTTTACCTTCACAGCGTTGTCAGAACACTTAAGGACTGTTTCACCTTTAACATATAGAGCACTTTCATTTATGCATTGGGATGCACTTGCTTTTTTTTCTCTCAGAGAAGTAAGCATTGGTTTACATATAGTTCACTATCAATAGTAACTCCCAATCTTTTCCTTTCAGGACTTCTGCCTTTGCCAGTTGTTCCCCAGCTAGTAACTGTGGATTAGATTTTTTCCTGCATAAGCCAGAAACTTGCACGTGTTGCACCTTACTGAATGACACACGGTTATTGCAGAGTGTTTGCTTCATGAGCAAGGACTGCTCTGAGCTCTAGTCCTACCTGCCACAGCGCTTGCATACACCTCACATCTAAGCTGTATCTGCAGGTTTCATCAGGAAACTTATTTCATCTCGCCAGTTAGTGCCCATTGCGTCAGCCCTAGGACAGCTTCCAGAGGAATCCCAGCTCCGCACATCACTCACGGTTGATAACAACACACTGGCAAGTACTCGGAGACTAGAAATCTGAGCAGTACTGCACCCCTTTTAGCTTTATTAAAACCATATTTCCTTAGATTGCTCAAGGACCTGTTATGTGAGATAATGTCAAAAGTCTCACTAGTGTCAAAGTAACCAATATTCACCACTTCCTACAGTGCCTGTTACTTTGTCACAGAATTAAATTAGTTTGCTCTGATTTATTCTCAGCACGATCAATGTTGAAACTTCCATTATTCCCTTGATGTCACCTAGATGGTTTGGTTTTCCTAGAAGTTTCTTAGGAGCTGAAGTATGGCCAAATGTCTACAAACCTGATTTTTTTTTTATTACTTTTTAAATTAAGCACAGCACTACTGGCCATTTTCCAACCTCCAGGAATTCCACCTGTGCCCAGACGTTCCCAGCTGTAACCAGAGGGGCTCACAGGGGCTGCTAGAAGGAAATGTCATCAGGTCTGGCCAGCTTGGAAACATCTACCTTACCCATGTTGATCCTCAGCTTTACAAGTTAGTTCACCACTACAATTCCATTGTGGAGAACGCAGCCATGGCATGTTCCTTATCTTTATCTTTAAGCTCTAATGTAACAAGGTTTTCCTGACTATTCTCCACATTGGTACCTGAAAGCAGTACCTGTTCTCTTTCAGGACAAGCAGCAGGGAAGGGGCCAGAACTCAGACATACATTTATTTCCATGCTACATTAATACATTGCCTCATTATGCAATGAGTCAGGCCCTTGAAAACTGAGTTGGAACAAGAAAAAAATGCAAATTACATTTCTAGGAAAACGCAACCCATGACCTTTCTATCCTTAAAGCATTCTAATAACACAGTTTCTAAAGAGTTAACCATTGTAACAAGCCCTGAATATACTTTCCATAGGAAGAGCATTTCTTTCTCTTAGTTTGAGTTAAAGTATAAGTTTATTCTACCATGAGATATTCCCAGTGCACCCACGAACCATGACAAGTTAAGGTCACTGAATTTCATTTTCAAGGTTCACTCTTTTTTTTTTTTTAACTAAAAATAACAGAGTTGGAATTTGTGGTCATGGTCAGACAGCGATAAAATTCAGAACAGATAAAGCCACAAGCAGAACTTTGAGAATTGCAAACTTCATTTTGTTGAAGGAGGAGAAATAGTACTATTTAATCAAAAGCACAAAGCATCAAGTGTTTGTTACAGTGAACAGGAAAGCCAAGGCTCTGAGAGCTCTGAAATTCAAAGCAGAAGACTTGTTTTTCTAAGCTACAGCCACACTGCAGGAGAGATGGAAACAAAGGAACACAACATTCATTTGCCTAAAAATGCTTGTTATGAAAATACATCACCTGCAATAAGAGACATTTTACCACCACAACACACAATAATAACACTTAAAACAGCAGTAGCTATTAGAAGAATTTTCAACTTAATCATCACCATCTGAAAGTGCTCAGACACGGCAGGGGCATAACTGCATCTTATTCTCCCACTGCTTCAGTTGGACCCAAAAAAGCACATCCATGATAACCAAGAAGTTGGCTTATTATTTGAAAGATATGAATTTAGCTCTTAGCATAGTTTTTAAAACAAATAATCCTTCGTCATGCCAAACTGCTTGGAGTCTATCCACAAAGGCTCTGCCAGTTTTATTTTTTCTCTTGCTTCTTGTTCAGGGTGGATTAATAAGCATTACTTGTGTTGGTTTGATTCAAATGTTTTAAAGGGTATTGTGAAGTATTACAGACTCAACAGACTTTTAAATAACTCAGCAGCACAAGAGTAAGGTACATACACTACAGTCCTAGAGGTACATGTATCACTTTCCCATTTGACAATGTCCCAAACAGCACAGAATAACTAGAGTAAAAAAAAAAAGAGATATTCCACCAAGTAAAACACTGCTATAGTGCCACACACTGCCCTGTGCAGGATGGGTTTCAAGAGAAACATCCCTTTAAGTGCTCAGCTGTTTTAATGGGCTGGCATCTACCAAGAGAAGCTCTGTGAAAGACCAAGGAGAGAAGGAGCCAGCAAAAACCTATCTCAGTTTTGTAAAATGATCATGTTGGGCTGGGGAAAATCCCATTTTGCTGAACAAATCACACTGCCCTATCCCCAAGACAGATGCAAAGGAGAACATGGGAATTGCCCTGGAGACTTTACGGTCTGAGAGGAGGCCAGGAGCAGGACTCAAGCAAAGTTACATGGACCATGTCAGATATAGCAGGAGCACTGGGGACTTGTTAGAGCAATGAGTGAGCTTACCCTGGAAAATGGCTGCACCTGGCTGCAGTCTGCTAGAATTGCCCTGAGAAACCATGAAGAAACATGCCACTAAGCCCACCCCCAAGCCAGACCTTACTTCTGAATGCCTTATCTTGCCTGGATTAATGCAAAGATTGTGATTAGCAATGACAAGGCAAGAAGAATTTAGCCTAAACAAAGCCAAGAGACAAGTGATAACAAAGTTTGTACTAAAACAAAACTACATCTTGGATCACCCACTGGCGGTCACAGTTTCTGGTCACAAAAGGGGAGGAAGAGTTTGCAATGCTCGGTCACAGCACACAGCTGCTTGCTACAGGGCAAGAAATATAGGAAATAGTCACAGAGTTGGTATAAGAGGACCTTGGGGCTCTCTTGTCCAGCCTCCTATTTGAAGGACTATCAGCAATACTAAATCAGGACAGCTATAGATTGTTTAGCTTCTCCTTACAGACTAAATCAGCCCTGCTCCCTCCATCCTGTCTCCTCGCATATGCTCTAGGCCCCCAACCACCTTGGCAGCCTCCGCTGGACACTCTCCAGTTTCTCGGCATCTCTTTAAAACTGTGAGGTCTAAAACTGGTCACAGCACTTTAAGCAAGGTCTCATCTAATGCCAAGCCAAAGAGGTAATAACTGCTCTCAATCTGCTGGTCATGCTCTTCCTAACGTAACACAGTATGTGGTTTGCCTGTTGCATGATGAGCACACTGTTGGCTCATATTTAATTTCACACTCAAAGAAGTCAATTTATGATTCACACACTGGGGCTTTTTTTTTAATAACACAGATTGAGAGCTAAACACCCAGGGGCTAGAATCTATTAAGGCATATTTGAACAATGTCTTAAACAAGCCATGAAAGTCAAAATCAGCACGGACTAGCAGAGCATAATACTGAGGGCCCCTGAAAATCTATGTCATAGGGACTGTGATATGCTTAGGCAAAAATCCCATTTCAATGTAGGCTGAAAATCAGTCCGTTTGGTTCAAGGTCAGAAAGAGGAGGTTGTGCTAGTGGCAGGAAGCTTGAGAAACCTTCCAGTAGAATCACCCACCCCTCGCACGCAAACACAGTCTGCTAATTCTGTGAAGGAGAAAGTACCACCTAATCTAGCATAAGAGTTGTTGCCAGGCTGCTATATGAAAGTGCCAGCCTAGCTTAGTCACTGGGAAGTTCTTCCCTAAATAACTCTTAAAAAGCCCACTTCCCTCTGCCTCTTCCCTCTTTCCCATAGAAAGAGTGAGACCAACAAGCTACAGTAATATAGGTTGTTTAATGTGCAATAGAAGGTACTGAAATTACTGAGGTAAAGAGAATGTTACAAGAGCTTATGCAAGGCTAGACATTTGAAAGGCTCCAAAAGAAACCTTGTATGTAGTATGTTACCACTAAAATATCATATGTTGCATTGTACCTAAGAGGAAGGCTATTAGATAGATGCTTTCCTCACATCCTGCAGTCAGTACATACAAAATAATGAGTATGAATCTATCACTGGGTGGCCAGTATCAAAGAACTACTCTACACTACTCTTTAGACAGGATGAGACTTGAATAATAGCAAAAACTACCAGTCATGTAGATTGAGATGCTTCAGGGAAGAAAAAATTTCAAGACAGTCTAAATTTAGATGGCAGAGACATTGCTGCACCACAAAGGTTAGAAGAGATGCCCATGGCAGTTCAGACTGCATCAAGAGATATTCCCAAAATGAACACGAGCAATAATTTATGCTTGCACTGGCCTCCATCAATGTTTAGAGGAAAAGCCCATGAGAGCTGCTACTGCCTCAGTAATTGGTGACAAAACTTGCCAAAGCAATCCTGTCTTTAAATGAACCTTTCCATTTGGGAATCAGCCAACTGACAGAAAACCAACAAGTCGCAGAAGCTACCAAACAATGTATTAACCAGTAGAGCAAGTACCACATGTTAGAAATTCAGTAATCATTGATTTGGAAAGGTACTTCACCTGCAAAGGACCTCAAGCTAGGTTAAAAAGTTTCTTCCACTATTTTCATTCAGACTTTGTGGCACTGAAGGGCCCCTTTTAAGTCTGCTACACACTCAGCCATTCCAAAGAGGCTCACATGCCCACAAAACAAACCAGCATTCAACCTACTGCTAGGAACAAAGCCGAGGAAGATTAGTGCAAAGAGATGGGTACTTTCCAAGGACTCTGCTCCCCTGTTTCTTCCTCTTACCCAGAGGGGATGACACCAACAGAGGGGCAAAGCTACAAAGAGCAGGGCAGGCCTCCTTTAGTCACTAACTGCTCTGGTCTCTTCAGCTTCTCGATAACTTGGCATTGGGAGTTACCTTCACAGCACTTGACTCTGTCCTGTGGCAAGCCAGGCTGGTGGAAGGAGGCCACTCCTTTTGGCCAACATTTGTTCTCACACAATTCTCAAGATGTGACTGAATGTTCATGCAAATCACATATAGCACCCTGGGACAAAATGGGGCCTTTCACATGAAAGCAGCAAAAAAACGAGGTGGTGAATTGAAGGCTGTGATACCTGACTGGAAGACGTATCTGGCCAAGCCTTGCATCAGCTCTGCCGGCCACGTGGGCGGTGCCGACTCCCCCGTTTCTCTCTTTAGACGAAACGTCAATTCAAAGCCGAAACCACTCGGTCCGTCTGTTCCTGTAAACCTGGAGGAAACAAAAAATGACAAGTCACAACACACTACTTGTAGCCAGAACAGGCTTTAAGAGTATGATCAAAAAGGCCGAGTGGTCTCTTTGTAGGAAGGTCAGTTTAGAAATTTTCTTAATTCAGCTTCAGAGTTTATTTTGGAGTCTGAATGGCATAGCAACGTCAGGTTAGCTAATGCAAGACCATTTCCAAGCTAACCAGTATAACTGTTTTCAGACAGAACAGCTCAGTCTTGGACACACGATAGTTTTTGCTGAGAGTAATGGAATTTCCAGCAGCCCAAATTTGTTTTTAAAACAAATTTGTGTTGTACTGAGAGCTGCCCTAATTACATCTGCTTGAATGAGAACACGCAAGAAAATGCACAAGAACAAACAGTTTTCCATGCTGTAAACAGGACACAGCTTTAAGGACAGGACAGTAGGAAACAGGGTTAAACAGCTGGGTGTTTTGTGTTGTAAATGATCAACAAGAAAGGTCAGAGGATGCAGACAGAAAATTAACAACCTCCCACACAATTCACTAATCCTTCAGTCGCTACCATGTGTCACAAACACACTGTGGTGCCTCTCTACAGTTTGCCCAACTCTTGGCATCTCTAGGAAGATGGCAATGAAAGGGCATCAAATACAGTAGCTACTGCAGGTCAGGCAGAATATATGGCTACTTCCCCATTTGACAAGTACAAATGTCAGAGCAAACCACTGATAAGGAGAGTAGTTAAATCAGAAATAAAGAGAAGCAAAATAAATAATAAAGAGAAGCAAATAAAAACTACAGTGCTCTACTCTTTAGGAGGGTTGGAGCAGCTAATGTCCAGAGGTCCTTTCCAACTCCAACAATTCTGTGATTTCTTTTTGCTTCAGCAAAGTTGCATGTGGAGAATCCCATAATTTATACTTCTATATGACAAAAAGGTCCTGCTCTGAGGCCTCAACACCTAATAATGCCACAATTCACCCATGGAAATATGGGGTCTTATGTACGAATCTCTAAGCTCACAAACTTCAAAACAGTTTGGGGGCATCAGCTTCTTTTCTGCTACCGTCATCACATCCCTCTCATCAGTGCCATTCCACAAGGCAGACGCAAAAAAAAAGGGATTTCAGACATCTCCTTGAAGCCTTCATAAGCCACTATCATCCTGCAAATTTCTATCTCTTACAATTCCTTCAATCACTGGCAAATTCCCCCAGAAAAGCTTTGCAAATGCCTTGGATACAGACACCTCGCTGACCTCCACGATGTGTATAATGCACAGAGAGCTGGAAAACATGGAGCATTCCCAGCACGCTGAGCGCTTCCAAGCGCTGCGTAGGCCACTGCGGTAAGAAAACAGAAATGCTTCATAGCAGCCCAGCCTAGTAGCAGTGCTAAAACAGACCAAACTTGAGCATTAAGACAACCACACCAAGATGCAATGTAACGCCCTTTTTTATTGTTTTTTAAATTGGAAAACAAAAAGTTTCTTCAAAACAAGTAGTATATAAGAATACGTCAAAAGTATACATAGCAAAAGTAGGGAGAAATACACTCAGACAGGAACTGAACTATAGGACAGCTTATTTCTTTGGGAAGGGACTGAAAAAGTCATTTAAAGTGGGCAATGAGAGGGGAATAAAATAGTCTTAATTGCCTTTTTTTTTTGCTTTTTTTTTGTTTATTAATGTAAAAATATACAAGTGAATCCCTTTTTTTCCCCTTGATATAACTTGCAAATTCTTTGTTGATAATGTACCATAGAAGCGAGGTTACTATAAACAGAATGGATACCACATTCAATAACACTGACTACTGAACATAAAATTCTTTTTAGGGCACAAATGTACCTTTAAGCAACAAGCCAAATAATTGTATTTTATTCTCAAACAAAGCAAGGGCCTACTAATTAACCAGAGAGCCAAGGCTCAGGGAGGGCAGTCTGGACGCGAGGGAAGCTAGCACCCTGTCGTCGCGCACGCGGCTCTGCCAAAAACCTTCGCATACGACGGCTGCAGTCTCATAAATACCAGCATGAACTTTGTACATTTAGCACCTCTTTAGTGTTTATGTTTCAGTGTTTTCACATTTCACTCCGCGAAGGAAAAACAGAAGCATTTTCATAAAAGGTAGAAACACGAACGATTCAGATTTTGCAGTTTCCAAGGATTGATTGCAGGAAAAAAGCAAGTATTTGGGGCTCAAGTGCTTTATGGACACTTTTAAAAGGGATCAAAGTTAACACAAAGCCTTCAAGCTGATTTTACACAGCTATAATTTTTGGAAAGCAAAATGCCTCCCTATTGCATTACCTCCTTCCGAGGCAAGTTCTGAAACAACAAGCTTTTACTTTTGATATGCACTCAGCTAGAGAATATTTATTTTTAAAGAACTCCACAGATTGCCCTGGTACCCAGAAATAACTGTGTAACATACCGCACATGTGGTCTGCAGGGATCCATGAGCAAGTTAACTCATTGACAGCAGAAGTGCCCAATGTGAATATCCCCCAAACCTAAACCAAGACAAGATTTGAGAGATCCCTGCTGGCTAGCAACACGCCAGTGGTCACAAAGGGGTGGAATGTTCCTGCTTGACTATTTTTGGTAGGGCTAACTAGCAAGCCCCCAAAACAGAGAATTCCTAGGAAACACACTACTCCTTTACCCATCTTTCATTCTATAAGTTCTCTCTCTTCTAAGGTGAGGAGGAAAAAATATATATATTTTTTTAAGAAGTAGATGCAACTTTTGATTCTTCAAAACAATTAAAAATATAGGAGCATCCAGCACTTAATTCCGGATAGCCCAAGTTTACAGTAAGTTCCTAGAAAAATCCTTATTTGAATGCAAGAAATTTGTTTTTAAAAATAAAAAGGGCCAAAATACTTGTTTTAGAACAGTTAATGATCACAGATTACTAAAAAGACATTGCTCGACTGCAATGAAACTCAAAATACACACACTTCACCTGTGTTCCCCCTCTCTTCAAAGATCCGTAAGGTAAATCACTGACCTTTTAATGTTAAAGTAAAATTTAACAGATAAAAATATTTGCTGCTTCTTTCTGTGAAACTTTTATCCATAAAGTGAAATGAGGAAAAATAATCCTATTCAGCTACCTTTCTTTGTCAAAGCTTTTGTTCTTCCCCAAAAGTTTTTTACATTTGTATTTTAAAGCCTGTCTAACACAGCTTCAGCAGCTACCCTAAAAGGTCTCAATGCAAACCAGAGCGCAAACGCTTCATCCTGGCACTTGTCATCCATTGGGATGCTCCTGTCCCCAGGATGGGCATACTGTGTGCGGTAGGACACACTTCAGCTTTGCATGGTTGGTCCCTCCAACAAGAGCAGTCCCCGAGCAAGGCTCCCACTTGTTTAGGTTAGGGCTATACTGCGGGTGATGGCAGACTTGGGCTTCAGAAGTTAAATCTAAAACCCAGCCACATATCTCAGGCTCTTGGTTTCTCAGAAGAGTGGAGGCTTTGGAACATGTCGGCATGTGAAGCCCTTTACGTGTCCTTTCTACAGCAAACAGCTACAGGACAATAGTCTGAAAGCTGCTCAGATTTACAGAGGAGCTGCAGTGCCAAATTGGCCAACACTGGGAGATGGAGCATGAGTGACAGGAAAACCTCAGAAAAAGTCTTGCATCTATGCCTGGCCCCAGGTTCATAGCTGTGAGCTCCAACACAGCATTAAGTTTCTCCACTAAGAGAGCTGAATATTTGACATACTTTGGTTTATGTCTTGTTTCTGCTGAACAACTTTTGAATTCCGCCCCCACCACACAAGGCAGGAGGAAAAAAAAAATGTAAAAAAAAAAAAAAAAAAAAAAAGTATTTTGCCCAAACACTAAAGATACAACCCTTGGTCTTTCTTACTAGGAAGTATTATACCTGTCATTGCATGACCCCCACAGCAGCAGGAAGGTGCATCACCCTTGCACTATTCCAGGTCCAAAGCAGGCAGCTAAGGTTTCACAAAGCAAACAGCAGCGGGGAAATTCTTGGCTTGCTCCATGCCCGCTGGCACACATCATGCAGCTTTATATTATGACTACAGCAGTAATGGGAGGCTCTGCTATCTGCCAAGTCAAATCCAACCCTATATTTAATATTAAAACCTTATTTTGTCACATGAACAAAAATAAACCTCTTGAAAGCCAAGGTCGTGCATTGCACATGCCATTCTCTGCTTTAACATTCTCTTGATGGCTTCAGCTCAGCAGCACAGACCACACCGCAGCGCTGCACACAGGCTGCACAAGCCTGGCGTGATCCTTTAACGAGGTTTCACTGATCACGATATTTAGTTCCAGCAAAGGAATCCACAGAAATAGAGGCCCCTCTATTTACAGAGCAGCACTGGCAGCTTCCTCGAGCCCCCCACCACCCCTCAGCCAGGCCTCTCCTAAAGCCACACACAGAGAACTGAAGAGCTGCTCCCCTCAGCAGCAGCGTTCCTGGGGCATTTTCACAGCAAATAACCCATCTTAAGAGGCTCAAAAGCCAAACTGGCCCTCTGCTTTAAAAGCAGCTTCGAATAACCATAGGCTTAAAAAGTTTAAAAGCACTTCCATTCTCCCTTTTGCAAGAAAGAACAGCTCTGCTTCATTTCATGCAAGAAGGCAGCATTTCTGAAATGCTGCTTCCAAACGTTACAGAGCTGGACAATGAGCAGAGTGTATTAGGTGTTTGGTTTCAAGAGTTTAAGAGTATATGTATATAAATATATTCTGTGTACCAATCTCTGAGAACAGGAGTTTATGCAGGGAACCCTTTGCTACATTTTCTTCAGTCAAGCAACAAGAGAAGCCCTTTTAGAATAGTTAGAACTTGACTCGCAGCAGTCAACTCCGAGCTGTCCAACAGCTACTACGTGATGAAATGTGTCTTTCCCAAAACATGAGATCAGTCTAAGTATATACTGGATTGACTTGCTCCACTTTCAAATTGCAGTTCTGTTACTACTATTTTTGGGAAGCCACTTAAGCCCTTTGCATTCACCTTAGTTGCATTTTCCTGCATCCTCTACAAGAAGAAAGTCTTCCTACTGTTTCGAGCCATTGCAACATGGTTTTGAAGGTCATCAAAAAATACAGCATCGCTGCACGGCTAAGTCTGACACCAGCATGACATACTATGAGCTCCATCATAAAGCAGCCTCAATTCTGCTAAAAACCAACCAAACAAATAACAAAAAAAAAAAAAAAACACCCCACCCACACACACCAGGAATGATTAATCTATAGCTCCAAATACAGCCTGTCAGGACATTTTAGAAGTTCAAAACATTGGTTATCTTACACCAAATCTGACAAGAAGGATTCATAGTGCCACTTGTCAAGACCAAAGTATTTCAGAACCCTATTTTTAGTAATGTTTGAAGATTACATAGTTTAAAAAAAAAAAAAATCTTCAGAGATAGTTTCTTCCAGGTAGTGAAGATGCTTTTTAATATTGACAATAGATGACTGATGTTAAAACAAAAAAAAGCATCAGCTTTTACATTTAGCACTTAGATGCGTGATGCTGACTTGGCAGACACCATAGGTCCTCACAGAGAAAATCAATATCACTTCCCTTTCAACTGCTCACATCTGGCTAGAAACAAGTATCAGGGTGCTCTCATCCAAAAATGACAAAAAGCCTCTAGTAGTTTGCTGCAGCCATTGAGTTCAACATCTTAGGGTCTACCGCTCCCAGGAAGGATACTGGAAGATTTGGGGCTGATTAGCCCCCCAAAACAAGTTTTTACAGAGCCAGACTTCTGTAGACATGTTCCAGAGAGGCACTAAACACTTACTAATAACACAGGCCAGTCACAGTGATACCCCAGAATAAAAAGAACAACCCCTCCTCCACTACCACCAGCTATGGACCAGTCCTTCCAGCATCTTGCCTGCCAGGGAAAGGTTGCTTGAATGCAGCTCTCAATACAAAAGTCTCCTTTGAGAACTGTGGTGACATGCTAAGATGTGCCTATTTTCGTAAGAAAATTCTTCACAGGAAGAACTCCCCTGAAAAGCTTAGGAAGAGAACCAAAATGTTATTGCAGCCAAAAAACACCTGCTTACTCATGTGTTCTCTCAGATTGCCTCCTGGTATTGACCAAAATATCAATTTTAAAAGAAACACACTTGGAAACATCTGACAAAACCACAGGAGGGTTATCTGGACATCAGATGGTTCTCACATTAGAACCCTCAGCAGGAAATTCCATGGGCTCTCACAGCCCTGAACCTGTGCTTGGGAAGGAAGTTTTACTGCAGCTGTTTGTATCTTGATTTAAGGAAAAGTTTTACACATATATAGGAAAGACAAAAGTGCAAAAATACATTTCTATATTACAATACAACACAAAGATTTCTGTTAATGTAAAATTGGTGTCAGAAGCAAGTGACAATGTTTTAGTCATCCATCTATGGCTATGCTTAAAACTTGCTTAAAGATTTCTCTTGCAGTATGTCATATGAAATGTGTTTGCAATCAGCCAAATGGAAAACCTTTAGAGAAATAGGCACTAAAATTGTTTTAGAGATTTACTCCAACATCTGAAACCAAACACATGCAGAGGTACTTGCTCCACAGCACTTTGGAAGCAAGGTCTCAGTATTCTTAACTACTCAGTAGGACGCACTTAGAAAACTTATAGTCATGTAGGTTGGAGTAAAATTTATGAATATTTTGCTGCTAGACAATATGAGAATAGAACTTTACCTCACTGAGCTACTATGTAGCCGGTCATGTTTTTGTTGTGTTAAAACAGTTACCCTGAATATAAGCATGTTGATACATCAGATGAAACAATATTTTTCCCTAAACCTCATATTGGAAAAGGATCCAGTGAGACTGTGGAAGTTGGCTCTGACCTGTAGACATTGAGAGGTCTCTTCCAAGTGAAGCAAACCCAGGACGCATCACGTGTAAACTTTTAGTACCATCCTAGTCATCAACGCTGTGTCGAAAACAGAGTCGATAAGACCCACAGCAGATAATTTGCGAACACATCAACAAACTCATTTTACACAAGTGTTTCCTGAACTCAGGTTCCTGCTTACTCCCACAGTAATAAAACAGCTCCTAAACCTTGCTATATCCAGCCCAGAACATTACAGTAAATCACTATTCACTACCATTTTCAGGTCACTTCCATGTGCAGGGCTGGAAATCAAAGCAATTGACAGGTTGTTTCATTCGAGGCGCATCTGTCCATACCACAAGAGAACTTATCACATAGGAAATGCTTGTTTGCTCATGCTATAAATGCGTCAGAAAAGCTGGAAAATTAATTCCACATTCTGCACAGCATGGACAAATACTGAAGAGGGGAAATGACTGAAACACCAAAATATGAAACAGGAGACTGCATGATGTGTGTCACCCTTACCTTACAAAAACATGTCCTCACAACAGCCAGCAGAAGCCATCCCCCAACCCAGCTGGGCATTCCCGCTGAGGTGTCCCCAAGAGCAGGCTCTCAAATAGCTCCTGCCAGCATGTGGCAAACAGTTATCAGCCTGAGCAAGGTCCTTCCTCTGAGAGCACTTGGAAAAGCACAATCAGCCACATTGCAATGGCCTGTGGAGGCTGCAGTCAAGGGTTGCAACATCTTCGCACCACGAAAAAGATCTGGAAAGAATCGCTAGCACTAGAGTAAGGATGCACACTGGTGCACACTTGCATTGAGAGGATAAAGGGATAGGGGACCCACCAAAAAGGAAGCTCTTGTAGTTTATCATTTTGTTTAAACTATTTATGCTATACTTGAGAGCTATTTATATTTATTTCTGCAAGGCCTTCACTTGGTCTGAGCTGCAGGTGATCCTGCAGCACAGCCTGCATTAACTACACCAGGAAAGACAGCTTTTCCCATCCACGTGGATCCCATTTGATATCAGGACTGCATCCTCAGCTGTGATACTGTGATCTTTGCATAGACTGCATGAATCCCACTTCACCTGGAAAGTGTAAAGGGCTTGGCAGCAATCTCACCAAACCAGTGCATGAGAGAGGCCAAGTGAAGGGCTTGTGTGCTGGAGAAGGACCACGCTACTGTGTTCAGTAACATGGGGACATGCAGAAGGAGCACCAACTTTCCTGGCAGTGTCTGCTGCCTCCTTCCTAGCTCATGTTGTGCCAAGTTCTGCAGCTGCTAGGAGGAACCTAGTCACAGAAATGGCTTTAAAAGTCAGTATGGGAGGGCAAAAAAAATGAGAGAAAAACCCACAGTGAGAAGCTACACTCAGGTGAGGATCAGGACTCCAACAGGCTAT
The DNA here is from genome assembly GCA_032275445.1 of Crypturellus soui. Taxonomy (NCBI): domain Eukaryota; kingdom Metazoa; phylum Chordata; class Aves; order Tinamiformes; family Tinamidae; genus Crypturellus; species Crypturellus soui. The sequence continues at coordinate 807,655 of JAUBNY010000230.1, read as the reverse complement.
GCAGTGCACCAACAGCAATATCTTCTACTACTTACCTGCTAGCTAAAGAACATAAGTAAAATATAATCACACAGTAAAGCACTCTTAGGACTCATGCAATTACACTCTCAACAGTGCTGTGCCATAAACAAGTTTGAGACACAAAATTACTTAGGAGTCCAAATTCCAACAGATTTCAACTGGAGTTTGGGCACCCAGGTATCGATATCTACATGACCTGGACTTTAAACCCTGATCTTTTACTTCATTAGCTGTGGAAATCAAGGCAATACTTCCTTACCTGCTGAGCCACTAGCAAGTCTCAGTTCATTACCAAGGGTATACTCAAAAATACACTCAGGAGCTCCACAAGAAATCTTAACCTATCACACAGGGAAGGAAAAGCCCTTGAAGTCCTAGCCATAAGCCTAGCAAGGGAAAAGAAACCCTTAGATCACTGCCGAAAGACTCCCAGTGGGAAACACAGAACAGCTGCATGGAAAAGTCAGCTTCATTTTTATCTACCTTTAAGTGATAAGCTTCTCCTGAAAAGTTACCCCTCCTTTGAAGGGTTTCAGAGACAGGAATCACAGGCTGATTTTCTGAGTGCTGGAAATAAACACCTGGCCTGTGAAGGTTACTTGCCTTCCATCCTATTGGAAGATTTAAAAAAAAAGGACAAAAAACCTCAAGCCTCTTGAAATCAAACAAAGAAGGAATGAGATCAACACTTCCTTCTCCAATTTCAGTGGGAGATTACTCCTACAGGTTTTAATAAAATCAAAGCAGCTTTGCCTCTTGGCCAAGCCACTTTGGCTACACACAGGAAGATCACAATATGGGCCAGTTCCTCTTAGAAAGAGCAGCAGTGAGATGTTAACACAGGGCATGTTTCGGTACCTCTTGCTTTTGAATGCAGTTAAGCACCAGCACACTCCTCTCGGTCTCACGATCACCGAAGGAGGAACAGCCTACCCCGTGAAACAGAGAATTGAGAGCACAACTTGCCACGAGTGCTCTGCTGCCGAAGCCCCCCATCCATCACTGAACACTGACTTCTTTGCTTTCCTGCTTAGCATTACTCTTCTGGGTAAAAAAGAATTCGGGGCCTAGAGACGCATTATTTTTGCGTAATAAAGTTATACATATGGATTCAACTTAGCTAGGAAATGTCAACTTAGGGTTTGTCTTCATGGGGAAATTTACTGTGACCCGTCTACCAATATAATTATATTGCTGTAGCTCTACTGATAAAAAAAAAAAAAAAAAAAAATGTTGAGTCTTATTCATAACAACAGCCGCCTTTATGGGTTATTTTTGTCGACTTTGCCAAAAAAGGCCCCTACTCCAGAAAGGCCACAACAAACCCCAGAGGAGGAGGGGGAAGGCGCTCTATCAGGGCAAATAAAGCAGGATGAAAAATAACAGGAGAGAAATGACAGAAGACTTCTCTGTAATAGTGCAGTTTTCAGTCACACAGAAAAAGGACCATAAGAACGCTACAGAGTGCATCAGGAGTCTTTACAGGCAAGGTACATGCCAGGTTTCTGCCACATCCTTAGGTGTGTAGCAGTCCCCTCAGGAGGACAGTGCTCTGCTTCGGCCGCTCCATGCACATCCTTGTGCTCCCATCTGGCACATTTCCCCAGCACGCGCTCTTCCCATTGCTCCTTCACAGCCCAACTGCCCTGGGTACCCCAGAGAGAATCCAGGGCCTCCAAAATCCAAAACCAACTGGTGTTAAACAGGTTTCCAGCCTGCATCTTCTGGGATGAACCATAGCCCACAAGCAAATAGCTGCCTTTGCCAAGAGGGATTTTAAAACAATCGCCCTTGGCTTCGGCAGGGCGAGAATGGAGGGAGACAAAACAAAGAGCCATCTGTGCGCCCATCCCTCGTCCCTGCCCTCAGTGCTCACCCAGGAGGAGCAGCATCACCCTCCACCTCCTCCCACCATTTACCCCCTGCAAAAACAGGTGGGTTGTTGCTTGGCTTTCTCATTTTGTGTGTGCATGGGGGGAAGCGCAGGGGGAGCTATGGGTTTGTTTCTTTCCTTTTTGTTCTCAAGGGCTCCGAGGGGATCTTTCACTAAACCTCGGCCCTCTTTGTCAGGTGGGAGCCGTCCACCCTGACCAGCTTTGTCAGCTCCTCCTTGGAAAACCGCCTCCGGCAAGACAATCCCTTCCCTGTTTGCCATCCCTGGAGGCAGAGGCGCCAGGGAGCACCCGCTACCCCTTTGTCCATGGATGGGAATGCAGTGTGAAAGGGAGACCACCAAAGATTTACAGCCTCCTTTTGTCAGTCTGGTGTCACTGTCGCCTCGGCGGATTTGGGCTCGAGGTGACAGCAGAGGCGCCGGCCAGCTCAGTGCGCACCCCCAGCTTTGCTGCTCTGCAGAAGGATACGCTGGCGGGCTGTATTTGCAGATAAAAATCTGGAATTGGCTGCCAGTGCCCCGTCGGGGAACGAAGAGGCTCTCCTAGTACTGCGTTAGTCAGCGAGGCCTGTCCCCAGTGCTGAGTCTGCACCGAGAAAGAAAAGAGGATTAGGTCTGAATAAGAGCATTCAGATGCATCTCTTCAAACATTTGTTTTGTTAGCATCATTATTCCAGCAACCACAAGGGTTAAAAAAAAAAAAAAAAACACACCACCCCTGCCTCAATCTCACAGCTGGAGTGGCCACAGAGCTCAAAAAAGCTTTTCCCTTCAAGTCCTATTGGAAAATATATATATATAAATATATAATATTGCTTCTTGGAACATCCTAAACAGATCCTCGGGAAACGGCAGGATCTCTCGCTAGAAGACCCAGGCTTGGTCTCCCCAGCAGGCTGGGCTCCCCACAAGATGCAAGCTCGGCCACATCCCTCAGCACGTGCCCGGCAAGAGGGAGGAAGCCCCAGGGCAGGGCAGCGCCCCTGCCCCGTGCAGCGCTCCCACGCACAGGAGCCATGGGCAGGCGGAGAGCACCAGGCACCAACGCTGTGCCCCTTCCCGTCACCCCGGGGCTCCAAGGTGCTTGTCGTACCAGGACGCACACAGAGACGCACTGCTGAACAGGGGGCTGGTTCTGCCTTCGGTAGCAAACTCACTTCCAGTCATCGTCTTTTTATTGAAAACAGCCCTTCTTGTAAATTCAACTACTGTGCTGTAAAACTTAAATGAATTTCCTTCAACACTGCAAACAAAACCCTTGCAGGGTTTGAGTGCAGCTTGCGCGGATACACCCCGGATAGGCGCCGGCACAAAGCAGAGCTCTCTGTAGGTGGCCACGTCTTCCATGTTATTAATGGCACTAACTACCTCCAACAAATGGTGCTGGAAGCCACGTGTGCTCCGTGTGAGAGGGGATGGGAAGGAAGGTTTCCCCATGGTGACCAGAGCTTCACGGGAGGTCTAAGCCCAGCGAGAAACACCAGTCACAGCCAGTCCTGCTGCATCACCTCGGTGATCTGAAGGACGCTCTCAATGGGGCACGCAAACAAGCAAGCCACTCACTTTAACTGGTAAACAAAGCGCCCAGGATCACACTCATGCACGTGCTGCTTTAAAATGTCCCCAGAATTTTCAAAGCAGTTGTTTCAAACAACCAAATCTTTCAAAGACAGTGGTCCCCAAAACATCACAGTCCTGCAAAAAAAGGCAGAAACAAGTGGCTGGATAGAAGGGCAGAACTACAAGTGCTCCCACTAAACAGGTTTCTATATTTCTAGACATCCAAGAATCCACATAGCAGAGAAAGCCATTACGAGTTCTGTAGAAAATGCTCAGTCCAACTCGCATCTTTGGACACCAAAACACCGAGCCACAAGACATTAGTTCATGTGAAATCAGATCCGATTAGCCTTTGCAACTGATACCATCCACCTCAAATGGGAGGGATTCCTAAATAGGCCATCACTGAAAGGAAATACTTTTCATTGATCAGAGCGCACCCTACTCCTGCAGCTCTTCCCCTCTGTCTCAAGAAAAAAAAAAAAAAGACTATCTGGAAAAACAAGCATTACCCTTGGGCTGATCCCCAATAGCCAGAAAGGAGAACTGTGAGGAAAGGAAGTTTAGAGCTCAGTGCCCAGCTGGGACCCTCCTGTCTGCAGCCTCAGCCCTTGTGCTCCTCTCTAAGCTCGTGTTTACAACACTCCTTGTCCCACCACTTCCTGCTGCCGGAGCAGATCCTGCACCTCCAGCAAGGCAGCCCAGCAGAGGAATCTCCTTCAGTGCGCTGGCTGAAGCCCAGCTCCTGCACACCAAGCCCCAGAGCACGGGGTAAAGATGGTCGGAGCGATGCTAAGAGCCCAGACTTCACTCTCACGGCTGCTCCCCACAACCAACCCACCGCAATCACAGCTCACCAAAGCCTGACCCAAGGAGAACGACCCTTGCTCAACTTGATCCTTAACTTGGAGATTTGATCCGAAAACTCAACCTCCCTTTCCTATTCCATGTGTTACCAGTAGCCAACCTTTACGTGACATGGGCCATTTGTTCTCAGAGCTAATTGCCTGGTGAGACAAGCTGAGGATGACGACAAGAGGCTTTGCAACTTTAAGCTAAGTATTCTTAAATCTCACATTTGGAAGAAATGTGGAAGCCATGAAAGCTGGAAAAATCACCTTGGGATTTTCATAATTTTCTTGGAATTTTAGACTCAGTTCCCAAACTAATCTGACTGATCTTTCATCTCTGCAAGGATACATTGAACTCTGTAAAAGCTGCTTCAAGATCTCACCTGAAATATCAGCCCACAACCACCATTATCCGTCCGTGATTTACCCTCTTCTTAAAGGTCCTTCATTTTATTGTATTTTCATGATGATAGAAGGGCAGAGTCCAGCTCTACCATTTTAGAAGGGGTCTCTTCACCTTGGAGTTGGTGTAATATTTCAGCAGTGTTTTAAGCATGTTATTTATGATGCACTTAGGGACTTGTTAAATATCAAAATTTAAGGCTAAAATCTGACAAGCTGAGGGCACTACGCTTTAACATTTACGAAAAGCTACAGAACTGAGAGCACTAAAGTGACAGCTGTCAGCACCACTCCATCCTACATGCACACAGGCTCAAAAGCGAAGCCAGCACACACCCCAAAGGACAGAGCACTCATTCCAACTTCCAGGCTATTTTCTAAATACTCTTTTCAATCTCCTTTCATGCTCAGAAAAAGCCTTCCACAGACACGCACTCCTCTACCTCCTCACATTTGTTACCTGATCCAGTTTTGTGCTCCTTCTTCTTCCTCCCGCCCCAACGAGCATCCTTGCCCCTTTTACAACTCAGGGTCTTTCAGGGGATCTATGCAGGCAAACAGAACACAAGCTGGACTGGGGATCCTGAAAGGCTCGTGCCACCCTCACTCTTAATAGGGAGGCACCACACACAGAGAGCACATTTTCCTGGCATGCAGCGTGCCCGTTCCATCCAAACGGAAAGGAGCCCAAATCAAAAGGGCCACAGCAGGCTGGGACCTGCTACCTCTGCACGGGGCTCCTTGCAGCCACGCAGAGACAGAGGCGGCTGCAAACTGCTCAGCTTCACGCAAGTGATGCTGCACTTAGGCTCTCGTCAAGCTGCCAGGAAAACCCTTGTCGATAGGATGTTTGTGAAACCCAATTCCTGGCACTTACATAAAAAGCTAAACATCAAAACACATTTGGAGCATTTCTTCTCAGGATGAGGGAAGGTCTCAAATGAAAAACTTACCTTAAGCTAGAAGTAATTTAGATTTCATTTCTATACTAGCTCTGAATTACAGCCTTGAAATCTTAATACAAATAAATCTATTCAAGGTTCCGAGAGATTTTGGTTTCATGGGGCTCATTTTCCAGGTACTTTTAAAACTGTTGACAAAAAGGGCAAGAACTTGTTGAACTACAGGAATAATTAACCGGAGATCCGGCCTTGGCCTTACTGTGAACCAGCGCTAGGAGCCAGCCCGGTGGACAACAAATCACTTGAGCTGCCTGGACAGCCCTGCGAGCCCCGTGCCAGCATAGGGTCGGGGCCAGAGCACGTTGTGGCACGGCGACAGCAGAAGCTGCACTTGGAGTTTCCCAAGTTCAGCTACAATTGCAGAGGCTGTTGCCATCAGACGCGGAGTCAGGAGGTGTCACTGTGCTTGGAAACTGCAGGATCAGGTGCCTTCACCTTGGCCCTGCAAAAGACACTTGGGTGCCTCAGCACGAAGCTGTAGATGCCAGCTGAGGAAAGTCAGTCTCACCCTGCCGCATGCTTTCAAAGAGTTGCACATCAGTTTTGATATTAAAGTAGACAAGAAAGTTAAAAATGAAGAATAAAAGGCTTTCAAGTGTCACAGGATTTCTCCTGCCACGCCAGTTGTGCTGCATGCTCAACTGGAGGGACTTACTGCCATGCAGGCAGCTTGGCACGAAACCCCACCGAAGAGCCTGCAGCTCCCCTGCGCTGTCATGACGTCAAGATTTAGGATTTTTAGAACTCTCAGCCCAGCACAGCTGGTGTCACGGTTGCCATTATACCATGAAACACTGAGTGCTTCAAATGAAAAAGGTTTCCCTGTTTGAAATTCCTAGATTTCTTCCACGCTATTCTGTAGACTCTTAAAAACAGACCTGTTTTGTAAGCAGAGCATAGCTGATATTTAAGCAGAGCAGGAAATAGTGCTGTTTTAACTGAAAATAAATCTGTCAACAAGGAGGCACAGGGAGAGCTCCACTTCAGACTTTTCAGGTTCTTATTAAAAATATAAATTAAAATCAACTTTTTCACATTACTTGCTACATCTGTTTGCTATTCCATTATAAATAAAAATATAAGGGCCTCCTATTCAGCTTTGGTTAACTCAAAAACCCCTCAAAAAGTCCTTTTCATTTCACACTGCCTTCTAATTGGTCCAAATCACACTGCAGCACCAGAAGAGGTCGGAGAGAGATAAGTTATGCATTTCCCAAAGTTAACTAGGGAGATTTCAAAGGCCTTTCCTTAAAAAAAAAAAAAAAAAAAAGGCAAAAGCTGGCCGGGTTATGAAGACACAACCCCATTGCACAAAGTCTGCAGACTGCCACGAGCAGGTCTTGCTTAGCCCTCTTTGCAGTCTGCACTCTCACAGTCCTTTTTTGAAAGGAAAAAAAAATACATTCCCAGATGCCAGTTCAGTGATTCTCTGACTTTAGAGGAAAATTTCCAAAGATTCAGACAACACTGCTGTTACTCCATGCTCCTGCCAGCCATCTCATGGCATGTGTTACCTGTGAGGGCAGAATCCCCAAGTCCTTCAAGAGACAGAGATTGATAGCTAATTCTTAGACAGAAGCTTTATTAAATTGCCTGCCAGAGAACCACAGCTTCTGAGTGCACAGAATAAGCTATGCATTTGCACACTGCACATGCAGGGCAACCTGGCGATGTGCAGTTCATAGACAGGAATGTCTCGAAAACATGAAGCACTGGTAGGTGCTGAGGTCCTATCTCTCTCCTGGGCCTGTCGCTAGTGCTCACCGAGCGAATGAGAATTGCAGGTTCAGTGTTTAGAAGAGGTGTAGGTTTTGACAGCCTTACCATATGCATAGTAAGACTATTCACAATAAAGACAAAGCCAACTCCAGTCTTCTCAACAGCACATGTAATATTGTATTTCATAGCCCCAAGGACAAAGCTGAAATAAAGACAATGCAGGGTGCAGACAGCTGAGCTTCGCAGGGCAAGTGACACAGGGACTCCCTGCTCTGGAGCCCAAAAACAATGTCCCAGCCCACACAGAGAGAACGGACATGCACACGCAGATGGGGCACAGAAATCACTCTGACAGCTCTAAACAGCCCTACGCTCAGCAGGTTTCTGCCAAGCCTGCAGAGAAACGCAGCACCCTGGCTCACTGCCCCCACGAGCGCCCGCTGCAGCGCAGTGCTCCCACAGCCAAGGCGGACTCGCTGCCGAGTCCCAGTGCTCCCCTCACGGGCCGAGGAACAAGCCGGGTGCTCAGGGCCCTCCAGACCTTCCAGAGTCTGGAGAGGGCTTGGCCACTCCTTCCTTCTGCAGGCCTAGGAAGCTGCCTTGGGTGGTGATGGGTGAAGCTTTTGTTTAACTCCTGTGAATTGTAACCAGCAAAGGGATGCTGATTATGAATTACCAGTCTGAAGCATTTAACTGTACAAAGATGGGTCTCATTCCAGAAAGTTTTTAAAATTGTGATATTCCATCCATGTGATATTTTCATCCCTTCTCCAGCTTTCTGCTACAGGATAAAAGTAGTATTTGAAAAGAGCAGACTGAGTTTAAGAAGTCAGAGTCTGTACAGCAACCAAGGACAAGGCTACATCCTTACCTACCTACTTCTTCACTCAAAAATGTATCAAGCTCCCCTTTACCCTTTTTTTTTTTTTTTTTGGAGACCTACTCCCTACTCTTTCCCCAAAATCACCAGGCAAAGACCAAGGAAAGGGAAGAGCCTCATCTTGAGTCTCAGCCTGATAAGCCTCCAAAAAGGGGAGGTCAGAAGAATGCTTTCTTGCCACAAAACCCACTCCCAGCAAAATAAAGCAGCCAAACACAGATGACCCAATCTTGTCAGCTTCTGATTTTAAGCAGCAAAGATGAAAGCTCTAATTCATGGAAAACAGAGGCATCATGTGTGAAGACCTGTGCATCCACAACTGAGTCTCTTGTAGATACAAGAGAAAGAAGTCTTTAAATTAATTTTCCGTTTACCTTTCTCTTTTACCTTGGTCTTGTCCTACCTTGTCTCTGGCCCCAGCAATTAGTGAGCAAGGTTTGTTGGTCAAACCCTCAACGCAGATCTCAGCAACACCAGGGTTCTGTATAGACTCTCCTCTCAAAAAAGATATTCTTCTAAAAACACAGTTCTGTACCCACAAACAGGATCAGTTGTCTTAAAGACACAGATAAGGTTAAAAAAGCTGCCTGACCATTCCTGTTGTGAGAAAAGCACCTATATGAAAAACTGTTGGCTGAAATTTAACCAAGACAAACAAAAGAGGGAGAGCTCAGGTGAACAAATTGGGGGATTCCATCCATCAAGGATATTCATCCCACACCTATGAAACGGTGCAGGACAGTTTCAACAAGCTAAGAACTAAAGAACAGCAACACTGGAAACTTTTTTCATTTCTCACTAGTTAAAAGGCTGTGATCACAGCCCCAAGATCATGACAGCTTGGCTACTCCACTCACTTTACATAAAGTTAAGGGGCAAGGACAGTAGAGGACATAGAAGAGTAAGATCAGCCCATACTACTTACCTGATCTGATACAAAACAGATGCTAAAAACTGCCCATACTACCAGGCTAAGATTATCACTCAGTCACTGGAGAGAACAGAGGCGAACAATTATTTTCTGCTCCTGTACTATAGATGGGCATCTTATACAGCAGCCTCTGAGATGGCAGTCCCCTCCCTGATACTGACACTGCTGTGCCAGTAGCAGAAGTGCCCATACAGCAGTTTCCCACGGAAAGGCATGGAGGAGTCATGCATACACAAGGAGGGGTCAGGATTTAATCATATAATCATAAAAGACTAATAAGAGCAGGGAGAGGGAAGACATTCAAAAAAAGCAACCCTCTCCTCAACATTTACATTAACAAGGAAATGCACTGCATTCAAAGCAGGTCCTAACTCTGAAGGGGAGGACAAAGTAATTCTTCTACACACAAAAAGTGCACACCATCCTACAGCAAGAACGAGACTACAGTATTCAGAGCAGAGAAACAACCGATCAAATAGTAACAGTAGGTCAGAGTTTGATCTAAAAGCCCAAATTCAGTGAAATACAGAACCCACCAACAAAACTCATGAGAAACTTACTCGTGTACTCTGTTGTCTCCATACAAGTCACTTAACCCAAAGCTGACATAGTGCCAGTGCTCAGGAACATTCAGCGTGGGGTTCCCCAGGTTCCTGTACATGCTCACGTAGTCCAGAGGATCAGGTCCCCCCAGCCTGCATCAAAAGAAGAAAAAATTTTAGATATGTTAGCTAGAAAAAGCAACCACATATGCCACAATGGGTTGTACAAAGACCTGCTTTAAATCATAGCCAGTGACAGAAATGAAACGGGCACGTTCAAGTTATCTTAAAAAAAAAAAAATGAAGAGAAAGATTGGGTTAAGTCCAGAGAGCTTCAAGAATAGGAAGACAAAGTACATATGTGCAGCATACTAAGATGTTTTTAATGGTAAAGCATGGAAACCTCTGGAAAATCATATTAAAGTTTTCACAAAACAAGGAAAATTGTACTAGTGAAGAGTGATAGCTGTATCTGCACTGCAAACTTAATTCAGGCCAGAAGAATATACCTCAACTTAATGGAGAAAAGAAAAAAAAAAATCCTGTTACCCCTTAAAGCAAAATCTGGAGTAGATAAGCTTTGAGGAGAGTAAACCATACTTCTGAATATAAGCTCAGAAGTTAAAACAATGGAGGAGAAAGTATCAATTCAGAAAAAGTTAGCATCAAAACTTGTAAAATACACTAGCTGCATCAATCAAGAATGAGTAAAACACGTAACTGTCACCTCTGCTTCAGCATTAAAATAGCTACACAAAAATATTACTTAAAAGTCAATGCAGCACAGTCAGCAGACTAGATTAAATCACCCAAATTATCAAAAATCCCTCTCATTACAGGACAAGGGGAAACTTGGTTGTGGCGCTAACAGAGTTAGTGCAAAAACACTCATTCTGCAGTTCCTTGCAGCTGCATCTGTCTGTGTAGAAACAGGTAAATTCCCCTCTGAAGGAACACACTACACTTGCTTACTATTTGTCCTGTCAATCATAAAATAAACAGGATAGAAACGAACAAGAAGAGACAAGACACCAAACCACGTACCACAAGTGTTTACGGAACAGCATGAGCAGCAGTTTAACTGTTTCCTGTCTCCACCTTATTTTTTCAATCACATAAAATACTTCCAAATGCCCCTAAAAAAGGAGAACCGAAGCTAATAAGACCTCCTTCATTCAAGCCACTTATTATACATTAGCTCCCTTCATCTGCATCAGCTGCCTGGACCCTGGCCCCATCACTCACAGGTTTCGGGGCACACCTCCACTTCCCAGGCTGGCCCTGGGGCTCCCTAACTGCTGCACAAAGAGCAGTAAAGTGCCCTATTCTTTTTCTCTACAATTGAAGTATCATTGGCCTTATAATCAACAGTGGGAGGTTTGGGAAAAAGATTTCTAAGCATTCAGCCTCTACTCAGGCTGCCTTGGGGCACACTCAGCCACTGCTCTGCTCTAGGCCTCTAGAAAGTGTTTGTGCTCCGCAATTGGGTTTAGATCTTGCCTTAGCAAGGAAGCTTGGGGCAATCAACCAGTAAAAAGTAGCTACGGTCCCTATCCAAGTCAGCACCCTTCATAAAGTCCCACTTGGCAAGACAGAGGATCCCTGACAAGCATTTCAGCCCTCAGTCTGTAACCTGGCTGTTTGTGGCACAGTTAGAGTTACACCATGAGCTTCAGAATAGAGGCAGTCAATGCAGAAGAGATTCAACCCTCACCTCACACACTTATTTCTGGATCAGATGCACTGAGCACAGCAATTGTGAGGCTCATTTATAGAGACAGAGCTGGGAGGTCAGCAATGCAGGGCAAAGGCATCTGGGCTGCTCTTCCAGTTCTGCACAGGCCTCAGCAGAGTTGCAGTGTCTGAATCTCCATCACAAGGTATCCTCTTGTTTTCACAAAGGGCTTAGAAACTATCAAGCAGTTTTCTGAGAGTGTTACGCTATCTAAAATCCTCTATCTACTTTCCACCAACCCACTGTGAAGTCTCTTACTCAGAAAGTTCATCTGTCTCAAGAATAGCTGCAGAACCACCACAGAGTTTGTATTCAGGAAGCTGAAAAAGGAAGGGGATCCTGGTAAGGACTGTTTTACAGTCAGGGCAGCTAGATGACCTCTAGAGGTCCCTTCCAACCTTAGGCATTCTATGATTCTATGATCTTCTGTGCAGCATCTCAAGAAGGACAAGAGGAAAAAGAACACAACTGAGCACAGTGTATTCCTACTCAAAGCCTAAAGAAACCAACACAGGAAGAAGCATATTTAGGGTCCACACCAGCAAAAAAACACAACCAAATTGGTCAAGTATTTAATCTAAGAGAATCTAAGGCTGCCTATAAGATGCAGGATGGACACTTTCCAATGACATGATCAATACATTACTTCTACAACATCACCAAACTACCTCCAATCAATAGAGACACTTCACAAGAGAAAAGACAAAACCACAGAACAACAAAAACAACAGAAATTCCCAACTGTTTTTAAAGATCTACAAATTAATATACCAGCTTGTTATATTAAAAGGCTTTCATGAAACAATAACAGCAGATCAGCTGGGAAAGCCTGCAGGCACTCTCAGCGAGTGCACTGCCTCCCTTTTATTACCGTAGGAGAAAACAAAAACAACAACAAAAAGCAGTAGAGTTATTCAAAATGAGTGACTTTCCTTAAAGCAGCTTCCCTTCCCTTAGTCACATAAGGCCTTCGCAGGGCTCTACGCCAGCTCTAGCTTCCCAGATGTTCAGCTGAGGATTCTCCAGGAGAAGGGCGAACAGAAGCACCCTGAGCAGTGAGACAGTTCACCTAGACAAGGGTTAAGTTGTAGGCATGCAGATGTATGTTTAGGCTCCCATACAGCAGGAATAATCTTAGTGTAAAATGCAAACTGGAAAGCAAGCACGGGGGATGCAGCTTGGGTCCTGGGATGGAATAGAGTTCAATCGCTGTGGCAACCTACAAAAAAAAAATCTTTCTCTTTAGTCATTTCTTGAAACTTCTAGGAAAAGAAAATATAGTCCCATCTGATGCTCTCCATTTCCACACGCATTTCACTCCTCCCCCATCACCAGGTTGCACCAGAGACTTGAGATCTCTGCAGAAAATGTGCAGCCAGGTGGTTACGTTCAGAGTGGTGGCACTGACCAGCCAGCCAGCTCTCAGACTCCACATGGCAATAACTTCCAGCACAGGAATGGGGATGGAGCCAGATGGAAGTGATTCCAGCCAGGCACAGGGGCTGTGTAGAGCTGCCCTATACTTTGCATGCACACAGAGCGCTCCTTTCCCTCCAAAGCACTGAGGGCCTCCAAGCCATTTCCCTACCCAGTATTTGCTAAAGGAAAACTATGTGGGAAACTGTATCAGCTTATTTGCCCCTGCCTCTGGCTTTAGAGCTCCTTTCTGTGCAGGACAGAAAAGGAGCAACATAAACACCTGAATTCCTCATAAGCAGAACAGTTTGCCCAAGCTACCTGACTGGGAAGATCCGGAGCAGGAGAGCTGGATAGGGAGCAGCAGAACAGCATGGGGTGTTAGCAAGGGGCTGCAGCAGCTGAATGGGATTTGCAATGAGGGGGAATCACCTCCACCTGCTAAGCAATAAGCTTCTCCTGCGTGCATGAAATCTGCTCCCAAACTGTGTTTAATAACACCCTGGATGCCAGATGATTCACGCTGCCTGCTGACACAAGGCATTTTGACACTCTGACAACACGCAACACAAACAAGTCCTTAACTGTCCCCTTTTCAGGGCAGGGACCTCTCCGCAAGCCCACTCTTTCCCAGGGTGGTTCGCATGGCATTGCCTGGAGCAGATACCCACGAGCAAATCCTGCCAAGGCTCCGCTACGCAGAACAGCCCTCCTCATTCCTGCGAGCAACTCTGCGCTTCCCAAAAGCGCCAAGCCTCTCTTAGGATCAGCAGCACCAGACTAACAAAAATCCACGTGTGAGGCCAGCGAACTAGGCAGCTCTGCAGCGCTGAGCTCCGCTTCGCATAGAGCAGGCCTGCTCGGGAGCTACGTGCCAGTTCACATGCTACACAGCGACCCAGACGCACCACGCTTATTCCCTAGGAGGTCTGGCAGACTTGGAAGTGATTTAAATAAAGAAAAAAAATGTAACAGTAACGTACTTTGAAAAATACACAACTGTGACATACAGCCACTCTGACACCACTCAGTCAGGGCCCGGGAACACAGATAGGAACCAGTTTCAGGGGCAGGTTTGCTGCACTGCCTCCTCAATCCTCCCGCCCACAGTCACTACAGCACCATTTTGACCTGGGATCACAATCTACATATCAGTGCATGGGTTCACCCGAAGCGCTGGAAGCGTTGGAGGATTTTATTAGCAAGTTCAAAACTTCAAAGCTGCAGGTAGGATACAAATTTGTTCCATTCTCTATTCATGGAGCTTATTTGGGAGCAAGAAGGGCAGCCTCGGGGGAAAACGGGATTTGCATCCCCATGAAGACATCAGTCTTTTGACTGATGTTAAGAGCACTCTGAAGTCTCTGTTGAAGGAGAAGCGCAAGTGGGCAGAGGGGAAACAACTCCACAATGAGAAAAACACTGGGAAATCCCCAGTCTTTTTACACCCTGAAAAGTCTCCAGGGGATCCTCTACCATCATTTCCAGCAGCCAACAACAGGTCTGCTTTTCTGAGTTACCTTTTGTCAGCCCTTCAGCGGTGCTCCAAGATCCCTAAGTCATCACAGACCAGAGCACAGAGCAAGACAGAGGATGAAAAAACAATCCAGCCCAAATGCTACATATTTCAAAACCTATCACAAAGCAATGAAAGTACAAGTTTACTTTCCCTTGCAGTTCTGTGCATTGTGTTCTACTTCAGAACCGCATTTAAAAAAAATAAAGACAGGTATTAGATGGCAACAGAGAGTAACTCCTCCAGGCAGAGCCTCTCACAAATATTATGAAGAGCTTTTCCTACAAACTCCAGTTGCAATCAAGAATTCTCTCCCAAGATATGCAAATGGTGCTTTAAAAAAAAAAAAAAACACTGCTAGCTTCATGAAATAATTTGTAAAGCCAAGTTCCTTCATTTAGTAGGCATGTGATTCTGGAACCTTCAACTCTGTGGAGTAAGGCATACACTGCACCGTGCCAACTCAAGAATATAATTCCAACTCCCCGAACACAAACTTGTTGCTCACCATAGGGAAACTGATACGTATTATTAAAAGCTGATTAGCTTCAGAATATTTCTCCTAAGGCAGGAAACTTTGTTCAGCAATTTCTTCTTTCAGTCTAAGTCATCGACTAGCTCACAGCTCAGGCAAAGGAGGACAGACAAGTTGAGGGTGAGCAGTGGCAGAAGCCTTCAGCAAAACCAACCTCCAAATTTTTCCAGGTTTGCCAGCTACATAAGTAAAATACTGAGATAACAGTCAATTAAGCACAAAAATGCATAAACAGACCTTCATATTACTTCTCACGTGCAATCTATCATCACTGCCAATAGTAGTTTTTTCTAATGTTTGAGCTCTGAACTGCAGCAAGGAGCTAATCGACCCCCTAAGCAAACAGGAAGTCAGGATTCTTCCCAAACAGGTGTCTCTGACATTCCTCTTTACAGACCCAAATGTCCATCCCACACACATCATCATCACTCTCACCGGCAGCATTTTAAGCTGTTGACTCCTAAATCACAATGACTGGAAGCACCTAAACAAACTGAGCAGATCATCACTGAAGTACCACAGTATTGCTGTATATAAAGTTACAGATTTTCAAGATCTTCTGGTCTCAGGACATCTTAAGCAATAAACAGCCCAGTTTAAGTAATTAGCAACAACAGCAGCAAGGAAAACCTGAACACTGAGGATCAGCAGCTGTACTTCTTGTTTGGAACCTCAAAGAACAACCCGTATTTGGAAGATACCAGCAAGAGCTTGCCTTGCACAGCAACTCATAGGGTGGAGATTATCTTCCTGCTGCTCAGGAGCCAACCGGGTAGATGCACACAGGTTAAAACTTACTGTAAACAAAGAAGTTAAACTTTTGCTAAACTTTTTCCAAAGTGCTGGAAGCGACACTGGTCAATGTCAGGGCCTGCGACAGCCAGCAGGGACTCGATCATGTTCCTTAGGTCCAGAAGAGGGGGCTGAACAGCAGAGTCGCAGTAAAAAGCACGAGGGCCTCCTCTTCCCACAGGGCTAGACACTTATCTTGAAAGCTAAACATCCAAGTACTTCCTCCGTGCTGCTCTCCCACATAAACAACCGCCGTTACTGGTGTCAGACACCGTGGCAGCAGCAATGGGAAGCAGCAGATCCTCAGCAGCAGCTCTTCGAGGGCAGACACAGCAGTTCTCCCCGGGGAGGGGATCACGGACGGCACCACACGTGCTTGGTCCGAGGCCAGAGCACAGGTTGCTCTGCTCAACTCCTTGTTCGTGCCCCAAGCCCCGGGGCAGAGAGGAGCTCCCGTGGGGGCTCCCCAAGCTCCAAGGCTTCTCCTGGGGCTGCCCCAGCCAGGACCCTCGTCCCCAGCCTGGGAAGCTCCGTGTTAACCCAAAGCCCCTCAGTTACATCCCAGTCCCCCTCCATCCCTGCTCTCCAGGGCCTCCCTCCTCACCAGCCTCAGTGGGGCCATCCCCAAACCCCACTGCTTCCCCAAGCCCCCCAGCCCCACACAGTGCCCAACAGCCACAAGGTGCCCCAAAGCCTCCATAATCCCACAGGGGAACAGAGCCCTGCTGCTCCCCACAGCCCCAGGCTCCCCAGAACCCTCAGCCCCACACGAGACCCGCTGCTGCCCCCAGCCTCACTCAGGACCTCCAGGACCCCCGCAGGCCCCAAACAGGACCCCCATGGACCTCCAGGCCCAGGCGCGGCCCCCAGCCCCACACAAAGCCCCACCAGGCGCCGCAGCGCCACGCGCGGCCCCCCGGGCCTCACCAGTACTTGAGGATGGCGGTGACCTGCAGCGGGTTGGGCTGCTCGGGGTACAGGCGGCGGCACTCGCCGTAGATGCCGTGCAGCCCCGGCGGGAAGAGTGACGGGAAGGAGCCCGCGGCCGAAGCGGGCGCCGAGCCCGGGCCGCCGGCCGCGGGGATCCCCCCGCCGGGCCGCACACCCTCCATGGGGCAGCACAGGAGACGGGGACGGCGGCAGCTGCTCGCGGCGCCCCGCGCCCGGCCCCGACGCACTCGCGGCGCCTCCCGCCCGGCGCGGCCCAGGCG
>JAUBNY010000230.1:755068-788298 GCA_032275445.1 Crypturellus soui | reverse complement strand
GCGGCCGCCGCGGAGGCGCCGCGTGCCAGGGGCTCGTGCCCGCGTCCCCGCGGAGCCGCACGGTGCGCGGCGGCTGCCGGCGAGCCCCGGGCGCAACGCCCAAAACGCGGCCGTAATGAAATAAGAGGCAGTTTAACGTCCAGAACAAAGAAACGGCATTTCTGTAGCTCACGAACGCCGGGGCAGTCCCAAGACACCTTCAGGTTCCCCCCGTCCTCTTCCCCAGCCAAGGTTCCACCAGACGAAAGGGCACAGTCACCAAAATCCGCTCGTCCGGGCGCGCTCGGCTGGGCGGGAAGCGGCGCTCCCGCTCGTCTCCAGGCGGTTGTCGCCCTTGCTCCGTGCTGGGCGCCGCTGCCCTCGCTCCCCACGGGCAGCGAGGGGTTCCCGTCCCCGCAGCGAGGAGGGGAGCTGCCTGCGCCGTGTTCCGCTCACCTGCTCCACTCCCGGCTCGCCAGCCCCGGGAGCACCCGCTCCCTCCGGCTCCTTCCCTTTGTTTTTGTAACGTCGCCGCAGTCCTGGCGAGGCGCCCGGAGAGCCCCCAGCTCCCGCTCCCGGCAGAGGCTCTCGGAAGTCGCATTTTCACAGACCAGGTCAGATGTGGGTAGAAAGGAGTCTCCATCTGACAAATAACTAGACAAAGCTGTTTAACCTCTGAATTATAGCGCAGCTCCGTAGTCCTCTGTTGTACCATCCCCTGGGCGAGCTGCTCCTTTCCGTTCTCCCTCCTGGTGCCAAGCGTATTCCATCGGCAGCGAGAAAGCCCTGGGAAATTCCTCCCAAGTCCCCGACAGAACCGTCGGCGCTTTCTGCGGAGCTGCAGGCTTGATTGTCCTTGATTATTTTATTTCTTTGGCTCTGATCCAAGATGTTTCCTGTCATCATTTCAGTGTCTTTTCTCATAATCCCTTTTCTAAACATCATCAACAATTAACCGATTCTCTCATATCTACAAACACATGCACACACACGCAGGCGCGCATGCACACACTCCGCTGAGCCTCATCAGCGTCTTTTTTTTGCCTTTAAGTATAAGAAATTACAGCTTCTCATTAGCTGAAGAGCAGGTTTTGAAAGGCTTTGTGTTTACTCACTTTGCAAGTGATGCTGGCGCTTTTAATTATTCTCCTTTTGCATATCATGAGGGAGCAGAGCGCTGCTCCCGCCAGCCCCGGCGACTGCATATTCCCAGGAAGGAAGGAAGGAATCATGTTTTACCTCCCCGCCGCTGCTTTCCTCCTCTTCTGTCAGCAAGCCAAGGAATCCCCCAAAGCTCTTACGTAGCAGATACCAAAACCGTGAGTCACTTTGCGCTCCCGGCGCGGCGAGTCCTCTGCCTCCGTGCGCACGACGGCGAGCGCAGGGATGCCCCGGTCCCCGTTTTCCGGCGGTGACTTTGTCTCTCGTGCTCTCGCTTCCTCCCTTGAGCTCCCTCCTCTCCCGATGCCTTCCCGTGCCTCGTCTCCAGCCCTCCTTTCCTGCTCTCCATCCATCTCCGCTGCTGGCAGCAAAGCCGGCGAGATCTGGTCCCTCTCGCCTTGGGTGGGTTTCTCCCCGTTGTCCGTGCGCGCGCGCGGCTGCCGCAGCCCGCGCCTGCTCGCGCTGCCAGGTTGGACCGCCAAAGACACGCGGCTCGCTCACAATGAGGAATCAATACCCGTATTGATCCGCGGAAAATGTTTGTAAATTCCTGAAAGGGGCGTCGGGAGCGCGGGACAGGGAGGCTCGCGGGGGACGACAGGCGACGGCGGCGCCGCGGCCGGGCGCGCGGCTCCGCGGAGACGGGCGCAGGAATGCGTGCGCCTGCGGGTCTCCGGCTCGCCGGGGGCTCCGCGATTTCCATTTCCCCACAGCTGCTTTCTGCGGCGGAGCGGGCGGCAGCAGCCGCGCGGCCCCGTCAATGCCATGCCTTGGCTGCGCTCCAGCTCTGTTTTGTTTCCATCAGCACACGCCACCTCGAAATTTGCATAAATACAAGGGTTATTTTCTGTCGTGGCTCCAAAAAGACTTGAAACATGGACGAGTGTTTGCATGAAGAAGGATCGTTGGTTTTAATCATCGTTTCCTAGGATTCCCTTTCAAGACCATGTGTCTGCGTGCGAGGAGACGGAGGGAGAGCAGAGGGCGGTGAGCGGGGCTGGAGGCGGCCGCAAGGTGTCAAGCACGTGCCGGGGGCGCAGCCGGCGCGGGGCCGACACCAGGCCAGCCTGCGCCACCCGTCCCCGGTGCCGCCTCGGTGTGCAACCGTGGAGGCAGCAGTGGGTGTGCAACCATGGGGT
The DNA here is from genome assembly GCA_032275445.1 of Crypturellus soui. NCBI lineage: Eukaryota > Metazoa > Chordata > Aves > Tinamiformes > Tinamidae > Crypturellus > Crypturellus soui. Next base: position 786,019 of record JAUBNY010000230.1, on the reverse strand, counting down.
CAGCAGCAAGTGTGCAATGCAGGGGGTCAGCAGCAAGTGTGCAACCATGGGGTCGGCAGCAAGTGTGCAATGCATAGGGTCAGCAGCGGGTGTGCAGTGCACGGGGTCATCAGCAGCGGGTGTGCAACCCATGGGGTCAGCAGTGGGTGTGCAATGCATAGAGTCAGCAGTGGGTGTGCAACCATGGGGTCAGCAGCAAGTGTGCAGTGCATGGGGTCAGCAGCGGGTGTGCAACCATGGGGTCAGCAGCAAGTGTGAAATGCAGGGGGTCAGCAGTGGGTGTGCAACCATGGGGTCAGCAGCGGGTGTGAAGTGCAGGGGGTCAGCAGCGGGTGTGCAACCATGGGGTCAGCAGCAAGTGTGAAATGCAGGGGGTCAGCAGCGGGTGTGCAGTGCAGGGGGTCACCAACAGCGCGTGCGCAGCGAGTGGCCCAGCAGCAGTGTCCTCACGTGTGGGACGCAGGGCAGGCGCGCAGCTGGGGCCAGCAGCGGGCAGTGGCCGCGCACGTTGCTCTCAGCAGGGCTGCCCCTTCTCGCACGTGGAAATAGGGATTTTTCAGGTGGAGGCTGCGCTCTCTCCATGTGCACCCCCTGGCTGCCCTCCTTCGTGGGAGAGGCAGATACCCGAGGTGTCGAGAGGCAGGGTGCCGGGACACGGAGCGGGCAGCCCCTTCCCACCGCTGGGGCTGCAGCAGGGGCCGACGGGGCGAGGGGTGTCCGCTCCGTGCCCTGCTACGCTGGCCGTCACCACCGCCGTGACGGGGTGGCTCGCCGTGCGCTGCCACCTCCCTGCCACGTGCTATGGGGTCTGCTCCCTCCACGGGCACCGCGACGCCCGACGCGTCGTCCTGCTCGCACGGCCAGGCCGGGGCCGGGGCAGGAGCTCGCGATGCCGCTCTGGGGCGCGGGGAGCCACGCGGCGCCCGGCCAGGCCCCGCTGGCCGCTTTATCAGCGCCCCAGCAGGAGGGCAGCCGGGTTTGTTCATTCTCTCGCCGGCTTCTGATTAGCTCCAGCAATCCAATTAGCGGAGGCATTTATGCCGCGAGGGGCGGCGGTGCCCCCGCTCGCCGCCGCGCCTCGGAGCCGCTCGTAAATCCTGCCGGCGCTGCGTCCTCCCGGTGACACGGATTAATTGCGGCTCCGGCCCCCGCGAGCGGCGTCGCCGCGGAGGTGCGCGCCGCGCGGAGCGGCAGGGGCCGCGCGATTGGCCGGCGCGACTGTCAATCATGGGTGGGGGGGCAGCCCGCCGGTACCTGCCTCAGCGGGGCGCGGCCCGCCCCGCCCGAGCAGCTCGTGCCCATTGGCCGCTCGGGCCGTCCGTCAGCGGCGCCGCCCCGCCCTATCCCTCTTTGTGCCCGCGGGACAATGGGGCCCGGCCGGGCCGCCTGCGCGCGGGCCCTGCGAGAAACGGAGGATGGAGGCAGCGCCGGGGGGAGCGGGGCGGCCTGGAGCGATCTGAGGAGACGCCGCCAGCGGGGTCTGAGTCACCCGGCCTTGCTCCTCCCTCCTGGCCGCTGCCGCCCGCAGTCGCGGCACTTGTGCTCCCTGCTTTCCCCGTCCTTATTTACTCCTTTTGCCACGTGACATGGGGACACGCCAGCCGAGCACTTCCTGAGCCTTTTTTTTTTTTTCCAAGTGCCAGGTGAACGTAGGATTTCTAGGATCAAGCCCGATTATTCTCCTGACCTCTCCTCGTTCTTGATCCCCGTTGCCTCTCCACAACTCGAGCTCTCTAATGCATCTTGATTTTATGTCTTTGTCTGTCATCCCAGCAGAAAAATTCGGCTTAGACATGAAACAGAACTGTCTAATGGAGAAAAAGATGAAGCAGTAGAATAGACTTTAATGAGAAAAATATGGCCTCTCCTTTATTGGAGATGAAATAATGGGTTAGGCTGATGTTCTTGGAAATAGCTGAGCTAATATCCACCCTACTGTGGTGCTGAGCGAGTAGCTTAGCTGGCATGAGTGTTATGCAGGGATAACGTTCTTGTGCACGTGGGTTTGTTGCAAGAAGCCGTGTAATAACAGCCCGTGTGTAATCGCAGTCTGCACTGCTTAGTGCAATGATTCCTGCCCCTGCATCAGCCCTGAAGAAGGGCTCGTGTGCCTGCAGTTTAGTCTGTTTCTCTTCTCATTTTTTATCAGCTGGTCTTGTAAAAGCTGCCAGTTCTTCTTGCTTCTCTGCTGAATGACTTCCCTCCTCCCACATGCGTGCGGGAGAAGCAGTTGTCGGGGGTCTGTCTGTCTCCAACACTGGCTCTCGGGGCTGTGGCGCCTCGCGGTGACGTTGCATTTTTAGTACTCTCACGAGCTGAGACGAGACGGGAAGTGGAAGCTGCACGGAGAAAGGGCTGCTATTGCTGCTGCCACGCGGGTGCTTTTGCTCAGAGAGCAGCTCTTCAAGGCTGGATGTCACCCTGTCTCATGTGTGTATGGGAGAGTGGGAAGGGAGCGATGAGAACTGTGCTTGTAAACAAGCCAACTGCTCAGCCCCAGCCCTGTTCCAGTGTCCCTGTGTATTCCAAAGGGACGTTAAGCTAAAAAGCAGAATCACTTTCTCATGAGACCAAGTGTACTCAGCTTTGTATTTCCAACAGGAAGAGTTTTGAAATGTATGGGAAGGACTTGGAGCTTTCCTGCAATGCATCCTTAGTATTCTTCCCTTTTCAGTAAGTCATTCATTTTAAAGACTTGTGTTTCTATCTAAAACACTCCAACAACTAACCCAAGAGTCCTGGTGAATGTAAGGCACGTATTAAGGGACAGTGGCATTCAGCTCTAGTACAGGCAGGTGCAAATTCCTTCATCTCTTTGGAGTTCTGTCCATTTACAGGAAATAGGATAAAATTTGGCTTGGTCATCTAAGTGGTATCATTTTAAACAACTGAGCTGCCACTACACACTGTTGTCTTTCATTTGCTCTTACTCTTATGAAGTGAGCATCTAGTAAAATAGTATTATAAGAATATGAAATGTATTTGCCCCTTCGGAAACTCTATACAGCAGACTTTCAAATCTCAGTGATTTCCATTTAAATTTGTGTCTTAAACTTATCAAGATGAGTGAATTAATAACTGAGTCAGCAACAGAACTAGCGGGAGGAGCGTGTTCAGGTGCTCCTGAGAATTTTCCATCTCCCTTCTCCTTAAACTTTGATATGCAATTTCTCTCTCCTTCTTTTATTCTGTTGCTCAGATACAAAAACAACAACAAAAAATCCCACAGGATGAAAGCCCAAGCAGGATGTGTTCTGATGGAAGCATGTTAATTTGCAGATTCTTTTAAGATTTAATAAATCAGAGCTTCCAGCAAAAGGGAAGATGCGTGGTATTTGGTTACTTGAAACAAAATGAAAAGCAAAAACAGATCTTTATTTTAATCTTTCTCAGTCAGCCAGGGTCATTTAAACACTTAAACCTTTTCTTCTCATTATATAGGACTCTCACACTGGGCAATAATAAATAGCTTTACTCAGTACACATACATTTTCAAAGAAGTAAAATGTTTTCAAGCAAAACTGAGTAGGTCAGAAAGCTCCATCAGGTCTTTGTAGTCGAGAGATAGCAAACAGCTGTGCCCGGGTTATTTCCAGGCACTTGGAAGCGTCACTGTGTTTGAGTCCTGTCCTACCAGCCTCTTCAAAAGAAGTCGTTCCCCTTTAGCTCCGCTAAGAGTTCTGAACTGCGGACACATTCGGATAGCTTTGAACTTCAGTATGTAAATTCAAGAAAACTTGCCAGAAACCTCACCGGGACGCTATGGGTAACTTTTGGCCTGGCACAAGCTGGTTTCAGTTGCCCTGTTAAAATAGGAGCGTGGTTGTGTTCCTGAAACCGCTTCCTAGCAGCAGGCAGTGCTGGCAGCAAGATCAGTCATCCTCTGGAGTGAGGTATAAAATAAGCACAATATTCTGATGGGCTGCACTCGGTTCAGCGCTTTGCTGCTAGGCCTAGTGGAGGGTTTGTTTTTTTTTTTTTTTTCTCCCCTTCCTTAGATATAAGGGTTGTTTACAGACTGTGGTAAGGAAACTCAGAGTAGTATTTTTGAGCCTCTGCTTGGAGGTGAATAGTCAGAAGACAACTTCTCTAAAAGGATGTGTCAACCCTTTGCAGGCTGCTTTTTCACATCTGCCTTGGGAGCCCAATTGGTACCCTGCCCAGTGCCAGCCTGGGGGTGCCCTCGGAGCCCACGTGGCCACAGGCAGTTCTTGGGGACAGGGATTCAGCCTATTTCCATCTTGTACCTGGAGACAAGCTCTGGCAGTTCTCGCCCTCTGGCAGGGCCCGGAGCAGGTTGTTCCTCCTGTGAGTGAAAGCAGGGATGCTGACCGATATGGAGGGGAGAGCCATCCAGGAGCAGCCAAAACATCTTTCTGGTTTTGTAACCAGAACAGTCCTGCTGCTGAATCGTTGAGCGTGAACAGGCACCTCCTTAGTCGCTGTCTTTAGTGCAGCATGCTCCACTGCCAGTAAAGGACAAAGATGAACTGTTCCCCTTCCTGCACAAGAGTTCAGTGCCCTTATAGTTGGGGGTGGTCAGTGAAATGGCCCAACTGAGCAGGTTGCGTGAACATCCGCTCCTTAGCTCCTTAGTACAGGAGGTTCCTGTACTCCGCTCGTGGTTTCAAGGTGTTATTTGGCTGTACAAGGCGAGGAAGTGGTGGAGGAGGAAGTAGTCTGCACAGATCTGCAGAGTTACTTGCTCACTGGGTTCCATGGGTGCCTCAGAATGATGCCGATGTGCGTGGAAACTGTGGTGGCAGGAGCTCCACACTTGGGCCCTGCCAGGGCCTGTCGTACTGATTTTACCCACTCTGTGTTTGGGGCTTGCGCAGCTTTGGAAGTCTCAGGAGCTCCAGTCTCCCTACCCTGCTGCACAATTTGCCTCCCAATCTCTCCTTCCTGGTCCCTTTTGAACAAACAGCCATATCCTGTCAGCTGCCTTTCCTGTCTGCCCTTCCTCTCACAGCCTGATTGGGGACTTTACTACTTCCAGACCCCATTCAGGTTTGGTTTCTGGAATCCTTATTTGATCACATTTCCCTGACCTGCCTTGTTAACTTTATCTGGCTCACCCACCACCTGAATTTGCTTAGTCTCAACTCCAACCTGTTTCACATGGCCCTTTCCCACTCCCTTCTTTGACTTTATCCACCCTCTCTCCATCCTCTCCAAATTCACTTCTGAGGAGCCTGTAACCTTCATCTTCCCCTTTTGTAGCTGCTAGACTTAATGAAATAAACTGCTTCTCAGAGAGCATTTAAGGACTCAGGACTGCAGAGCTGGTGGGCTCCCTGAATACCTAGAACTCCCTGTAAGCAGCAGCAGGAGGTACTGAAATGTTTGTCCTTTGGGAACAGCCAACTCCCAACTTTGTCACCAACTTTGGTGGGCACAGAACCTGGCACCCTTGGGTGGTCTTGCTGATGGTGGTGCTGGTTGCTCCCCTCTAGTGGCCAAGCTGGCAAATTGGCACCTTCCCATCCCCAGCTCTGCTTCAGGGTCTGCAGGAAGCTTAATACCTGGTAAAAGGGAGAGGATCTGACAATTCTGATGTATTTTGCTACTCTTTTAGAACTTGTGAAGATGACTGAATGGCCTAATCATTATCTGTTTTTCCCACAGGGCTCGGGTGTGATTAAAGCAGGCTTTGCAGGTGATCAGATACCAAAATACTGCTTTCCAAACTAGTAAGTACCCCACTGGCCTCGGTGAGTTGTTGGCAATGTTGGGGGTTGGACTAGATGACCTCTAGAGGTCCCTTCCAACCTTAGGGATTCTGTGATTCTAATGCTGTGTGCCAGTTCTTTCCCACTTAGTGGGAAAGAATGGTCCTATGGTTGTAAGTGGAGAAATGAAGTAAACTGGTTCTTCCTGCTACACAGAGTTGTTGGGGAAAAGACATCATTATGTGCATTGAATTTTTTTAGAACAAAAGAAATTATGAAAAAATTATGTATCATGTTTTATCAGAGCTTTAGGATCCTTTAACCTCGAGACTTTAGATGGACAAGAAAAAAAGGCAAAACAGTCATTTTTGGGGTGGAAGGTATGAAGTCCTCTGTGGTTCTTCAATGTGTGGTCCATTGTCTTGATCCCTTCCAAACTCTTTGGAAGTGTTCCAGGAATTTTACTGGAAGAAGGATTGGTGGATCAGGAACTCTGAGTAGACACTGGCTTTTATTTCAGTAGGGTGTTTCTTGAGTGTGTTTGTGTTGTGAGTAATGTGGGCTTATTGGTGAGGTGGAGTATGATGCTATAAATGTCTAATCTGAGAAGTCCATCTGAAGTCAAACAACACCATGGGGATCTACCAGCTCAGGCCGTTGCCCAACTTAGCTGGGTTCACTCCAGACACAGCTGGAACAAGTAAAGCCTGAATCATCAGCGCAATTGTGGCTGCACTGGGCTAGACCTGCTAATTCAGGGCTTAATTCCTGCAGAGCAAACCTGGATCTCTCTGCATCTTTGGATGCATCCAGCCTCTCCATCAAGAAGCATTAATATTCTTGCCTCTCTTTCAGTGTGGGCAGACCAAAACATGTTCGTGTTATGGCTGGTGCTTTAGAAGGGGACATTTTTATTGGCCCAAAAGCAGAGGTAAGAAGCCTGTTTATTGTATTTACTTACAGCAGCACAGTGAAATAATATGATAAAGAGCTGTAGCAGTTGCACGTAAAGGGGATGTTGTTCTTTGACATCATTATAGATATAAATAGCAGAACAGATCTCACTCTTAAGTGTGTTCAAGCTGAAGCAAGAAGCTCCATAAAATTCCTGTCCCGAGCTGTTGATCAGAGACCTTGTCTCTCATTTCCCTCATTTTATTTTCTTAAGTCCATCTGGATATCTCTCTTTCTCTCTCTCAGCTACTTCACAGTCTCGGTAGTTAGATCCCCATCTTCTCAACTAGGGACTTCAGAATTGGATCCTAGTTTCCTTTTATCTCCTAATCTGGGTGAGAAGCTGCTTTCCACAGTCCTGTTCTTCTCAGCCCGGTTGTGTATCCCACATTTCCCATGAATCCTCTGAACTACATTTGCCAACAACACTGTTACAGCTAAGCTGGTAGAACAAAGATACCATTTGATGGGTGTCTGTGTAATGCTTGAAAGCTGTTGGGGTGGAATGTGCTTTACAAACACCAGACCTTCCTACTCAGTATAAAAAGGCCTTGTTTAACCTCTGCAAATACTTGTCTGGGAAAGGTTTGTGATTAAAAGATCAGACTTTGTCCTGTGCACTACAGGCATATTGTGGAATTGAAAATGTGTGAGTCTGCCAGAAAGTAAAATATAGTTGTAATATTAAGAAATGAGATTGCTTGGGTGTCTCCGACAACTATGCTGTGTTGATATCTCTGTTTGGTCAGGAGCACAGAGGTCTCCTCTCAATCCGATACCCCATGGAACATGGTATAGTGAAGGACTGGAATGACATGGAGCGCATTTGGCAGTACGTCTATTCGAAAGACCAGCTTCAGACGTTCTCAGAGGAGGTGAGGTGTCTCATTAGGTAACAGCCACGGGCTGTTCATCTGTGTGTGTAACCCCAGGAGTCTTTGAACTCCAGGAAAGACTTGTGACTTTTCCTGTGCAGTTCTGCAGAATTTCTAAGTGTATCTGTTGTGAAATTATGCTTTTTCACCTTCCAGAAGATGCTGTACAACAAGTGTCTAGGCAGTGTTCCTTCCCAGGTCTAACAATCTGGTCCAGTTAAAAAAATAACTTTCAAGATGTATTATTCGCACTCTTTTTGATGATTCCACTCTAAGTGAAGCACCTTTCCTCTTCTGTCTGTGTATCAGGTGTCTGCTCAATGATGATGTCCTTTGAAGTGAGGAAAGAGAAAACCATGGTCATGTGGTTTGGAGAGAAATAAATAAAATAGCCAAGAGGTGATTAAATAAGTGAGAATGATGGGTGACCTACAGTGGAAAAGGAATATTTTTGGCTACTCTTGCAAGGAGCATATGCCATCACTCATTTTCTAGAGTTGCTTTTGGGGATGTCTGGCTGGGCTCTTGATATTAAGAGTCATCTTGTCCATATTTTGGGAACAGGATTGTTACAGATTAGATTTCTTAGAAAATCTAATCTAAGAAATGTAGTTGGACTAGAGCCCTACTTGTTCTCCAGTTCATCAGAGATTCATAGTCTAATGCAGCTGACTAGCTGAAATTATTCCCTCTGTCTGTCATCTTGCACCAGTAGCTCCTGAAGTGAATGAATAAGCAGAGATTTTTCAGGAACAGACACCTAGGTACCTCCTGGTTGTTTTGCAGCACAGCTCCTTTGTTTTTTAACAGCATCCTGTGCTGCTGACAGAAGCACCCCTAAACCCACGCAAGAACAGAGAACGTGCTGCTGAAGTGTTTTTTGAGACCTTCAATGTGCCAGCGCTCTTCATCTCCATGCAAGCTGTGCTCAGCCTGTAAGTGCTTTTCCTCTTTGACTTGTCTGTGTGAAATGTTGCTTTGAAATCCATTTTCTCCTGAAACAAAATTCCTATGAAAATCTGCACTAGCCCATTTACTTTCCAAGCAAGAACGGAGCTTAAATTATAATTTCTGTAATAATTCAGCCAATTCTTGTAAATTCTTTATGATGAGAACTAGCCTTTTTTTTTACCCCCTCTTTAGTGAATTCTCTGCTTTCTGAGGTGCACCTCGGCATGTCACATTGTTGGGGCTAATTTTGAACTATTTGTCCTGACTGGGTGGTTTTCCTCTTTGCCAGTTATGCTACTGGGAGGACTACAGGAGTGGTGCTGGACTCCGGGGATGGCGTCACCCACGCTGTCCCCATCTACGAAGGCTTTGCCATGCCCCACTCCATTATGCGCATTGACATCGCTGGCCGTGATGTCTCCCGTTTCCTGCGCCTCTATCTCCGGAAAGAAGGCTATGACTTCCACACCTCCTCCGAATTTGAGATTGTGAAGACCATCAAGGAGGTGATTTACCCTCCTCTTTCTGTACCCTATTCAGGTGGGACAGTGAACGGTAGCCCCAAGATGACAACCGCTTGTGGTGGCTTTGCTGCATCGCAGTCCTTGGGCAGGCAGATTGCTGCCTGGTTTTGGCGAGACCTGCTGTGCCTGGGTGCTGTTGATGTGTCTGTGCCCCTGGTACGTGGGATTGCTTTTCAGATGAGTCCAGGCTGTGATTGCTGTGTGCTGAGGCCTGGCAGTTGCTGCCCTGCTCTCAGCCCCGTCACATGCTGTAACTGCTGCGGATAACTCTGGCCTGAGTCAGCAGGCTGTGAGCATTGGCAGGCAGTTCTTCAGCCTGTGGCCTGCCAGCCAAGGACCCTAATGGAAACACTTGTTCTGCAAGGCTGTAGTTTGATGTGGCTATGCTGAGGGAGCAGTGCCTCTCCTTCACATTGTGGTACAGTGGAACGGTTTCTGCCTGTGGCCTGGAGCCCTACAGCTCATGGGGTTGGAGGTTTCTGCCTGTTCTGCAAGTTCTGGTTGCTGAGAGGAAAATTGATATGTGCAGGTATTGCAACATCTGTGGGCCAGAAGATGTATTGCAAATAGGCCGGGGAGCTCTCGGCTTCAGAAGAAGCCTGTTTTGTACAAAGCAGCATCTGCAGTGTAAAAGGCTGCGTAGGACAAACAAGAGGCTTGTGCTCTGCGGAAAAACGCCTGCAAATAGCCAGAACTCCCTTCATATCTTAGGGGATGAAACTTCTAAAAGAGCTTGTGCTGACTGCTGAGCACAACATCCTGCTCAAGTGTGATCTTTTGAGTGAGCTTTGCAGTTGGGCAAGAAAGAGCAAAGGAAAGGGAGCCAGGTCCTGTCTTGCCACCTGCCTCTGCTCACCAGTGAGCGTGCTGGGGAGGAGAGCAACAACTTGATGTTCCCTTTCCAACCTGCACCTTTTGCTTTGTTTTAACATTAATTTTATCGGGGGGAAGTGCTGTACACAGCTAGGATATCAGAGCCTAGAGCTGGTGCCCACTTGGGCCTTGGTTGTAAATCTGAGGGGAGGAACCTCACTTTTAGTGCTCGCAGTCGTCTTGCCTCTGGAAAGCTTATAGAAGTGGTCTGAACGCACTCTAGCAAGCACAAATCTAAGACCCTGGGCACTGGCATTTCTGAGTCCTAAAAGTCAGCTGTGATCTACAGGGGTCTTTCTTCCCTTTTTTTTTTTTTTTTATCAGAAAAAAAAAAACAGGAAAGAAAATTGGGTGATATTAAAAAGTCTAAAGTAGAAATTACTGTAGAAAGGGAAACTCTTAATACCTACTTCGATGCAAGTATTTCTTTTTTTATCCACAAATGATAGCAATTTAGGATAGCAGAACTTACTTTTGAAGAAATGATACTGGATGATGAAGGAATGTGGAAAGTCAAAACATACTTTGTTTCTTGCTAACTTAAAATGTAGCTGGACAGTGGGAAGTGATCATCTTAGATTACGTTAGGAGATTTTAGCTGTTGCCTATTAATTATCCTTCTTTGAAATGCAGCAATACATTTTGTCCATGCTGTTAATCCATTGCACGTAAAAGCACATCAATATGTGGTTAATGCCATTAAAGGTGTTTTAAGTGACTGTTTTACTCTGTGCTAGAGCAGATTAGAAGTGTTCACAGGAGAGAGACCCCTTCTGTGCTAGAGGGAACTAACCTCTTAATTAGTAAGGGAAAGCTGGAGATGAGGGGAGCAACTGTTGAGGGGTGGGTGTGAACAGCCTTGTGTTTCTAGTCCTCACATGGAGCTCTAGCATGGTGGGAAGATGTTTTTCCTGATGTGAACCCAAAATAGGGGGTTTCTTTCCACCAAAAAGGCGTTGAAATTAGTCTTCCTGTTGGGGAGACACTCGGTCTTGTCTTTTAAAGAACTTTTTGTCGTGAGGAAGCGTTTGGATTTGCCTTTCTCATCTCCCTTTTCCTCTTTCCACCCTAGCGTGCCTGTTACCTGTCAATAAACCCCCAGAAGGATGAGACTCTGGAGACCGAGAAGGCTCAGTATTACCTACCCGATGGCAGCACCATTGAGGTTTGTAAGGATGCGTGTTGGGACATTCCTAATGGGAAGCCTGGGTGTTGCAGCATAGCCCTCTGCCTAGTGGTGGGAAATGCAGTAGGGTACTCGGGGAGACAAGTATTTTAAAACGCCAGAACTCACCCCAAACTGCTGACCAGGGCACTAGAATTTCTATGGGGATGCCAAGATTTTTAGAAAATTTACTACTACTGCTTGTTCCTGAGTGAGGAGAAGACCGTGAGGACCCAGAGCTGTAAGAATTCAGGCTCTGATCTAGCAGCTCTTCACACAGATGGTCTGCAGACTGTGGGTTGTATCATCTCACTGCAAATTCAGCAGCAGTTTTGTACGTGTCTTATTTTGTCTAGAGGTATGGAAAGTCGCTTTGAAGAGCGGAATAGGAATACTCTATAAGGGTTGGATTGAAGGAAAAGATATACAGGCCTTACCTCCAGCACCAGCTGTGTATTTGCTCCCTTCTCTCGTGTTGACCTGCCCAATGGAGCTGAGCAAGTTTCTTCCTCTGTTTCAGCCTCAAAATGGAAACAATGCCTTAGTTATTTGGGCAGTCAGATAGTGACCTGGGAGCTAATGATATAGTATGGATGTCTGAGAAATCTTGTTACATTTTAAGTTGCAGCTAAGAAAGGCAGGCCTAAACTCGATGCTATAGGCAGTGAACTGGACCATGCTTCTCTCTCTCCCACTCTGGTAATTCCACTTTTCTTGCAGATCGGTCCTGCCCGTTTCCGAGCCCCAGAGCTCCTCTTCCGACCAGACCTGATTGGGGAGGAATGTGAAGGACTCCATGAGGTGCTGGTTTTTGCCATTCAGAAATCAGACATGGACCTGAGGCGAACACTCTTCTCCAACATCGTGCTCTCTGGAGGCTCTACGCTTTTCAAAGGTTCCTGCTCCTCTTTCAGTAGCATGGGACCCATCTTTCTCATGGGGGAGAGCTGAGGAGTATGGGGGAAAAAGGGCAAATTCTTAGGACCAGAATTCTCCGTGGTAAGAAATCAAACTCCAAATGTCTAATTGCCACCAGGAATGGATATCTCCACAGGTGGATATGTTCATATACCTACTGGTCTCCCCACTTGATCCATAGGCTAGTGTGTGGGAGGAATGTGGAGGGAAGAAAGAGGGAGCTGGCACACCCATGACCCTAGCTATAAAAATCTTGTTTGCTGCTGAGAGATAGAGCCTGTTGTGCCAGTGTTCAAATGACGGAGTGAGATGAGACAGTCATGTTCTCCCTCTTGTCTGTGGCTGTGTTTCGAGTCTCCTCAGACTAGACTGTGTGTAAGATTTGGAGAGGGATAGTTGAATAGGACTGAATGAGATGTTTTCACATTGTTGGTAGATGTAACTTGAATTTAGCTCAGGGACTTGAACTGAGCATTTTCTGTCTTGTGTAGGTTTTGGTGACAGGCTCTTGAGCGAAGTGAAGAAACTAGCCCCCAAGGATGTCAAAATAAGGGTAAGAGCATTTTATTGGCTGCTTTTCACAGATAGTTTTGCATGTAGTTTTGTGGCCCTGGCACTCATGAAAGAAGTGAGAATGCAGCTGCTTCATGCTTCAAACCACTCATGGTTTTCATGGATAGCCCAATAGTATCTGCTGCTGTGGTCCTGCTGTCACAGAAGCCAGAACCCTGGGCCAAAAAAGGTTGTTTTGGAGGTGCCTCACTGGCATCTGCTGGTGGAACAGCTTGTGCCCATTTTGTTGGCTGTTAGGCGGGGTGTTGGCCCTCAGACCTCCGAGGAGGAGCCTGCTAGATCTTGGGAAAATAACGGAATCTCTCCTTCCCCCAGATATCGGCTCCTCAAGAGAGATTATATTCCACGTGGATCGGGTACGTACTACGCAGTGACATGTCTTGCAGTGGGATGACAGCTGGGGAGCTGTAACCTGTTGGCTCTCTCAGTGTTGTCGCCTCTGGGGTCTGCTGCTTGCGGAAGGGTTTGCGACCCTGGCACAACGTTGCTCTGTGCAGCTTGGTTCATGAGCCTGTCTCTATCTGTACCATGAACCCCTTCACCTCTTGCACCCTTAAGGTTCCTGCTGGACCTGTTAATTTTCCTTCTTTTGTGGCTAGTCTGAATATCCAACCTGAGGTAGAACAGCCTCATAGGTGGTAAATTCACTAGGGCAGAGGCTTTAGGCATGCTTCCCCTGCTGTGTGTACATCTTTACTGCTGACTGGAGGAGCTAAGCTCTGATCCAGAAGGCCAGAAGTTGTTCAGAGAGCATTTCTGCTGTAAGGAACCAGCAGCTCAGATGCCTCACTGAAGCCTGGCAGCGGTGTGCTATAGACACAGCGCATCGCTGCAGAGATGCAGCAAGTGCAGGCCCAGAATTTTCCTTTAAACTCTTAACATATTCCTGTTTCTCCCTAGTGGCTCTATTCTGGCCTCACTGGACACCTTTAAGAAAATGTGGGTTTCGAAAAAGGAGTATGAAGAAGATGGAGCTCGTGCCATCCACCGAAAAACCTTCTAGCCCTGGGACCCGTCCTTAGTCTCCTCCAGAGACTCACTTCAGTTCTAAACTCGCTTTTCTGAGTCCGAGTGTCTGAGAGCTGCCTGTGTGTGTGTGTGTGCGTGCCAGCATGCCCCGATGTCACTGAGCAAGACAGCAGCAGCAGGAGGGTTATATTAGTACTACTAACTTTTCTTAATTTTATTTTTTGTTGTTTTTTTTTTAATGGAAAGGAGAAAATACCAGTCTGAATTTCTCCAATAATGGCCCATTCCTTTTTCATTTCACTCCCTGAATTTCTGTGTTATGATTGTATTTGTCACTGTTAAAAAAAAAAAAAAAAAAAAAAAAAAAAGAAGAAGAAGAAAAAAGAAAAAGGAAGAAAAAAAAAAAACAACAAAAGGGAACAGCTTAGAAACCGCCTAGCAAGCAAGAAGGGAGCCAACCACTGCAAGTTGCTCACACAGGCTTTAGTTGGCCTGGATCCAGTGGGTGGATTGTTTGGAAATATGTTGCCGAGGCCCTGTAGCTACTTACTTCTTCATCAGTGTATTCACTGTCATTGGATTTTTTTTTTAAGTTGTTTTTAATATATATTTTTTATTAAGAGAAAGCACATTCTGAGCAGTTCAGCCCCTTTTCCCACTGTTTTTGGTGTGTAAGTATGAGTGTGTGTGTGTGCGTATGAGTAACTTCTTAGCCTGACACGTGGGTCTGGACCACGTCTGGAGAAGTTGGTGATAGGACTTAGTTTGTATTGCATGGAGTAGAACAAAGCAATCTCTCATCAGCTGTCATTGTACCGGACGGTTATTTTCTCGTACCTTGCGTTAAATCCCTGCTCTCCTCTGGAAGCAAAGGGCCCCAGAGTGGGGACAAGGCACTTGAGTGTTTCCCCTCAATCCACCAAGGTTTACAGCACTGAGTTCTCTCACTCGGTCAGAGTTGAGGCTGTTTTTCCCTCCTTCCTGCCACGTCAGGGCGAAAGGACCATCCGTTTTCAGCTAGGCATGACTTTTGTGTTCTATCCATTCTGGGGCAAAATAATAATTGGAAAGGTGCATTGTAATGTTAGAATTGTTTTATTTATTTAAATGTCTGAGGATATCTCTAATACTGACCACAGCACCTGGGAACCATGCTTTGGGACTTCTTTGCACGCCTATTACCAGGCTGGCCACTGTTTGATGCTAACACTAATATTTGTAGCGCACATGCTTAGCAAAACAACTGCTCAGCCATGCAGCACTTGGGGGTAACTGTTCTTTAGGGAGTCTCTATGAAGGCACTGACCGAATGGACAATAAATTGCGTTGGTGTGTTGGTTACCAGCAGCTTTGTGAGCAGCAAGCTGTGGTGGTGGCTGTGACCTGCTGTGCTCTGTGCTGCTCATGCCTTTCCACTCACCTCTTAGCTGCTTTTCTTCTGCTACTCCAGAGATCGTAAGGCCTACACACCTGCCTGTGTTGGAGTGTCTCACCATTCTCATTCTATGCTTTTCTTATTTTTTTTATGCATTACTTGGTGCTCTGTTTTTTTTCCAGTGTTGAATTGTTTTTTTTTTTTTTTATGACTGCTACTGAGAACCAAATCTCCAACCTTTTAGCCCCTTAACTGTTAAACATCGAGGCAGCAGCACATGGGGTCAGTCTAATATGTTTTATACCTCCAGACAGCCAAATTGGTGTAATGGCAACTCCAGTGGGAGAGAGTTATTTAATCAGGCAAGGGGGACCCAGAGCATTTTCCACTTCTGTGAATGTTGTAACCAAAGGGGCATAGGTGTGTTTGAGATTTGGAGCTACTTAAGGTTTTGGGTTGTGCACATTTTTTTCTTTCTCTTTCAGCCGCCTGCTTTTAGTTTTGATCCTTTAGGGATGTTCTGAGACTCCCCCTTCAGAGTTGGAATACGTTAGTAGTTCTCATTCCTGCATATAGAAGCCATCTGCCTCCATCAAAGACACGGAGGCAGAGCTTGCACTTGTTATTAAAAAGTGGGTGGCAGTGGGAGGGAGAGAAAATTAAAGTCTGCACTTTTGGAAAGCAGAGCCTGGTGGTAAAATGAAGTATGCAGAGATCTTGCACGTATGCGTAGCCCTGCTCAGGGTGTTTGAGATGGGCCATAGCCTCTGTGTCCGGCCGGGGGCTGGCGGCAGCGACTGCTCTCCGCAGCCTGGGTGCTGCCCGTCGGGTCGATGGCTGCGGGTGCAGCTCACGGCAGAAGCAGCAGGAGGCTGCCCCACGCGGCCGGCCCGTGGCAGGGATCGGGAGAGTGGCTGTGGTGTCCGTGGAGCTGTCCTGCCCTGCAGACGCTGCTGCTGCTGCTTCAGAGGGCTCCTCTGTAGTGCGAAATCGTTTGGTGATGGCCTGTGTGGAGTGAGCAGTGAGGGTATCCTGGGGGGAGGTTGAAACGAGACGCAACGAGTCAATCCCTGTCTGTGCTGAGAAGTGACTGACTTAGAGCAAGTGTTTTAGGTGCATGCTGGTTCCCCCCGCTAAGCTCTGCGTGCGCTGCAGGCCAGCTTACAGCCTCCATCCCAAAGCAGGGAGCAGCGTGCTCTGTGCAGGAGAGCTAGTGCTGTGGTGGTCACCAGGAGAGGAGCTGCACAGTCTTTCCCAGCTAGAGCCTCAGCTGTTCAAAGCCCACGCAGATGCAGGGGCTTCTCTTCCCAAGCTGATCTTGGACATTGGAAAATGAGGAGACCAAGTGCTGCCAGGATGCTAGTGCAGCTGGTCCTCCTCAGTGGGGCAGCTCCTGTCATGCCGGGATCACTTGCTGGAGGACAGGAGCTATGGAAGTTTCCATGGAGCGGCCCGTGTAACTTGTCTATCTCTCAGAGCTGCTGTTGATGTTTCCTAAGGGGGTTCTCTGGCCACATGTTACTCTACAAGCAGGCAGTGCCTCCTGAAGCTCGGGGAAGGTGGTGGGATCGTGTGTGAGTGTCCTTGCCAGCTAGGGGGGTGTCTGCTAGGCGGAGAGGCCAAGTAGCTGCTAGAAGTGTGTCCTAGAAGGGCAGGACGCCTGTGGGGCTGGGATGGTTGTGTCCCTTCCCATGTAGAGCATAAACTGACTTGGAGGCAAGCATGGAGATTTCACATTATCTGCGCAGATTAGAGCTTTGTAAATCCATTGCCTGTTAACCCTTCTCTAGCCATAGCCCAGCTGTTCTGGGGCAGATCATATTTAAGTTAGCTTTTCTGCATTTGACCATGGATGTCAGTAGTCTCCCTTGTGTGGGGGCTCAGTTGGTGCAGCCACTTGTGCCACATCCTGGTGCATTGGCCTTGCCCAGCAGCAAGGCCAAGCCCTGGGAAGCGGCCCCGCCTGACACACGTCCCGGAGCCTGCGGGTGACCCTGCTGTCTGCCAGAGCCACAGTGGGGACAATAACCCCAGCCCCAGCTGAAAGGTTGAGCTGCCTGGCCGCTAGTGCAGGGGTGCTGCTCTGTGCTGCACGGCTTGGTGCCACCAGTGCCCTCGAGCTGCTTGGTGGAAGTTCTTCCCTGTTCCCTTCCTTCCTGTGCATTTCCATGTCACATTGGGGTCTCACTCAACAGCGGAGTGGGGGTAAGAGCTGCAGCAGCTTTGGCAAAGGGGCTTCTCCCGGGGATTGCAGGGAGCTGATGCTCTTGTGGCAGAGCAGCCTTGGGCCCCCCTTTGGGCCTGTGTCGGTGGTGCGTGCTCGCAGGGAAGCTCTGCCTGATGCCAGGAGGGTGTTGCAGTGCTGCTGGTCCCGAGAGGCTCTGCTGGGCAGCTGGCCCCAGCTGTGGCTGGGTTGTTGTTCACCCACTCCCATCAGCTCAGAGTGTGTTTTTAAGCAAGAACCCGTCATGTAAAGAAAAGCTGTCGATGCTCAACCTTGTTCTGTTGGAAAAACACGAGGTGCTGGTTCGCTGCGAGGAGGATGCGCACCCCCTCTGCTCCCGTACCGCATGCCGCAGGCAGCGCAGGCAGTGCCCTGGGCTCTGTCCCTGTCCCCCCTCCATCACCCTTGCAGACACAGCAGTGCTCCATTTTGTAAACTACCGCCACAGGACAGAAGGGGCTGTCTCCAATCTTGCATTCGTTCGATCTGCCTGACTGTACCCTCGCACACTGTCCAAACCATGTTGCCTGGTGGTGCCCAGCATACTTAAATAAAGTTGTTCATATACAAAGGGGAGTGTCGTGGCCTCATGTTCCCCTGTGTGAAGGAGGCAGGGTGGCTGGGTCCGGGCTGGGCCCATTTGTGCTGCTGAGGCAGAGCAGTGCAGCCAGGGCCTGCGAGGGGCAGAGGGACAGGGGATCCCAGCTGCCAAGCTCAAGGTCCTACCCCGCTGGTGTTGGGGAGCTGCATCCTACTGCTGGCCTGGAGAGAGCTGCAGGTTCCTGCTAGGCTCAGGAGACAGGGAGGCCCTCCCAGCTCAAGTCACTCCCTCTACTTTGCCCTATGTGGCCAGGGAAAGAGCAGCTGCCCCAGGTGGAGGTGTGAGCCCAGGGAGGGCTGGAGAGAGAGCTGGAAATTCAAATGAAAGCATAGCAATACAGAAAAGATCATCTTTAATTTATGAAATGAATTAGTTTCAAACCTTGTTGTTAAAAGTCACACAAATGACTTAACCAGAATGGGCTACAGCAGTCTTGCAGCAGGAATGACCACAGGTTCACTGCGTCTTGGTCCAAGGCAGAAGGCAGCTGGGTCCTGAGGCAAGGTGGCAGGTTCATTGGCTGTGACCCCCCAAGAGAACCTGGCAGAGAAGCTGGGGTAGTGGCTGGCAGGGAAGTGGGTGTCCAGCAGTGTCTCAGCCTCCCTTTGTGCAGGAGGGCACAGGGCACACAGCTGCTGGCCCAGCTGTGGCACAGCTCTGACCCGGTTCTGCCCAGCTACGGCTTGGGGCAGCTCGAGGCTTTGAGCCCACCACCTTTCCCAGCCCACTGACAACTCTCTTTGAGGGCCCTTAAGAGGAAGCCTCAGCACAAGAACAGCCACAGGACCCTGGCTGTGCAGGATGCCGTCCTGGGAACAAAAAAAGACTCGGAGCAAGTTTGGTGTAAGACGTGCAGCATGAGGTGGAAGGGCCTGTACCAGCTCCTGGGAAAAGCCTTCAGGGCGCTCCCATCCCTGCTCCTCCTGCTGTCCTGAAATTACCCTTCAGTCACCTGCTTCCTCTGGAGCCTCCTACTCCGCTCCCTGACACTGCAAGGCTGGAGCAAGGAAGGACTCCCAGGGCAGGGCCCTCCTGCTCAGCCAGGATGCAGCTCCCTGGCTGGGACTCTGTGTCACCCACTGCAGCCTGGTGCCTCCTGCTCCGGGACAGACAGCTTTGCTCCCAGGGAGGCGGGATGGACAGCTCTGCTCCCAGGGAGCTGGAGCCAGGACAGACAGCTCTACTCCCAGGGAGCTGGAGTTGGGCTGGAAGAAGGTGCTCATGCTCCTGCGGGCACAGCCCCCTTCCCTGCTGCTGGAATGAGTAAACGCTGGCACTGCGGCACTGCACAGTTGAATCGTAAACATGGGGCTTTCTCAGCCACTGCTC
Source organism: Crypturellus soui (assembly GCA_032275445.1). Classification (NCBI taxonomy): domain Eukaryota; kingdom Metazoa; phylum Chordata; class Aves; order Tinamiformes; family Tinamidae; genus Crypturellus; species Crypturellus soui. The sequence goes on along the minus strand of JAUBNY010000230.1, from coordinate 767,016 downwards.
CCTTGGCCCCGTCTGCCATCCTGGAGCCAGAGAACGGGACCCCCTGCCACGGGCTCACCCATCCCTAGATTGTTTTGACCTCTGGTGCTCGGCCTTGAGTCAGGCTTTGGCGCTGAGCCTTCACCATCTGCAGCCGCTTTCCGTGCAAGCTGAACTGAGACCAGCTGAGGAGCTGCAGCAACGCGCACGTGATGGGTACGAAGACGAGGAGGTAAAAACATCCCTGGCGAAGAGTTGGCTCCCAGGCTGCATCAGCCGCCAGCTTCGGCCGGGCGCTCACCACGTTGCTCAAGGGGTCACGCTGGAAGATGTCGTAGCCTGGTGCCAGGGGAGAGTTTGTGAGAGCGGGGACAGTGGGACCCTTGTCTTCCCTCACTGAACAACTGGAGATGCAGAGACCAGTCATCGCTCGGTAACGGAAGGAGCTCTGTCTCTCTCCCCCTTACCGTCCCTCCTGGCCCCAGACAAAAAGCACCGTGCAGGACACCAAGCTCACCAGGCTTGGAAACGGGCCGCGCAACTAAAACCAACCTAAACTGTGTGGATTCAACTCCTCAACTTGCACACCCTGGGCAGTGCTGGCCTTGTCCTCAGCTGAGGAATGACCAAGGCCAGTGCAGGGACAGACACCAGTGAAGCAGTGAGTCACCTGTGAGCTGGGCCGGGCTCGCGTGAGCCCGAGCTCTGGGGGATGCATGTGCCAAGTGTGCCAGGCTGCTGCTGTCCTCCTGCAGCACCAGCACATCCTGCGGGTGACCTCACCCGCGGGCCCTGTCCCAACGCCCCCCGCTGGCCCCGTGCTCCTACCTGTGTACGCGCAGAGCAGCCACGTGCCGATGAGAGGGGCAAAGGTCTGGCCCGGCTTGGTGACCAGAGCGACCATCCCGAAGAGCAGCGCGGAGGCCGCCTGCTTCCGGCGGTTCAGCACGAGATCCTCGTCCACCAAGTCGGTGACCACCAGGTTCAGCAATTTACAGGTCCCTTCTGTGAACACCCGGTTGCTGCAGGGCAACAGGCAAAACACAGATCAGGGGTACCAAGAAACGCTGGGAGTAGGTGAGGGATAATAGAAAAGAGAGAGAGGGAAGGTGAAAAGAAATGTTCCGCAGCACCTTAAATGAAGATTTCAGAAGCCCTCGCTACCCACTGGAAGCAATGCTGTCCGCAAGCCATGCGCATGCTGAGTGATGCCCTGAGTTAGTGCCAGTCTGCAGCACAGACAGCCTTGGGGACAAGAAGACATCAACAGCATCTCCACAGCATCCCGGCTGCTGCCTGTGAGATGTGGACAAGACACGTGCATGCCTGGCAGGATGCGGCGCCACTGGGAAGAATCCCAGGCAGCTTCAGGCCAAGAGGAGCTACAGCAGCCGGGCAAGCAGCTAATGGGCAACTGCACCACTTCCCAAGAGCTGTTTCTCGGGAGGGCTGTGGAGCAGGAGAGCAGCTCGGCCTGGCAGCCGGGACATGCTGCCACCTGTGGGGCCACGTCTCTGCCTCCCGCCACTGCTGCGTGCTCTGCTCTGCCGCGGGCACAACCAGCACATTCTGCAGGGACCTGTCCCCAGCCCAGGGGGCTGTCAGAACTGGGAAACATCAGAGTGGCAGCCCCTCAGTTTCTGTGCAACCCCATCTTCTCCTCCTTGTCCCTAATTCCTCCTCTAAAATGGCAAAAAGTCATTTCCCTTCCTGCCTGGTGGAAAGCAGGCAAAGGGATGCTGCTTCCATACCTGGCAATGAAGATGCAGAGCAGATGCACCTGATCGGGTCCCGCGAGGAACATGGCAATGCTGAGAGCCAGCTTGAGGAAGAAGAGCCCTCGCACCACGGTGTACACGCCCCAGCGGCGGCACAGCGACAGGAAGTAGAGGTTGTTGAGGTGAGGGGCGATATAGGAAACACCTGAGCACAGACAGACACACACCTTGAAGCAGTTTCACCATCCACCTCCGAGAACCAACAGTGAGAGACAGGATGAGGCTGAACTCTGCAGGGGTGCAGGACAACTGAACAACCCCCCACACATGGTGAGAGGTAACAGCTGCAGCAGATCTGTTCAGTTTGCAGCAGAACGCACACTCTTTCTGCACAGGGAGGCCTTCTTCCACCAACCTCATGGGCAGGAGGACAGAACAGACCTACCTAGTGTCACACAGGGGCTGGGACTTAGCCCTGGAGCAAAAATGAGAGGGATGGGACAGCACAACCAGACCTGGCCTGCACAGAACTGTCCCAGGTAACTGTAGCCTGCTAAGAGCAGGGCCCACAGATCTGGAGCCGTCTGGAAATGGTCAACGTGTTACAGAGAGATTAAATTAAGGGCTACTTCTCCTGCTGCATCCAACTCCTGTCCTGGAACTGTATTTCACACACTACTATTGCACTTGGAGCAAAATCTGTATGGAGCTGTGGAGTCTAGACCAGAGCCCAACACTGTGCTCTTCACCATCAGAAAAAGCTCCAAGTTACTTCTCTTGTGTGCAGGAAGGAAGCAAGGTTGGAGACACAGGAGGTCCCAGGAAGCAGGTGGGGTGAGTGTATTTCTGGGGAAATCTCACAGCGCAGAGCCTGGGAGCACATCTTCCCAACTTGAATTAGTGAGGGGAGAATCCGGAGTCGGGCAGGATCCTAACCTGGCTGCTCCCTCCAGCCCCATCCAAGACTCACCTAGCAGGAAGGATCCAGTAGAGACAGAGATCTGATCTGACAGCAGGTGCTCCAGAAACAGGGGGAAGAAGTTGCTGTTAAAGTGGCAGTGAAAAACCTGCAAAAGCAGCATGCAGAGGACCTGATCAGCAGGAGGAGCAATAAGAAGAAAACAGGAAAAGTCAACTGTTCGGCTCCCTTCGGTGCCCTGTGCCAAGGGATCGCGCAGGATGGGAATGGAGTACTTTGGCAAGGCGGGTGCTTGACCGTGCAGGTTACGACACTGCACACTTGGAGACCACAAAGCTGCAGCCCCAGCAGCCGCCTGCTCTGTGCGCAGGGTCAGTGCTGCTGCCCCAGGGAGCCTTCGCTGCCGGCGCCGTGCGGGACCTGCCCAGCACATGGCGCTGCGGGGCACCACGCGGCACACGATGACTGCGCACGACGACTGCGTGTGCCACGTGGTTTCATGGGCGACAGTGGCAGGGTAGGAGGAGGACGACCCTCAAATACAAAGATGCAGGTGAGCGTCCAGAGCTGGCCCAAGGATCCCTCCGTGTGTTTCTGCACCCCACGCTCTGTCATCCGGCCAGAGCTGCAGACACAGCAGGGAGCTGCCCACAACCTGCTCAGGCCACAGGCAGCGAGAGCAGCTACCAGCTGCTGGCTCAGCCAGGCATGCACAGGAGGCATCGAGAGCAAGCGGGTGCTGACACCCCCCTGCCTTCCCGGGGGACTGGCACCTGCCGGATGCCCATCCGAGGCAGCCCCAGCCAGTGGCTCACACTCGGAATCGGAGCGCGTCGCTGCTGCACCTACCTGCACTAGGTTCATGCAGACAAACCAGAGGAAGTTGCGATGCCGGGAGAGCTGCTGGAGATACTCTGCCAGGGTGATCCTCTGCTCCTGCGGGACTGAGTGTTTCTCAATGTACAGCCTAAACAGAGAAGAAAAGCCACCTGTGAGTCCTCCATGCAAGCAGGGGAGAGTCCCCAGCCCACCATGTTCCGATGCAGATCTCTCCCTCCTCAGCTTTCACCCCAACCTTTGATTTTCCTGCACCAAAGCAGAACAGCAGAGTCTGCAACAACGTGTGCTTATTGCTAGCAAGGACAGGCTAGTCATCTCTCAGAGAGCACTTATTCTCTGAATGTGAAACTGGGACCTTTGTCCACATAAGCATTCTTCTCTCATTAGCCATTCTACCCCACATGCTTCTACTCCAGACGCTGCAGTTAGCCCGCCTGGCAGACCTCAGCAGGACCTGCTGGTTAGTACAGCGTAACACTGGCAGCTTCTACTACACACCAGAGCAGCCCGAGGGGAGAGCCAGGGAGCCCAACAGAGGAACCAGCTGCATCATGGCCCGCCAACAGCCCAGCCACTACCAGGCAGCTAAAGCGAGCAAAGGGGCAAGAGTCATTCGCTTGTCCTACTCCATAGGAAATGGGCAGCAAGATGGCCTCATGCTCAAGCAGGAATATTTTCATAAGGTTCTTCTGACATTTTGTCACTCACAGGCCTAGATGCTCTAGTTATTAATATTCCTTGTTCCAAACACTGGTTGGGCCATACAGCAGGTCAGGGCTCTGCCTCCTGTTTGGGCCAGAGGTGTCACGAGATAGTTTTGTCCTATTTTCAGAGGGCCTTAGGAGCCATGTGGCAGAAGGGATTCTGAAAACTGTATCAACAGACAAGAACCATAGATGATTAACAAAAATTTGCCTTGTCCTGGATCTTACCACACATCAGTGTGCTGTAAAGCAAAATAGGACTCTACAGAGCTATGCCAGGAATTTGTCCCACCTGCAGGCTTGGGGGCACTTACTCCTTCAGTGTTGATTCCTGGTCCCATTTCGCTTTTCCACCAGCCTCAAACCGCTGGCGGAGCAGCTGCGTTGACAGGGTAAAGCCAACTATGGAGCAGAGGGCCAGCACCACGCAAAATATGCGAAAGGAAAAGAAGTCTTCTTTGTTCCAGACTGCATAGGACATGAAGACAGAGAGCGAGCCTATGGCACTGAAAAGGGCACAGTAGAAGTTGAGGCTAGTCCTGTCCTTTGCTGAAACAGCCAGGTCTGCAAGCAGAGCGTTGTGATGGAGGTCCACCATGGTGAGGAAGCTGTCGTAGAGGCAAAGGCAGAGAAGGAACTGCACGCCAGGATGAGCCCAGGCGACCCAGAACGCCAGGAAGGAGATGGCAAAGAGGGGCCCATTGTGGCTTAGTGCCCTGAGTCTCTTCAGAACTACTTCTGGGGAGGAGATCTCTGCTCCTGGCCTGCAAGAGAAGAAAACAAACAAAAAGTCCACTCTTAGACCCCTGGACAAAGTGCACATGACCCAGCCACATGTATATCCCTCCTCATGAGAGTTACAAACACAGTGTTTGCTAAGGTAACGAGCACCTATGTTAGATACCTTCTCATCTAATATGCAGACAAACTGGGCTTAAGAAGATTAAAAATCATGAAGGAATGTGATTTTTCTCTCCTGGACAAAGTTCCTTGTGACAGTTTTGCATTGTCTGCTTCAATCCAGCACTTAGAAAGTGATCCCTGTGCTGTGCTAAATAGCACAAGGAGCCTTGCCAGAAGGTTCATGTAAAGCTTGAAGGAAAAACATGCGAAACGCTAATGGCCAACAGCAACCCATGAATCAGAGAGTCTGGAAACAAGTGATTTGAGGCATTCCAGATGGGAAGTATTGCCCTCTCTCCCCACTTTGGCTCCCAAACCACATGCATGTATTATCCAATGCCCTGGTAAGAGGCTGTCTCATGTAGCAGAGGCTTCACATTTTAGATGCCTATATTGTTGGTTCAGAACCACTCATGTAATTGCAAAGTTAGGCTCACATTTACCCCTGCAGACGTGTGACTTCCTCTATACAGACAGGTATTGAAATAAAATGTGAAGAGCACTGAAGTCTTAAGTCACCAGGAAAAGGTGGTAATTATGAGTCCCATGCTCCAGCACATTCCTACACCATTTCAAAGCTATCGCTTGCACATTATCTCCCCCGGAGAGGGAAGAGCTTTTCTGCCTCTGCTGAAAATGGAACTTAACTTACTGCTGCGTACTGAGGAAGACTCGGTCACTCAGCCAGCCAAAGAGAGGGTCATTGAGGCTGTTCCAGATCAGAAACACAGTCTAGGAAAGAAGACAGAACAATGAAGCAAACTGCAGTGAGCTCCTGCAGAGACCCAGTCTTGTTTTGGAAGCCACCAGTGCTCAGCTGGCGCAATGAGCAGCAGCAGGAGCCCTTTCCACACATCCTCCCAGCCCATCGCTGCTCTGCAACTCTCCTATCTATAAAGGTCAGCTATGGCTGACAGACTAGAAACAGTGAGGCCAGTGCATTTCTAGGTCTGTGAAATGCCCTGCACCCCACAACCTCCAAGGAAAGGATGTCTTTGGAACAAAGTTTCTGGGATTTCTCTCTCTGCTTGTTCTCTGTTGATGTGAGGAAAAAGAGAGCACCCAAATTAGCACTCTGAGGACTCCCTCACTCCTTTCCCAAGGAGGAAATACAGCTAATTACAAACCAGTCTTTCCACCTCTAGCAAGGAGCAGTCTTGCTTCAGAATTTTCCATAGACTAACCTCTCCTACCCAGAAGGACAGTTTATCAATCTTGTAAACAGAGACAAAGGTGTCCACGTAATACAGCAGGAACACGTTGTGCAGAATGGAAACAAACAGCGACAGGGACCCGTAGACGACGGCAGTGGGCAGACGAGCAAGGCAAGGCAGCGGCCCCATGGTGGCACAGGCAACGTCCGGCGCCCCCGGTCACCTCCATTGCAGATGGGACGTCTTCCCCCAACTCCTGCGAGGTCCTTGCTGGGGCCAGGCCATTGCTGCTCCTGCAGGAAGGAAACAAAGATCTCAGATTCCATTTCTTAAGTAAAGTTGGACCAAATTAATTGATAATTGGTAAGAGATCAAGGTTCATACTGCTTTAGGGGTTGTTCACAAGTGAACTGGAGGGGACTAGGGAGGCTGGTAGCTGCCTGCTGCACAGAAGCCCTTTCCTTAAGCAGAAGTCGGGCTGCAGGCTCTCGGGAGCACAGCTGTCTCCTCATGAGCAGCCTGCCCGGTCCTTTATGCTTCAATGTCTTTCTGAGGCAAACAGCCAGGTAGCCTTTTCCATCTTTTTAAAGCCAAGGTCACAGGAGGAAGCAAGTTAGATAGGTGCAAACAAACAAAAAAAGTGCAGTTTTTAGAAAGCAGAACCAGACACTGACATCTTTAGGTATCGGTATAAATTTTTAGCCAAACAGAAATGACGACGGTTGTGGTGTAATCCCCACGTGCACCCTGCTTTCCCCAAGCCATCGCAGCAGCAGGCGGCAGTTATTTACAGCAAGCAACGTCGCTGCTTTGTGGCAGGGCCCAAGCTCTGCGGCAGACACCGTGCGTCGTGTGACAAAGGCAGCCAAAGGGCACCTAGCAGCCGTCCAGCCTGTCTTCGGGCAGCCTGAATTTTAGGACTGCTGTCTGAAATAAAGATGCTTTTGCCGGAGAGCAAATTATACGGGGAAAAAATGTGGAAACAGCAGCCCCACACTGGAGCAGGTCTCTGCACGCTGAGGAGAGCGGGTGGAAGGGGAGGGAGGGCTCCTCATGCCAGCGCTGACACAGAGCTGAAGGTCAGGAAGTCCCACATCTTCCTCCCGTGATACCTGCTCCTGCTTTCCACACTGAGGCCCAGGATGCTACAGGCCAGAAGCAAAACCTAAGGCACCTCCATGCTGCAGCCTCTGTATCTGATGAGATTCGAAGGGTTCTCACATCCATGCAAGCCGGGCTGGTTCGCATCAAAAGCTGGAAAGTGACTGAAAACCGCTCGGTTTCAGCACTCTGGAGCGCGCGGTCCCCAGCTCCGGCGCGCTCTGGGACAGCTTCCCAGCGGGAAGAGCGCGTCGGGGCAGGAAGCGGCCCCGCACGCAGCCTCCCGGTGCTTGCGACAGCAGCTGCCGCAAGCCCCAGCACAGGAAGCAGATCAAGGGGAAGAATAAACGGTCGGCTGTGAAACTTGATGAAATTCCAGTCCCATTCAGCATTTCCCAGAAGCCGTGAGTCTGACCGCTTCTAGGCAAGACCAGAAAAGCAAAAATAACCATGTGTTCTGCCCAGCCTGAGGAATTCCTCGCAGCTCGTTCAGCAGGAGCAGGAACGGCGCTTGTTCCAATAAATGACATCACCAGATTGCAACTGCGCATCGACTCGAAGCCCAGCGAGATCCAAGCGCAGAGCCCTCGTGGAGCTGAGCCACCGCCCTGCAACCCCACCACGCCAAAACGCAGGGCAGATGAAAGGAAGACAGGGCTTGGAGGGGAATTCAGCTAGACAGTGAGCATTTATAGGTGTAATTAAAGACAGACATGCTGACGAGCTTCCAGAGGAAATTGCATTTACTACGGTCATGAACTGAAAAGAAATCAAAGATTTGTAATGTGTTAAGATAGAGGCTTGGAAAAGAAGAGAGATAAAGGTTTGGAAGGCAATGGAGAGCTGACCCATCCAACCCACTGATGAGTCCTGTGTCTCCTGCCAAGCTGAGGATTGGTCTGAGGGCAGATGAAGCCATCAGGTGTTTTCAGCTGCCTAAGCAGCACGCTGAGCCGCCCACCCCAGGTGAGAGGAAGGGCAGGACCTGGGAATGGTTAAGGAGAAGAGAGGGTGCAGGGGGTGAGGTTATCCGGCGTGACCAGCACATCTTATAAACCCACCCTGCTGGGGCTGGCTTGGCAGGTGGAGGTTATTTTAGACAGGTGACATGGTTGCACACGGGAGGATGCAGGGCAGCTCCAGGCCCACATTCCCGACCCACATTCCCAGCCCATGCAGCAGACTTCCTCCCTTGACTCACTCCAGGGCAGGAGTTGACTGGGAAGGGACAGGTGTCCCTGGTAGGTGACACACAGTGTCCAAGCCTCCAGCGCAGTGTGTTTTTCTCGGGCTTGCATGTCCCTGAGCCTGGCGGGGAGCTGAGCCGGCCGCGGGCTCGGCAGGCAGCGGCGCACACGGGTACCTGTGCGAGCGGTGCCTCGCCAAGCGCACGGAGCACAAACCCACTGAGCTTCCCAGACACCCGTGTGCTGATCCTGTGCCGCAGCTCCAACAGGGCGCAGCCCCCTGCCCGTCGCCGCCGCGCGGCCCCTCGAGCCAGCTGCAGCCTCCAACCGCTGCGTTTGCTGGGACGGTGTTACATCATCTCCCCATCTGCAAATGTGCAGATGAAAAGAATCAAATTATAGCTGTCCGCTAAAAAAAAAAAAAAAAAGTAGATTCTGCTTCTACAGCCACAGCCCCAAGTTGTTGGAGTCTAAGATACTGGTATTTTCATAATCTTTTCCTTTGGATAGAGCATTACTCACAGCGTATGTCAGAACTTTTCAACATTAAGCGCTAAGAAATAAGGGAGAAAGAGCTCCAAGAGGGAATAGCTATCACTCGTTATCCTGAACTTCTAAAGCAGTCATCAAGAGGCAAGCTCGTAAATTAGAAAGCAACTAGCCTTCGCTGCAGAAGCTCCCACATCTGCATTTGACATCTGGCTTTGCTCCTGCCAGTGACGTCTGCAGATCTTATCTTGCTGAGAAGGCGGCTGGAACGCTGGCTACCAGGAAGGCACTGCCTTTGTTCGAGAGCTGGCAGACGGCAGCTGGGAATACCCGGCACGCAAGGGCTCCTGCGGCTGTCCCAGCTCCCTGGCCAGTGCACAGCTGGATTCACCAGCGCCCGCATCCCACGGTCCCTCCGGCTGCGGGAGGCTGGAGCCTCTCGCACCGACTTGGCAACAGGGGCCTGTGCAGGAATCCTGACCCTGCTCAGCCTTTCAAGCAGGGCCAGATAATTCCTGCACGGTGAAGTTGTTCCTCAGGGACCTGAAACAGTCATCTGCAGAGCTGACCGCTGCACAAGGATGACTCTCCAGCTCATTCCTCTCCAGGTGGGTAATGCAGCCTGGAATATCCCAAATAAGACTCCAGGAGACATCTAAGCTGGCTCCAGCAGTCACTAGAGGGCCTCTGCTGCATATTCTGCATTTTGGAAAGCTTATTAGCTCACGGAGAGGACCAGACAAATACACAAGCTCCATGCAGCTGTGCTCACAGCACGTCGAATCCACCAGCAGGACAAGCTGCCTGAGAGGGGACGATGTTTCTAGACATTCCTTGTGCCCAGACAGGACGGGGCTGCTGCAGAGCTGTTCCCACGAAACGCGGCTGGAGCTGCTGCTCCAAGAAGCGTTCCAGCCTGGTGGGAAAGCCACTCTCAATAAAAGCAGCCTCATTCCAGTAAGAACCAGCCTGCATGCAACAAGATCAGTTTTATTCCTGAGCTTTCACAAAAATAGAAGTCACCCCAGAACAGTTAGAGCTCAGTTGTTCTTTCTCGGCAGTTACACCAGCCAAGTAGTGCTTAAAAAAACTATCAATACATTCAAATCCTCACTTTACAGGTGAACACATGGCTAAAAACCAGGCGCATCCACAAACCCACTGTCTCAGGGCTGAGGTCAGAGATCCTAATTCCAATGTCAGACATGACCGCTGTCCCTCCAGACAACGTCAGCCAGAGGACACACGGCCACGGAAGCAGAGGGGACACAGCCACGGACACACTCACCTGGTCAGCGCATCGCTCAGCAACGAGCCCGTCTGGGAGCAAGGCACGGGCTCTGCACGCTCCTTCCCTCCCGCATGGGGTACCCTAGGAAACCTGACAGCACCAAAACCTTTGCAGGTCCTCATCCTATGATGCTACTCGGATTCTGAGCTGTTCTGTTCAGAAAGAATGGAAATCCCTGCATAAAACTTCTTCCACTACCTGTGATTCAAAAGACTTTCACTTCAACCCAGAAGGGGAGTCTCAAAATCTCACGAATGCAACTCAACATTCCCTTAAAGAATACACTTGCCAGCAGACAATGTTGATGAAACATCAAACATAATCCCAAATGAAACATTACTGAATTCACGGACAGCAGATTCCACCAGCCTAGTGTCTGAAAAGCACAGCAATAAGGGCCTCAATAACCCACTAACAGCTGCATCAGGCAAGGAAATGTAGCTTTGGAAAAGCCTGGAGGCTGTTTCTCACTTGTATTTACCAATTCCACAATCATAAGTACCTCAGTATCAGGAGAAACTAGGCAACACCCTTCCCATTCCCAGCAATCATGTGCTGCCATCAGATGCTTCTGTCACTCCCTCCAAGTGCACTGGAGCACACATGTAAATAGAAAAGCTACGCAGACAATAATTAGCATTTAGAAATAGCTGCTATTTTCTGTGGAGCCTTTTCCTGCGTTCATGGAGAGCAGTCTTGTCGAATCGGATCCCATCTCTGATGGGATTACAAGGCTTGTTGATAATGGTAGCTAGCCGGAGTAGATCTCCCAGTCTTGGAATCTGGCAAAACACCGAACTTGGCAGCACAGGGCATCCCTTTTCTGAACAATTCTTTGCTTTGTAATACACAGAAAATGTGTTAGATGGGTTAAGAAGTGGGTCCCCAGGAAGCTGCATCAGCGTAGATGTCAATCCGGTAGCGAACTTCCACTGTCACCAAGTAACACTGGCATCAACTGGCACATTGGGAGGTAATTACGAAACCATTATCGAAAACAACCCACAGGAGCTGAATCACCGAAGCTAACAGAAGGAGCTACCGCACCAGTTGCCGCTGCTCTTGTTAAATCCCATTTCCAAGCGCACCGCAAGTGGGAAGTGCTCAGGAACGCTGGGGCCGAGCGGGAGCTACTGGGATTTTCCACTGCAGCGTCTGGATTGTGTCTCTCCAGGGGCCTCATTTCAGGGATTTCAGGGAGACCCTTCCTGTGCCCAGACCCCCAAGGCTGGGGCTACTCCCCTGACCAGCACCCCCCGCACTGAGGCCACCGGAGACCCCCATGGTGCTGAGGTGTGAGAAACGCTGCCCTCCATCACGCTGCCGCTTAGCCCGTGTGCACGTGGGCCGTGTTGTCCGCAGGGAAGGAGGGTGCGAAGGGGGCGATGCCCCTGGGTATCTTCGGGCACCCAGAAAGGCCACGGTGCCACCGCCTTGGTCCCGCAGTCCGGCTGCTCGGCTGCGGGGAGGGCACCAGCAGTACCGGGTTGATGGAGGGCAGGGGTGATGCCACTGGGATGATGGAGGGCACGGGCAGGGGCGATGCCGCCGGGATGAGGCTTTCCTGTAGCACCGGGGCTGGGACAATTTGGGATTTTGCCACGGCCTGGGGACATGGTGGCCACCGGTGGCCTCCCTGCACAGGGAAGATGGGCTGCCCACG
>JAUBNY010000230.1:700058-720279 GCA_032275445.1 Crypturellus soui | reverse complement strand
CGTAGGGGGGCGCCCGCGCGGCGGCGGCAGCTCCCGGCGTGCTCTGCGCCGGCCGCCGCCATGGCGCGGCCCCGCCGGGGGGCCTCCTTGTGCCTGCCGCGGGGTTCGGCTCTGCCCTTGTGGTTCGGTTCTGCCGGCCCGGGGGTCCGCGCGGGAGGTACTGGTAGCCGCGAGCGGGATGGGTGCTGCCCGAAACCTATACCCGCCCGGAGGCTCCCCAGCAGCTTCAGTGGTTCGAGTCTGGAGCCCACCGTGTGTGCAGAAGGCTTAAACGTCGGTGTTTGTTACCAGCCCTGCCTTTAAACCCGGCCTCAGTAGTTGGAGTTTAAAGAGAGGACTTCCACTGCCCTTAGTTCTGCTCTTGATCCCCTTTCGGCTGAGGGCTGTTAATGATGCTGTAGGAGACAGTCTCTAATAAAGGCGGGGGTGGTTGGTAACAGTCTTGAGATAACTCTGCCCAGTTGCTGCTCATGGAAATCCTGCTGAAGACTTGATAAGGTTTTCGTAGGCTGCTGAGTTAAATAAGTTTCGCTCCTTGTGGTATGAAAGTGCGCGCCCCATAAGCAGCGCCGGGTTTTGTTCTGCGTCCGCCTTCGATGGCTACAAAAGGCGCTGACCTGAGGACAAAAGGGAGGAGCTCAACTTTCAGTTTCTTTTTTGTGTTGTGTCTTGCTTGGGAAACTGAAGTCCCTATGGGGGCTTTGTTTTTGCTGCCCAGAATTTTTTCAGAACATCTTTAAGAGGTGAGGGGGAGGAAAAGAGATTGTTATTGTGGTCATGCAAAAGCCCATTAAAAGGTTTTTTGGTATGACTTTCTCGTTTGCTTTTTGGTTGTTTCTGTAGCAGTTCCCAAGTGGCTTCATTTTTTCAAAGATGTGTATAGTTATATTGTGTAGTGTATTCCTACTCTGTTTGACTTTTTTTTTTTTTTTTTTCTGAGCTGTTCATGGGGGTGTTTCCAGCACACATTTTAAAAAATGTGCCCTGTTATTGTCCAGTGAGGGACTGCGGTTGATGCAGCTGTAAGGAATAGTTAGTTATTTTAAAAACTTTTGGGGGTTTCATCTCCTTAATAAGGGAAAAAAATCATTCCTTCCTTAAAGATGTTTTGTCCTCAATTCCGAAAAGTTTGCTAGCTGTGTCTTCTGTCTTTGGCTTTTTTCTGTGTGTCGAGTGAGATTGTGTGTTTATGATTTCTTTCCTTTTTATTTTTCCTCCCGAAGTGTTTTTAGTAGTGCTTCTAGTTTCTCACTTAAGATGAAATTTCACACACACACACAAAAAAAGATTGAGTAATTTTCAGTGGTGATAATTGTTGAATTTTTATACTTTGGTGAAAAGCATAAACCAAGGCTTTCTTTTGTTGAGAAAGATACATTAAATAACTGTGGATCATTTTTTTTCATGTCAAGTAAAGGAAGGAAAAATAGAGAGTATCACTCTCAGTCTTTCAATCTTTAAGGACTGATTTTTACCTCTTGTTATAGGAATAATGGAAACTTTCCTGTGAACAGGTATGGTCCTTTCCACGTGGAAAATGCATGTTCTTTTCTTAATGTAATACTTCCTCATGTCCCTTCTTGCACTCACATGCTCCCCTTTTCTTTGCTTTTATTGAGACTTCTAGGGGACTGTCTTGTTTGAGGTGCTGTTCAGCAGTTGAGAAATTAGCATCCTGTTCTGTTGGACAGTTCCTATCCTTTGTGCTTCCAAAAAAACAGAATGGGAAATCCAAAATAGGAAATGCTGATGGTTAAGCATGGTGAAACAAACAGCCTCAGGTTAGACTTGCAATGCAGAGGGGAAAAAATCCTGTTCTGAAGTTAAAAAGATCTAAATCTAACAATCTAAAATTTGTTACAAAGCTTTTGCATATATAATAAAATACTATATACAGTGAGATAATGGTCATTAGAGAACCGTAAGCAGTCATTTGAAATGAGTGGCTGGGGAAAGAAGGGGCAACAGAAGCTTTTGTTTTTGTCATTAAATAATTGAAGTAATTGAAGATAAAAGTGTAAGTCTGGAAGGAGAAGCACAATTACTCAGGTAGGAAAACAGGAGTTCTGGGAGGATTTGTAGTGCAGAAAGTTCTTGCCACTGGATGACTTCTGCCTCTGAGAGCAGCCACAAGTCAGTGTTGGGAATGTCCTGGGAAGGGCAAGGGGCAGAGCGTGCTGCCATGAGAAGGGAAGGCGGGAGCGCTGGAGCAGAACACAGTGCAGGGTGGAAGGGCGGATCAGTCAGCAACAGCAGTGACAGCAAATAAATGTTTGGAGCCTCTTGACTGTTCAGCTGAACTGAAGATTGTGAACCCTTTTGCTTCAGCAGGCTGGAAAATGGGAGATGTTTTGGCCTATATCAAATTAAGTTTATGGTGGGTTGGAGAGTAAATCTACGACCGGTGTTTTTTCCACTCTCTTCAGAAAGCCAAAAACACTGTTTTACTTGGTCACAGACTCTTGATTACCTGTGATTTTCTTGAGTTACAGTATACAGAAGCATAGTACTTGGTAGTTGTCTGTATTCTGTATTTGTGTGTGTGAAAAATGCAGAAATTGTGCTATGCAAAGTGACAGTTAAAGCAATATCCTTACAGAAAGATTCAAAACGAAAGTTGAATTTGAATAAAAGTGAGCTGTGGGATTTTCTGACTCAAACTTCAAAGGTAGTTTTTGAGGTTGTGAAAGCACAGTCACATAGATGCTTTAAAATACTAGTTTAGAATCTTCAATAAATGCTTCCAACCTTTGTAATCGTTCTTATGCAGACAGTAACCGTATAGCTCTGTGTTTTGGAAAGCAGAGAATGATTATAAAATATGTAGAAAGGCCTTAATGTGTATTATTCTGCTGTTCTCGCACCAATACCTTGTTCGAAACTTGAAGAGAGTAAATTACAAAACAAATGAAAGTATAGCCTTGAAATTAGTGCTAGACTTCCTTGGAGCATGGAGGAAGATGAAGATAGTACGTTCATAGTTATGAAACACAGGCCAATATTTTAATGCTCAACTTGTCCATCATTCAGACATTCTGTCCATTTTCAGAAATAAAGTTCACAAAAGTGCTTTCATGTTCTCACATCCCAGATATTTGTGATAGGAAACCACCTCTGGTTTAAAGTTCTTTGTCTTGCTGAGTGTATGTAAAATAAGAAGGCCCTGGAATGCCATGTATATGTTGCAAGCCAGAAGATACCCATAACATGTGCCCAAAGAGATGCCCTTGGCATGTGTCTTCTGTTATGGATGTTGCAGGGCCAACAGGACCTCTGTACTGAGAATCTGTTAAGATAGGAATTTGCATCACAGTGTGTCCATGGAGAAGTGATGCACAAGTGTTTTTTAGGCGTCAAGAGGGAAGTTACAGGATTAGCTGAACTTTACAACTTACAGAGCTACGTGACTATATTTGATTGCAGCTAATAACATGTCGAAGAAGGCTTGGTTGTTGATGGATAATATGTTCATCTCCTTCCACTATAACACTTTCCTTTCAGTTTGCAATTTTAAAGTGTTACTTTGCCTGTCAAAATCTATCTTGGGGTGAAATTTTAATGCAGCTTTGATCGAAGTGGCATAACTGGCATTTTTAGAGGGTTTATTTTCTCTGTGTGTTGGAATGAGAGCCTGAATTTAAGCTGTATTTTTTTAAAGTGAGGATATTGAGGAAAACTCTCTCGCCTGATACCAGGCTCTTTATAATAGACTCACAAGAAATTGACAGGTAAGTTCTTTAAAGACAATCGACTTTAAATATGCACATGCCAGGTGTAAGAAGAGTTGTGTTCCTTTATTCGGGTTACCCGGGGTGTGCATTCAGGTGCTATGGTGAGCTGATTTACGAGAACACAAGGGCTATAAGAGAGGAGAATCCAGTTCCCACCACCTTCCTTCTTGCCCTCCGTTGTGCTGGTGCAGGTCTTTTCATGGACAAATACAATTTGTCAATCTGTTAATCTAGCAGAAAAAAACACATTTTGGGGGGCAATGTGTTGAACTAGCAGTTAACCTGTTGCTTGTAGAATAGCAGATCAGAGAGTGCGATTGTAACCATTTTAAAAAAAGAAAGGGTAATTCACTGACTAAAAGCTAAAAGTGTTGGCAGTGGGGATGCAGAGATTATTAAGGAGGTATTGGTAAATTCCCTTCTGGGATTCTGAGTACAGTTTAGGTCAATCCCATTTAAGAAAGATGATTTTAAGCTATAAGAATTATGAAGATTTACTGGGATGATGCAATAAACTGGTTAAAGGAAACTGACACTTCAGTTTCTTTGGTCTTGCAATATGAAGTGTAGAAGTCAGTAATGATGCTTTAATCACTGTATCAGAAAAATAAACTTCAATGCCAGCGTTTTTGGCATAAAATTTTTTTTTTAGAAATTGTGAAATTCCGGCATTGTAGTTTTATTGATTATTTTCTGCCTGGGCATTTGCGTATTACTATTTTAGGGTTTTTTTTTCTTTTCTTTAGAAACCAGTCAATTACGGAGTTCTTCAAACCAGTTTTAAAACAAGGTAAATATCTGTCTCTTCATTAATGCTTATATATGAGTTTTATTTATATAAGAATGTAGAAGTTTACTCTGATCTCATTCCAGTCTGGAACAGCAATATAACAGATGTTGATCACCAAGTACCTAAAAATAAACACTTTTTTTTTTATATATATAAAACTTAATGTAACTTATTTCTTTACTTCCTTACAGGGAGATTATTATTAGTTAAAAATGTTCTCTCATATGTTTGGGACAGATTGTTTATAATACTTGAAGCTGTGGCATAGATCATGCAAGTCTTATTGCATGTGTACTGCTAATGAATAGCAAGTGTGCCTCAGTAAATCCACTTCTGTTTTGTGTGTATGAGAGGGTGAAATATCAAGTAATACAGTCTAATAGGGAAATTATTCTCTTCAGTATTGTGACTGTGAATAATCTTTTCATTCTTTCTTCTCTCTTAGATCTTGGCCATAAAGACAGAGCTGTGCTGTGCTCACCAGACAGAGGAAATGTAAAAGATGCAGGAATTGGGATGTCAGCTTTATCGGCTGAGCGTTTTGAAAAGAAAGTATCCTCTCCAAAGCAAATTAGGAGGAAAAAGATGCCAGTGCAAACACCAAACACAAGTCCTGGGCTAGATGCCTTTCGAAGAGGAGTTAAAGGGAAAAGGGACAAGGTAGCCTCCTTGGAGAACAGCAGAACATGCAGGACATTCACTTCGGTGTATCCTAAAGTCGTGATTCAAAAACTCTTCGTAACTGCAGAGTCATCCGGTTGTTTGTTGGCCCAAAAGGATAAAATGGTCAAGCAAGAACAAGGAAGAAATGAGAAGTGTCCAGGTGTAATGAGGACACCACTGTCTTGTGGAAATAGCTGGGAACAGAAGACTGATTGTATGGATCTAGAGGAGAACAGTTCAGACTCTGACAGATGGGTTTCATCATTAGAAGTTGATGCTATAAATACTCACTCTAGAAATAATGGCCATGTGAGCAACACATCTCTGTGCCAAAACCCAGGACATTCTGTGAAATTGCAGTGTGCTCCAGGTGATTCTCAGTTTAGGCTATCGCTGGAAGCTCTCTGCAGAGAAAGAAAACAGAAGCAGCATAGAAAGAAACAATCTAAGCCACATGCAGTAAAGCCATTCTCAGGAATGAGTTTATCGCATCAGGTATGCCTAAAAAGGTCATTAAAGCTTCAAATCTGTGACAATTTTTTTAAGGTAGGGTGAGATTCTTGGCGCTGCCTCTTTCGGATGTCACAGAAGTTTAGGTTCTTTTCTCTCTAACTTTTAAGTCATGCTGGTTAACCACTTTAAATAAGAAAACCCAGCTTGAAAGCAGTCCATTTAACAAGGGGAAATACTTAAGATGGGTTAGGTTTACATTAAAATAAAGCATTAGCTATTTTACCACAGTTTGCTTTGTGCCTAGCTTTTTTTTTTTTTTTTCTAGGAGCTTCTTTTCCATCTATCTATCCATGTAGCTCTTCTAACAACACTGAAATGCCTACGCTACCTAATCTCTAAATTACCTAGAAGGATAATAGACTTAAATAGGTAGAAATTGCTTATCTGATACCTGTACATTCCTGTTGAAGAGGCAAGCTTTTTAAAAATAAAATATAACAGAATGCCCTTGTATAGGCAGCAGCTATGTAAAACTTACCAAAGAGCTGCTGCCACTTTTGACACTGTTCTCTGCATAGGACCCCATAGCAGGTTAATCCCACCTGCTCGTGCAGCTGAGGAGTGAGGCAGCACGTGGTTGGCACCAAGTGTGTTGGTTTGTGTGTTTTTACTTATTTTATTTTGTACAAAATAAAAGAAAAATTTTGTTAAATTTGTTTTTATAGATTTTAATGGACTGCGATCCTTACAGATTGATATTTCAAATTCAAAGCATTTGAAAAAAATTCACGTAGACAAAGAGAAGTTAATAATTTCTTTTATATAAGTGCTGCTTTTTTTTTTTTTTTTTTTTTTTTTTTCCCTTCAGTGAAGTGGTGTAAACTCCTTGTGTAGTTTTCTCAGGGAGACCGGGCTGGGAGGGCATGACTGTTGAGGAGAAAATGTTTTATTACAAATTATCATGTTCCCTCACAATGCACTTAAGGATATAGCAATGGTGCAGTTTTCCTGTCTGACGATTTTCTACTAGTTGAAGTTGCAGTTAGTAGCAGTTCAAGTTCTACGCAATACAATGGAGGTGGCGATGCTCTTGTTTAAATATGCTGTATTTTATTCTAGCTTGAATTATTTATATTTTCTTTACCAACCAAGCAAGGGCTTTAAAGGGTAGTTGGTTACTTGCAAAGAAAGTGATTGCGTGTCTCTAAAAATGTGTTATGAGTAGAAAATAAGACTGGTTAGTTTTTGTCTCCTTAGCACTGTGCCACCTCACAATTTCCTTGTCTGTGGGTATCATTTTTTGTCATCCAAGTTCCTCATGTCTCTTTTGAGGACATCTGGGTCATGACTCAGATGACTCAGGGAAGCAAGAGACTAATTGCATTATCACAGAAGGTGGAGAGATTTAGAGCCAGGGCAGATCCAAATGAAAGGTATAAAATCCAGATTTGGGACAGTCCTTTTGGGACTGTAGCCATCATGTTTATGGGGTGGTGGGAACAGTCTGTGCCAGATGCAGTTCTTGACACAGAACAACATCCTGCTTTTAATGTTTAAAACACTAACTTTTTATCTCCTTCATCTTTATTTTTAGGGAAATGGATATCCCTTGAGAAAAAGATCCCATTCTGCTTCATGGGAGACTGTATCAGGTAGAAACAGTACTGATAGGAATTGATCAATCGGGTTCATCACTTAATGTCTCTTTTTTAATGTTAATGAATTGATTAATAATAATTATTTTCTTAAAGTTACATCTTGCTGCTACATGTATGTAGCTGAAGTCTTCAGTTCTGATGTGTATTATAACAGTCATGAGCAAGGAAAATAAAGTTGAAAGTGATCTAGAGAGGATGATTTTGGCAATATGAGGCAGGTGATTAGAACAATTTTCATAGGATTTGAGAGATTCAAACTATAGTGACAGCAGTTAAAGGTAGTTAGTAATTGGCAGAAGTATGTAAAATTTAATATACTTTTAAAAATAATTTGATGCAAGTTTATTGTAAAGAATAGACTTGGTTTAACTCTCAAAATCTACTGTCTAGTTAGGGGCTATTTCTGCAAGACTAGAAGTAATTTGGGATTTTAATGAAAAACGGGTTAAAACTTAATGAGAACTCGTGTTTATTTTTATCTCTTTTAATTTTTATTTTTTGTCTGAAACCTGTTACAGTTTTGACTGACTTTATAAAAATTGAAGTGGATTATTTTTAAACACTTTTCGTAGATGATCCATCTCAATCAAAACATGTTTCAAAGCCTGAGACATCTTCTCCAAATCTACTGAGACTGTCACCTGAAAAAGCGACCGTTATGTGGAAAAGCCAGTCTTTTCCATCACTCTGTGTTAGTTCTAAGATGTCTTCTAGGCCATCCAAACAAAACGACTCTCCTGGGAAAAGAAAACGCACTACCGTCAGTTTGGATGCAAACAGCTCAAATCAGTCTGTAGTAACAAGTTTGAATGACTCTCTTTTTAATAGATCATCTGAACAATGCAGATATAGGAAGTCTGACTTTGTAAAAAGCAGCTTATTAAAGACTTCATCTAATGGTGTTGTGCAGTTAATGGAGGCTGCTGCTTTACCCAGACACGATTCTGCTCTTTCAGAGGAATATCTTGACTCCAGCCATGAAAGAGAAAAAAGTAATTCCTCTCCTGTAGGTTTGTCATCTTTGCATTCTGCACACAGTCCTAATAAAAATAACCATGTTTCTATTGTGGATACCAAAGAGAATCAACTGCAAGTGCCCCACTCATGCTTTTTCTTGGAAAAGTCCCTTTCTCAGGAAAAAAGTACTGTGTTGCATTCTTTCCACCACTTAACTTCAACAAACACTGTATTCACAAAAGACATGAATTGTCACCTTCAAAATGCTGATTTATCTCAGGTTTTGGATGCTGCAAAACATCAAGATAGAAAAAGACCAGAAAGACCTGCACTTCCTAAAGCTGTTAGTACTGAACTTAGCAATAGTCTACCAAAATCTAAGGGAAAAATATTAGGAAAAAAAATCAAGATGCATTCAGTGGAAGATGCTGGGAAACTTGTGCTTTCAGAAGAGATTGGTAAAAGTGATGCCCGTTCATTACCTTTTAAAGAAGGGTGTGTAGAAAGTAACCAGATGTCTTCACAGCTGTCAAAAGAGTTGCATGTTGAAAAGACCTGTACAGAAGCATCTAAGCTGAATAGCAAATCAAAGAACAGCATTGATAGTGAGGATGAGATTTTTGAATGTGACCTCGATGATGATGAAGATGAAGAAATCCTCTTGCCGTTGCAAGAAATTTTGACTTCAAGTCCCCAGCCAGAGTTGGAAACCCTCGAAGGAGACTGTCTTGAAAATCTTTCACAAGACACCATGAGTCCATCACTGACACTTCCTGTAAGTGGCAAAGAAAAACCAAATGCATTGCGTTAAGATCTGTTATGTTTTGATTTGATGGCTTGCTTTTGCTTTTTTCACTTTTTTTTTTGAGTGTGTAAATGCATGAAAACTCAGAAGTATTTGCCTTCAGACCTGATTACTCAGATTACTTAATGGTCCTATAGTAAGTACAGTATAATCTGGGGGGAAAAAAAGGTGTTTATTACACATGTGCTTGGAATGGCTCAGTGATGATTCATGCAGGTACATCATGTCAGCTATATTCCTTTTGGTAGTTGTCAGGAGTTTCATTTTTATTTTTTCCCCTTAAACAAATGGGGAGAGATTATGTTTAGGAGGGGTATAGGATTTAATGCTTTTCTTTTTATGTTCAGACAAGATTTTTTTTTAGTTGAAGTTATTGATCCTGGTCAGTGATTTGTGCTTAACAGAAATCTGAGTTCTTGATCTGTAAATGTGGCATTTTCTTTGAGGCCCAACTAGTGAAGCTTGAATTTCATAGTATTTCAAACTTAAATGTTTCTTCCTGCTCACAAGTGACAGATTGAGTAAGTATTTGAATTCTGCAAACAGTAATTGTAGTGATGAATTAATCTGCATTTTTAAAAGTTAGCAACCTATATACCATGCTGTTATTGAACAAATAGCAATTTTACAACTTTATTGTAAATTAATGGTTTAATTAATGGTTTAATTTTTAAAATGCTACACCAGAACTTAATGTGGCACTGCTAACAAAGCCAATGCGGTTTAGGAGTAAATGGATTTGAATAAAATCTTTCAAAGTGAAAAATAAAGCTGCAGTTAGCAGAATAACTGTATAAATCCCAGTAATAGTTCATTATGTTGCTTGGATATCTTTTGAAAGTCTCTCCATAGGCAGCTATTGAGCTGTTATAATTACTTTATCTGTCCTCACCATTAATTTTGCAAGCATATTATAGATGAGAATTTTGTGGTCATGTGCGTATTTCCCAATCTGAACTAGCATAGCCAATATAATTAGTGGTTAAGGCCGATAAACAGACGCAGCCTAGATGTAGCTAAGGGGCATGTATGTGACCACAAACATTTGACTTACCCTGCTTCTGTATAATTATGGCCAACAAAGGCGAAGTATTTAAAAATCATCCCAAAATTTCCATAACCTTGTCTTTCCTGTACTATCATTCACCTCTTCTTTTGTAAGAAGGGGCATACGTGCAAATTGGAGCAAATTCTGACTCTTCAGTTGTTTAAAAAGTCACATTAGGCACATTAACCAGGAGGAGAAAAAAAACAGGTTTTCCACCAAAAATACCTGGTCTTTCAGCATATGAAGTTGAGCATGGGGCTTGTCTCCTTGCAAAAAGACTGAAGGATGTGTTTGCATCTGGTGAGTATTGTCTCTTGTTAAGTGCAAGGATAGCACTTTAAGGTGTGCTGTGGCTCTGGAAAAATGTCTCCTTATACGAGAAGAAGACATTTATCAACACTTTTTGCTCTATCAACACTTTTTTTTTTTTTTTTTTTTTTTTAAAGCAGGTGGACACTAACTTCCTAAACTAATGCGTTTTTCTTCTGGGTAACAGAAAATCCCCAGTAGGAGTGAGTGCTCATGTTTAATTGTATTCCCCTTCAGTCAGGGAGCTCGTAAAATGAACCTTTATCCCTAGTAAGAGTTTCCAGCTAAAAAAGGTGGTGAGTATAAGTAGGTCATTGTTCAAAGAACTGAAACCTGGCTACAGCAGATTTTAGGTCTATTTTGTTTGCTAATAAATTTGTTGGCAAATAAAACACTGGCTACTAGAAATGAAACTAATTTTGCTAGCAGTAACAACTTTTTTTTTTTTTTATGTATGTACTGTCTTTCTAACTTGGTGCTATAATAGGATTTTTATCAAAAGCTTTGTTTTGTTTTATTCTTAAGGTGATTTGGCAAGCTTTGCTCCCTAGGCAATGGTGAAAATACCAAGGATGTACTGAATTGTCCCATGCACAAGAATAAGGGATTCCAGGATCTCCGTGGGTTAAAAATGGCAAAGCTGTCATGTAAAAAAACTTCTGATGCTAATGCTATTTATGAGGGTTGGCTGGAGACCTGCAGCAGGGGGAAGAGCTCTGGTTTGCCTTGCTATTCAGATCCAGTCTGAAGTGCAGTGGAGCCCTGATCTCTGAATGTTGTTTATACTGTTACAGAGCTAGAAATAGCAAATAATATCCAAATACCCAAGTACAGTTTTCAAAAGCGTTTTTCCAGCTTCTTATGAGGCTCTAAAAGGATTTAGGCAGTTGATTTCTAAATGTAGTTGCTGAGAGAGGTTTATAATTCTCAAGGGACTGAGAAACCTAAACTGGGATTTGTCCTGTTTTTCAGGATCTCCTTTGCATTTTTACCTGCAGGCAAAATATCATTAAAATAAAAAGAGGTTAATATATTAACCGTACTTATTGTCTAGTAGTGAATCAGTTGATAATTTTTCATGTATGTTGTTTTTAAATTTCTTATTTCATTTGCAGCTTTCTAAGCTTCCCGTTGTTAGCCAGGTGTCATATGTGAACAGCTTAGAGCACATTTTGAAGGAGAAAGAAGAATCTAAAAGGTCAGTTTTTAAAGATGCTTTATGGGAACTGTGGTGTACCTTGTCTTCCCCAAACTGGCTATAGTTTGGATAACAGCAAGCCAAGCTTTGCATGGCCATGGCAGTAGCATATATCTGACTGTACATACAAGGGCTCCGTAAGTGTGACAAGCTGATTGATATTCTCCCAGCAAGCAATACTGAGTAACTTGTGCTGCATCTGTCTGCCTCTTAAGAACTGGACTGAAATTACTGATGCCTTTGTACATGACTAAGCCAGCTAGCAGCTGCTGGACAGGCATGGAATAAAAAGTTTTGCATAGACAGACTACAGTATTTTTTTCAAAGTCTTTTGTAGCTCAGTTTTAATTTCTGAAGCTTATACAGTCTGTCAGTGTACAAATAGTTAAACAGTTTAGTGGACAGAACTAATTAGCTTTCTTGCAAGAGATCTTTCTAGTAGAAGACCTAATGTGATATATGTACTAATGCCGTTGGTTGATGATGAGTATGTGTGCTGTTGACTGCTGTTGAATCTGACCCCTGTGACTGAGCTGACTGACTGTGGAACACTGAATACCCATTCATAAAATCGATTTTTTTTTTTCCAAACTTCACATTAATATTTTATTGGGAAGTAAGAAGTCCATTCGGAAGTTTGAAAATTAGGTGCAATTACAAAAAGTGTCAGAAGTTGATTGAAGTGTTTGTCTCTTGACAAACTAGAAATTGAATGTGCTTTTGGAAATTATTTAGGTATTGGGAAATAGACACTTAATAGCTTAAAATAGAAAACTACTATTTTTTATGGTTGCAATGTCTTGTATATTTTTGCTGCTTATAGTTGCCTACTGTACTCCTGGATTTGCATTCAGAACTTTGAATTTTGTTTTTTTTTTTTCTTTTGTAGATACCAAATGGTAATGATATGTTTTGTTGTTATTGCAGGGTAGATGAACTAGAAAAACGTTTACAGGAAGACATGCAGAGAACAGAAACAAATTCTTCAGATGGAGATGAGGAGGAGGATACCTTTGCTGATGGAGATCTCTCAGAAGAACACAGGTCCTTCCTACTCTGAAACCACTTAAATGTAGTTTTATTTTTTGCCTTTTTTAGCCTTTTTCCTATCTTTTTCCTCCTCCTATGTGTTGCTGTTAATACATCTAATGTGAACCATTTTTATTATAATTATTTTTATCATGGTCCTGTATATTTTCTTGGCAGATAATTTTAATCTAATTCAACTTTCGCATGTCTGACGTTCATTGTTGAAAATAACTGTTTAAAACAGCAAATAATCCTCTCGCTATTTAAACTCATAAAAACAATTTTGAATATTACAGGGCTTTTATACAGAGATTTTCAATAACAGCTCATGCCATACCCGACTACCATCCAGGAGAAGAAATATTTGACTTGGCAATGTCTGGAAAAATCTTCAATCAGCACAACCTTGACTTGAGGAATTTTTGTTTCATACCTCAAAATCCTATAGAAAAACTCCTCCTTAGGTAAGAATATCCTTCACACTGCCATTATGTTTATTCGCTGTCAGTGTTAAGCAATTTTTAAGAGGAAATCATGCCTTTGCATGGAAATGAGCTTTGTCTTACTACGTAGGCTAAAGGGAATCATTTTCAAGGAATACTCTTATCCAGGTTAGGTTTACAGAACAGTGAATTGTTACTCATAGCTTCCTCCTTTCTTCCTCAAGAATTCTTGAAAAACTACCTTTGGTCTTAAATATTTGAGACATGAGGAAGAAGACAGGTGTTCTGGCCTCTTCAGTATTTCTGCTGTGTTGAGGTATCATTGAAATCCTGATCAGCTCCAGGAAATGCAGAACTGAAGTAATTGCAATGGACAAAAGCTTAGCTATCCCAGCTAAGGAAGACAAACCTTCGTGATGGATTGATTTGTGACTTGACTACCATTGCTTTAGGGCTGAAAGACTTCTGCATGTATTTGTCTCGTATATGTGTATTTGTCCTATGTCCTGGGACTTAGGAGTTCACCTAACAAGGGTTGCAGAAAGTCACAGTTTCTAACATTGGTTAGATTCGGTTACTGAATTCAATTTTGACACATCGTAGGAGCCCTTGAACCGGTTATCATTTTCTCAGTCAAATGGATGATGTATGGAGAAGTTGGGAGGTGTCTATTTTAATAGATACTTAGGGCAGAGAAGGATAAAGTTCAGTATGCGGGAAATTTTTCTGTATTAGTTGAGCTGCTTATGAAATGCCTTTCAGAGACTGAAACTAGAATTCGGTACAAAAAATGTGGATATTCTGCTCTACTATTGTTTTTTCAGATTTCGACAGCACAATTAGACTGATTCTTTGTAACTGTTTTGTTTTGTCTCCAGAGAGAGTATTTAAAATTTTCCCAAAAGATATTTTCTTTTTCTAAATAAGTTGATAAAGGTCAGTGGATAGCAAATAAGCTTACTGGTCTAAGAAGCCATTTGTGTAGATAGACAAAATTATTTATACTACAATAGTGTAAATCAATATTTTCGAAGCTTTTATTCTCTAATAGTACAAATATTTCCAAATGAAATGTTAAGTCTTTCTGGAGAAAGAGATAGTTGTTCTAAATTTAATCTTTCAAAGATATTGCCATGAATAAGGTATCGTTACCATAGTATTTTATAGTAGTCAAGAGCCTAAGAACATCTGTTCCAAGTGTTCAGATCTCTTTTGCTGCTGGTGATCATGTGGGGTTGGGGAATTTTTTACACTTTGTAAAAGTACTGATTGAACCACTAATAGATTCTCCCTCTGTCCTTTCTGTCTTTGTCTTACAGTTCTGGTGCAGCACAGCAGCTCTCTTTAGCTGTTCATGGCTTTCTGAGTTCTGCTTACAGTCGTATCGTGTGCCCCATACCAATTCTAAGGTGGCTTTTCCAGGTAAGACCTGTGCCAGTCCTGTAGTTCTACTCTGTTTGGAAATGATAGTTGCCTTGGAAGACAATTGTAGCAGCACTAATCAGGGCAATTTTGTGATTTCTGTTGTTCTGCATTAATAATAATTTTTTCAATAAATCTTTCTGGTTCTTATTTGTTCTCCAATCTGAAATACTTGGATTGTCTTTGATAAAACACTGGAAATAGTTTTTTTTTTTTTTTTTTTTTTCTTCTTCCGTGTCTGATTTGAAAATGTCCCTGTCCATCACTATACATAGTACTTCATCTGGAAAGAACACAGTGCTTGGTAGAAGAGCTTTCAGGCTGTTAATAGCATGGACCAGATCACAGGAGTGTTACTTATTTTAGGTTGGAAGGAAATTAAATTTATGTGCTGGAGTACACAAAAGTGTCATTGCTACATATATCATCTTCTAAATCATCAAAGATACCTGCAGTACCAGATAATTTTTGTCCAGAAAAGGTCGTTTTGCATCATGGCTCAGGAGAAATTCTTAGTCTGGGAGGAAATGCTGTGGCTCTCTGCCTTCTGAATGTCTGTGGCAGTAAAAATCCCAGGGAATTTAGATTGCTGTGTCATTTCTTTATGAGAATGCCCCTCTCCCCCCCCCTCTCTCTCTCTCTCTCTCTCTCCCATTATTTCTTAATGAATTCTGTGTCTGAAATGAAAAATAGAACGGGGCTGCCTGTGAGTTTGCAGCCTAGGTTTGCTGTCTGACTTTCTGCTTTTGCCAAAGGAAAAGTTTTTTTTGCTCCTCCATGTCCTTCCCTCCTGCTAGGTCCAAATTGCCACCTTGTGCAGGTTCTGATGCTGCTCAAACAAAGAAACTAATAGCTAGTTCAGTTGGCTCACAGAACAGGAAACTCCGGGAAAAGAAGGATTTCCACAGGGCTAGTAAAATGCTTCTGAAAGTGCACTTCATGGTCATGTTCTTGTAGGTCTGTGTATAAATAAGAATTCATTACTTCGGTTTAGAATTGCCTGTGTTCATCCTGCCTGCAAGTAGGAAGTCAACTTCCAATTGCCCACGCTTCTGGTTAAGGGAGAGGTTATTTTCAGTTTTTCAGTCCTTCAGGTTCCAGAAGGATACATGATAGTCTCCATTCTCTCATTCCTCTGTATCCTGTCATGATTAGACAAATTCAGTGTGGGGTTCCAACATTCTGATCTTGCAAATAATTTCTACTTAAGTATTCTTGCAATTTGTGCCCTGCTTGAAGTAATCCATATTTCCTTCTCCATGACTTATCTTGCTTTGGTATTTGTTTTCTGTTAGTGTTTCTTTTTCCGTTTTATCAAACAGCTGGTGTATTTTACGAATTAAAACAAAAAAAGATGCTGTCTTGTAACTCACTGCTTGAAATGCGGCTTCTTTTCTTTCAACAGATGATGTCTGTTCATCCCGACTATTGTGTTTCCACACAGATATTAGACAAATTGATGGAAATAACACTAAAAAATGGTGAGTGTTTGAAGAACAGAAAACTGACTGACTAAACGAAAGCATTTTCCTCAAGTATGGACAGATATTGGGGAGTAGGGAAAAGGCACTGGCTCTGTTCTGTGAATCTAGAGATTTTGGGTTCTTCTGTTACTTGGTGCACATATGGTAGGAGTTGGTCTTCACTGAGTACGTACTAGCTATACCTCGGGATGTGGTCTTGGCCTGTATATGCAAAGCAGTGCACTTGATACAGAGCCTTTTAAACATACTGTTGTTTTTGCACAGATAGAAATAATCTTAAGAGCATCCTAGTCTGCTCAAAAATATTTTTTCTCCTTTCTTCCCTGTCTTCTACTTTGGAAGTTGCAGACATTCATTTCAAAACTTAAGGGCTACAGGTTGGTTTTCACATAGTCTTACACAATGCATAGTTTTGCGAGGTTTTCTGGGTATACAGCAAAAGTGAAAAGAACCACATGCCTGCACAGAAACGCTCTCAGTGGTCTACTTCAGTCAACACTGCTGTGTTCCTATGATTTACCTTCCTTCATCTGTATTCTCAAAGACTTCTCCAGTACCAGTTCCTTTCTATGTTTTCCACGTCTTCCCTTCATCCAGATCCATAAAAAGTCACAACTTTGTTTAAGCCTGCAGTTAACTTTGTTAAAGGAATGTTTGATCAGGTCTATCCAAATAATTCCATATATTTGCATCTTGTGCAGTAGGACCATGAGCTGATATGAGAGGGAATGTAGCCTCTTTCATTTTGTGCTTCGCTGGCAGTAGGCTTTTTTTCCGAGTGAACAGTTCAAATTGATCAATGGGCACTCTAAGAATTAAGACTGGGAGAAATCTGAGCAGATTCTTGGACCTTTCCATCTCCATCACACCAGGATCAAATAGGCTACAGTTGTTCCTGAAAAGTTTGTCTAACCATTTTAAAATTTATAGAGTCTCCAAATCATTCTTAGACACTCTGTTCCCATGCCTGAGGATACCTCTTTTTTTTCTCCCTGAATTGAACGTTGAGATCTGAACCTATAGAATTCTGAGTGTTGCATTTCACTACATTTTTTTTTCTGACAGACTTTAGATGTCAAAATTGATCTGATCCAGCAGTCTGTTTTTTGCTCATTATTCAGAGAACACTACATCTGATTTCATGTCACCTTGCTAGTTTAGCCATCCTCTAAGATCCTTCATATAGTTTTCAGACACATTCAGATGTGAATTGTGATACAAACAAGCTTTTTGCAATGAGCATTGTTGCATATTTCTGTTAAATGAGTAAATTCCATCTATTTAACTCTTCTGTCTTATGAGCTCTGCCTGTTTCTAAATCTTATTTAGTGCCACTTCCAATTCTATTATGATAATGCCCTCTTACCTGGGCAGAAGAGTAATTTGTGTTCTGTAAACCTTGTCTTTTTGCTTATGGTGCTGTGATGAGAGAGAGCTATGAGGGGGAAGTAGGTCAAACTTAAAATAATTCATCTATTACATAAGCAAGAGGTTCCTTTAGTTTGAAGTGCTGTGTTAAGCCATTTCCCTGCTATTGTTCTGAAAATAATATATCTTCCAATGGTCCAACAAATCTTCTGAGATTAGTGCTGGTAGAATCAATGCAGACTGAGCAGATTTGTTTCCCTTGAAAAGAACTGATGCTGAAAACTAAATTTAAAACTAATACATTCCATGTCTTTTACTTGTAGCTTCCATCAGTGATGAACAGTCTAAGCCCTGGATCCCTTCACTAGCTGATGTGTCAGCTGTTTTTGTCAATATGGGTGTTGCGTTTAGATCTCTCTTTCCATTGCAGCATCTTCAGCCCAACTTTAACGAGTGTGATATTTTGTAAGTGTTTTCCTTTTGATATTTATTGCTTAGATCCAGTGAAATCTTGTGCTTTGAATGTAGAATCAGAAAGATCTCCTTTCCCCCTCACCCTTCCATCAAGCAGTACTGCTCTTTAAGTTCTAAACTCAGTCTTCATAAGAGTAAAATAAGCCAAAACCTAAACGTGTTCTGCCAGGTAAGGATTCAAATCAAAGGATTGTGGAGGTTTTTTTGTTTTTTTTTTTTTTTGTTTGTTTTATTTCTTTTTTTGTCCTAAAGCTTCCTAGTGCAGATTTTCAGGGATAGTTGCCTAGAAAACTGGGAAGAATTAAAAGCAATTTTTACATAGATGTCTCTGTTCTGTAACTGAGGCTATTTTAGATTTGAAGGCATTTTAAAACACTTTTTTTTTTTTCAGTTTAATGCAATTAGGCTGTTGTGAGCTTTCTAATTACTAATTTACTGATCGGATTAGCATCTCTTTTGCTAGAAGTCACGTGCAAGAAACAGTGAGCAAAGAACAGCTAAGAGGAGATCTCATCACAACCAGACCAGCCTTCACTGCTGTCCCAGAAACCAATCTAATTAATGTGATCAAGGTGAGAAATCTCGAACTCCAGTTTCTGTGCAAGCTTTTGTTTTTCCCTCACTCCCAGCTGCACTGTTCTGTTTCTCTCCTGTAGTGGCACTCTGACAGATTCCCCTGAGTCACTTTACTCCCTAATGTAGAAGAAACACGTCATATGTGTGTTCTAGAAGTGAGAAGGGAAATTGCTCTTGGCCAGTGTGTTTTGTGCCACTTCAGTGTGTTAGCAGAGCTCTCAGAGGTGCGATCTGGGTCTGTGCAGCACAGGGTGAGTGAGGTGGGAGCTCGTGGAGGGCAGCGGGATCCCGTTTGAAGAGTAGATCTTAGATCCATGCCCCGACCTATGAGACCATAGGCTGCGGGCTGGTCCCACTTCACAGACCAATTCTCCTTGTTTAAAGGTTTTGTAAAAAAAGAAATACTGACTGAACAAACATTTTCAAATTTCCTTTTGGGAATATTTCAATCTTCCTAATACTTCTTTGGAGACATTTGTAACTACAAAGTCTCTAGGTTCAGGAGGAAACACTTTGAGCATCTCTGCTAGAGACAGTGGTTAATTTGTTATCTGATTTACACACGCATCCTATATGCTGTGTTATGGGCAGCCCTTATGATAATACTTGAGTGGAGAGAAACAATTTGATGGTTGTTTTGAGTATTACTTGTTTAATTAGCAAATCTGTTGGCAGCCTTTCATCCAGCTAGAGTAAGATTATCTGTGCAGTGAAGAAGGATCTTCCTATTTATTCTCAGGGGATACTGCCATCGTTCAAAAATGCTTCTCTAAATGGTTGCAAGATGAGCCTCCAGGAGGTAGTTATAAGAAAAGGGGAGAGGATGGGAAGATATTTGTTACATAAGCACATTATAAAAACAATTTATCATTTGGAATGCATCTTAATGTGAGGATGGAAAGCTTAAGGAACTAAGCTAATTTCGTATTTTAATGCTTTTTTATTTCTTTTAAAGTTTCTAGGCTTTTGTATAACAGTCTGTCAAGGTGGATATACTGATCAAGAAATAGTGCTGCTGCTTCTATCACTGTTTAAAATAAGCTTGGAGAAACAATTAAAGCAAATCCCTTTGATAGATTTTCAGTGCCTTTTCGTAAAGCTTCTGAAAAGTATAAAAGACTGGGATACAAAGGTAACTTCACAATTAATTTTGTAGTACTAGATACATAAAATCGCAACTTAAATTTGAAATTACTGTTTTGAAGTTTTCATTCATAACAATGAATCTTTTGGGGTAAGTGGGGAGAGGTCTGAGGTTTTTGTTTGTTTGTTTTAATGTATCAAAAACACTGCTGGAAAATGTCATATAAACAAATTGAGAGCTGTGAAGGTGTGTCACTTAGCATGCGAGTGGGCATACTGAAAAGGGGTTTGCCCCATGGCATTGTGCTTGCTTCCCCTGTTCTGCAAGGGAACTGTTGCATTGAACTAACCAATGATCTTATATTTAGCAAAACTACTGTTTTTGGAATGGCTCTTTGAAAGAGTGTAACAAGTGATTTTGCTTGCCACATGTCAGGAAAAAAAAAGCCTTATCTCAGCTATCTTAGTGTAAAATAGTTGTGGGCAGCCTTAACTACAGATGCAGTGCAGAAACACCTTTATGTACATCATACCTTATTAGCCCAATTTTAATAATTGTTGTGTATGTTTTTGGGGAGTAAATGTGTACTTTTTTGCCAAAACAAGAAACGGTCCACTATGCCCTTTTTTTCAGTAGCCTTGGGTTTTATTGTTTTTATTCTCTTAAAGATGCCTGAGCTCTGCCTGGCAGTGAATGAACTCTCTAGTCAGCATCATAATCTCCTGTGGC
>JAUBNY010000230.1:682684-696841 GCA_032275445.1 Crypturellus soui | reverse complement strand
TGTGTGTGTGTGTGTTTCATTTGGGTCATTCCCTTCTCCCAGTGTTGGAAGTACTAAGAATTCCTCACAGATCTCACAGATTTTTTTTTCCTAGTTTCTCTGTCTGAATTTTGCTTGTACACCTACATATTTATGCACCCATTTTAATGTACTGAAAATACTCATTGCTGATAAGACACTGGCAAATGTAACCAGCTTTATTTTTTTTTTTCCCTTTTAGTCTAGGCATCTTAACTTTTGGAACCCACACAATTGCTCCTTTTCTTTTCCTAGTAGCTGATGATCATTGAAGGAAGCAATCTTCAGCTTTTAAGAGCAGAGGCTATATGTGAGGCAGAATAAACAGGGCTGAGAAATTAGCCTGCTCCTCTTACAAGTCTGTCTGTCTTATTATAAAAATAGTTGAAGTTATGGATTTAAGCCAATGCTATGTATTGTAGCATCAAGCTTGAATAATCGCCTTTCAGTTGCTTTA
Organism: Crypturellus soui; assembly: GCA_032275445.1. NCBI lineage: Eukaryota > Metazoa > Chordata > Aves > Tinamiformes > Tinamidae > Crypturellus > Crypturellus soui. The sequence continues at coordinate 696,366 of JAUBNY010000230.1, read as the reverse complement.
TGGTGTGTGGCTGACTAGTGATAGTCCTAATTCTGACTTTCATGCTTTACGTGCTGCTGTAGCAAACCGCATCAGATCATTGATAAAGTGCCAGACCTAAACTTTGAAAAACCTTGTCTTTTTCAGCTGAAGTGCAGATGTTCAATTTTCCTTGAAGAAGGAATGCGTTTTTTATTATTGTTATTATTATTATTATATTTATTTCTAGAACATAGGTCCCCTTTACAAATTGATGAATCTTGCCTTAAATTTTTGCATCATGGTTCCTTGCCTCTTTTCTTTCTATGACCCTTGTGCAAAAAGGGAAAAATCCATTCTCTGCTTTTACCCTCACTGCTTCTATATTTGCATGATAGTACAGTAGCTTTCGGAAGGTACCACTGTGCTGTTTTTTTTTTTTATGCAGCATATGAAACAAACCTTAGATCGGAATGACCCCTGTTAAAACGCCTGCTTGTAATTGGTTATGAAAAGCATGATTTTATGTATTAGGAGTTTTTCAGAGGCAGACGGTGCTACGTAGTTGGCCTTAACTGCTGTGTGGACATCTCTTCCAGTTGAGAACTGTCACATTTCTTTAGCAAATCTAACTTAACCCAAAGAGTGAGACGGGTGTTTGGAGACCAGAGCTTGCATGCTGCTTCTGAACATTTGCATAGGAAATCATCTGGCTAGAATGTGTTTGTGTGGAAGTGTGTGACTTAAATGTCCAAAACTTCCTGAATCTGGTAGGAGTTGAGGTGGTATTCCATGTGGCAGCTCTAAAACTCACAGTAAACATCGTTGGCTTTGTATGGAGGAACTGGGCTTTGTCTTGATTTGTTTTTCTTTCTTTTTAAGTGGCTAAAGTAATCGATCTACATTTGCAGGTGAAAGACTTGGTTGCTAGGATATATGGCAAATGGCAAGATATGATACAAAACACTCGGCCTACTCAGGTACTGTAATGGAACTGATGAAAGTTTTTTTTAATCTTTTGATATTGCAGAAGGGCGTTTGACTCTATCCTTAGCATTTAAAAATAGTACAGTGTTTTTTTTCTTTTTTTTTTTTTTTGTCTTCGTAAATAGTGTGGCTGTGGACTACACCCAGATATGTTAGCAGAATCTTCTGTAAAATTCTTTTGACTTAAGTAAAAAACAAAATTTCATCTTTATCTTTAACAGTGCTGTTTTTTTAAAATGACTGCATAAGCCCTTAAAAATGCTAGTACTGAGTCAAATCAAAGCATCTGTCTCTGATTATAGCCATTAGCAGATGCTTTGGAAAGAGATTTAAAGAGTGGCAGGAATCCAGTAATGCATTTCCTGCCATTGTCTGTTGTGGTTTGGAGACTACCTGTAGTCCAAGGTTTTGTCTACCTTTGTAGAGTGATCTTTGGCTACACAGTTGCCTGCTTTATTCTCAAGGTAACTTTTGCCTTTCTGAGTCATTTTCTATTTTGTTTTTGCTCTTTAGGGAAAACTGCATGATTTCTGGGAGCCAGATTTGTGAAAGCTTGCCTAATTCAGGGACAATAGCAGAAAAAAAGTGAACAAGGATCTTCCCCGAAGGCAAGGAAGATATAAGATGAATGGAGCTACACCTTGCTTGGAACAGAGGAAATCAGATGCCTGAATTAAAACTTGAGCTTGGTTGAAGAAAATGCTAAAAACACAGCTATTTATTTGGATTGGAATGGCATTTATTACCAACATGCTACTTAAGAAAAAAATGAATGGGATATAGTTGGGAAAAAGATCATCCTTTTCTATAGCCCGAAATGAATTAACCAGTGGTGTTTTGTTTTATCACATGGAAAACTGAGGGAAAATCTCTCATTTGGTTCCCTTTGTTAATTACCAATACATAAGGTTTTTAAAGAGGTCTGTTTCCTTGCTTGCATGCACCTGTAAGCGTTGGTTCAGCGTGACTAGGGAAGAGAGCTGCCCTGTTAAGTGAGTTCTCAAACAGTATTAGGTCTCTGCTGTTGGAAGTAGGTGAGGATAGTTCAGAACCAAGCAGCATAGTAAAGTTGCCTGCGTGTGTTTATCTGTAAAGCAGAATTGGCATGGCCATCCCGTGCCCCAGTAGTGCAGAACGCCGCAGTTGTGTGTGGGCAGGTGGCCCTCCTGTGTTTGCCCGAGAGCAGAAGCAGAGCTGAACAGTGCTGTGCCCCAACAGGTGGTTAATTGGCTGATGCTTTGCTGCATGGCTGTGGATTATCGGATAACAACACAGCAGTTTTTTCATTACAGTGAGACATTAATTAACTTCCTCGTCTTCAGGCAGTGAATGTGCCCATAAAGGAGGCGATTCTGTAAGACCATATTGTGAATGGAATCCTGTTACCTATGTGGCTCTTCATGATACAAGTTTTCCTGTATTTGTTACCTGGCTTCAGCACCTTTCTTTAAGTGGAGAAAATACTAAGATACCAACCCAAGGGAGATTTGAGATGATGAGCATTTGGTTTGTATATATAAAATAACTGTGAAAGCCATATGAAGTCTGAAATCCTTTGTGCCAGGCGTTATCACATATACTATGCGTGCTCAGAGCTCCAAGTGCTCTTTGTGGAATAATCAAAGGAAAATGTGGTCTCCTTTTGTGCTTTCTGAGCAAATGCTGTCATTTAAATCTTACAATGTTTTATCTGTAGGAGGTATGTATATATGAACAATAAGTTAAGGTATTGGGTAGAAGCATCAACTGGAATTTGCTTAAAAAGAGAGATTTTTAATAATACTACATGTGCATTTTATAATACTGTTCCCTTTTAATTTTTGTAATTACCTTGTTTTGTATGATACTTGCTACAACTTTTCAAAATGAGAAGGTAAAATAAGTCTCAAACTAAAAAAAAAAATCAAAATTTAAGTATGTACATTATAGGTAAATAAACTGCTATAGAATAGACACATGGCTTATAGGGAAGGTGCTGTATTTGCAAATTCATATTAAATGTTTTGTCTTTCATTTAAAGCAGTAGTGAACTAGTCTAAAACCGCACCATCTCCGCAGGAAAATCAGCTTGTCTTCGTTAGAACACGACTTATGCTGATAGCAATATTCAGTGAAAGGAACAAAACCTCCTTTTTATCTCAACATGTCATTGAAGAATTGGAAGAATCTACCTCAAAGGGTATCTTTGTTTGGCAGTTGAACTGCTTTAGGCTAAAAACTACTTGGTGTTGCACGGGGATGGCAATGCCATCCTCTGCTCCGTCTTGGATAGTCTGTCATCAGCCTCCTCCCTGCTAGCAGTTGGTCACTGTGTGAATAGATTGTATGTAATTTTATTAATGTTTATATTTTTCTCACTAACAATGTATAAAGTTTAAAATTCAGAATATGTTTAGTGTATCTAATGTGTATATATTTTCTTACTATGTAAAGCTGAAGTTAGTGTCCTGTACATTTTGGGGAAGGGGTGGGATTTAGATGAACAGCTTTTGTATTGCAGTTCAAGGCACACAAGCTGCTGTGTTTTTTTGTTCTCGACTAAATAACCACTTTGAAATTTATTTAATACACCAATGAAAAGTACAAACAGACATGCTTTTCTAATTAAATGTCTTGGAATAAAATTGGCCTGCATCAACTTCCATTTCACACAAAATGGCTGCAGGTCCTATTTCGGTCATGCTGCGGTCATTGTAGTTCTTAGGTTCCCAGCTGATCAGTTTACTATAAATGGAGAAAGTCTTGAAGTAATTCCCAGCTCAGCCAGTTCTGTGTTTTCCTGCTTAATGCCTCTGTATATATTCTGGCATTTTCCCCTTCTCTCCCGCTCCCAGTGGCCCTGGAGTGTCTTCCATCCATTTTGTAGCTGACTAAAATTCCCCAGCTGCTAAAGTTTGAATCCTCATTTTGCTGGAGTCCATCGATACCTTTACATAAATGGCCCCAAGATGTTGCTGTGGAGTCTTACAAGGGACTGCTGAGCTGGCTGCTGCTTCAGGACTCCTGGAAATTAAATAGTAAACTTGTTGCTGTTCTATTTTGCTGGTTCATTTACTGGCTCCCAGCTAGAAGTTACATGTATTGAAAAGGCTGATTGCACAGTAAATGTCTTAACTACTTCGGTTGTCTGCAGATAAGCATTTTGCACTGAGGTTTATCTTTTGATATTATGCTAGCTGTATTAAGAGCCATGTTATGTCGTTTCATGTGCAATTAGGTGCACTTTACTGCAGTAATCACAGTCCAGAAATTAAAGGCTAACTAATATACATTTATGGTCTTTGTGATTTTTTTTTTTTCTCCCTGACAAGCTTCTGTATGACTTTTTAAGTTGAAGAAACCTGCCAGTAAAACTGTTTGCACATCTCTCATTCTCCCTGTTGCCACTGTGGAAGTGAGTAATGGATGGGGTTTTCAGCAGTGATTCACGGCTTGCAGGTAAGCCTGGCTCCAGGTCAATAGGACGGGAATCCTGCTTTGATGTAGTGCTTGCAGGGGCCCTTTGAAGTCCCCAAAGCTGATAGCTGAGCTGAAAATCTCATTGGGAAGTGCAGAGCACTGGAATTGTGCCGTTCTAGCTGGTGAAAGTGCCACAGGATGGGATTTTAAAAGTAGTGGGGAAAAAAGACTCTCTTTAACAGGGATGGATGGAGCGTTGTTAACTCTGTCAGCACAGGCCAGCTCCAGCCCCTCAGCGCTGCCCGTGCTGAGCACTGTGTAGCTGCCACCTCCGGCCGTTGGGAGCTGCTGGTGCAGGGTGGACACGGGGCACGTAGGAGCCCGCGCTGCCCCTGGAGCGAGTGAGCGCCTGCGGGTGCCTGGGCTCCACAGGAGACGCTTCGCCCGGCACCGGTAGGAGCACCCGAACCACAAAATTGGCGCTGGTCACATCGCTGTGTTTTCCTTCTCCCTTCCCAGGGAGGGGAGCTGTGTGTGTAGCTCTTGAGAAACTTCTTATTTTTGCCCAAATATTCCCGGTGGAAAACACCCTGCAGTGCTTGAGGAGCAGTTGTTGGCGCTGGAATAGTCGTGTTTGTTTCAGCATCCTCAGAAAGAGAAGAGTTTGGGGCAGAGAAGCCAGTCTGGAGAGCGGAGAACAGGTTGGATGAGCTTGGGAGTCTGCAGGGCTGGGGAGAGCCGCTGCGGCTCCTGACTCAGAGCCGGCAGAGGCCTGGCCCTGGCCCTGGCCCTGGCTGAGCGCAGCGGGGACGGAGCAGCTGCCCCCGGGTCAGGCCGGCACGGTGGGTTTAGCACCTTCCCTGTGGTTTGCGCTATCTGAACACTCCTTGGGAGGCTCAGAATACCATTTTTCCTCCCACCTTCCCCTGGGGTGTGAAATATCTTGGTGTTTTTGCCTTGTGGATGCTTTGCCAGCTTAACTGATGGGACCTAATTTTATCTTGGTATCGAGAAGGGCTTTGGGTGCTGTGGGGTGATGCGGGCTGCCAACGGGAAGGTTGCTGGAGGAGCTACATTTCTAGAAGGGTTTCCCACAGATGTGCTCTTTAGTTTTGTCCAAGTTCTGCTTCTTTTGGGCACTGTTTCTTCATCCTTGCCCGAGGAGGGGGAGAGGGAATGCTTGGTCTCGTGCCAGGGGCAGTGCTGGGTGAGAGGGAGAGGCAAAGCCCCCGTCTTCATTTTGGGAGTTAGAGTCTGAGTGCTGCCCACTATTCCCCACATGTGTTTGCAAGCTGTGTGCTGGAGCTGCCCTTCAGAATTTGTTTGCAGGTGATGTTTAAGCAGGATTTGGATGTTTTTATCTTTCTGAAAGTTTCCCCTGCCCTTATACGGCAAACTGCTAGCGGTGCCTCTTTGGCTTTACTCTGCCCCAGGTTCATTTAAATGTTAAGTAATAGGGTAGGGGGTGGTAACCCAGAGTGTTCTCTTGATGGTCCTCAGAGCTGCTTCATCTGCCATCGGCTTGCGGGGAGGCCTGGAGCTTTTCAAAGCAAGTTTGACCCCTCTGGTATGGAGGGGGAAGAGAATTTTCCCCATGTTTTTTTCCTTTGAGTTTTTGTTCACTGCAGCATCCGCTGGAGTCTGGACGGTCAATGTCACTTCTCTGCTTATGTCACTTTTTTGCTTAGGAGAAAAGCAGGGCAAATGGATATTTGCTGCTTCTGTGCTCCTGGGCAAGAGGATAGCGAACGCTGTGAGCTGCGGCTTGGCTTAAAGACTCGGGGGCACTGCAGCCCGGACCCTGTCTCCTTTTAAATCCTACTTAGAGATTAAAGGCCTGGCTCTCAGCTCAGACAGTAGCAGGAGGGCCGGTTCCCTCCTGGCCTGGCCGCCAGGCACCGCTTAGAATAAAAATACCAGCGTGGAGTCATCAGGCTTGATGGTGGGGAGAGACGTAGGGCACCAAGTCCCTGTTTTATCCACGCAGCTGGCTGCAGATTGCAGCTGTGGGCTCTCCAGGTGGCATTGTGCGGGCTCTAATGCGGATACATTGATTTGCATGCCTGGAAACTGTGGATCTCTGTGGATCTTGCCCCAGCGCGTGGTGCGGGGAAGGTCCTGGCAGCCTGGAGCCGCTGGCTGCTGCCTCTCGCTGCCCCTGCGCGTCTGCCGAGCGCTTCCTGCCTCCCGTTTCTTCGAGATTTGGGCTCCGGCGCTGTTGTAGTGAGGTTTGCACAGCACAACACACCTTCTCCTTCTGGACAGGTTTCTCCTACAGCCCATTTTTCGCCCTGCCCTCATTCTGTTTTTCCTCACAGTACGTGAGCGCTGGGAAACTCAGCTTCACTCAGAACGAGGAGCCGGGCAGGAGCGCACGGGACACTTGGAGATGACCCTGCTCGTGTGGAAGTGACAGCAGCTCCTGGAGCAGGGGCTCTCCTCCTGGAGCCGGGTTGCTTCTCCAAGGTGCCGGTGAGTATCCCGCCCCTTCACCGCTCTGGATCCCGCTGGACAGTAGTTGGAGGCCTGGTTCAAGCGCAGGCTGTTGCAGATGCAGTTTTATCCCTTCAGGAGGGAGCCTCTGCGTGCGGGTGTAGGGTGCGAGTTGAGCAAATTGCTGCTGCCTCAGTCGTTTAGGTCTCCTCAGCCCAGAAATAGATAATAAGTGTAATGTGAGGGAGTGAAATGGAGAGCTGTAAAATGAAATGGCCTAAAAAAGAGTAAATGGAGACTAGTTATTCAGTGCCGCTGTGCAATTTGACTTCAGGCTCTCTGCTTCTTTTATTAGCAGGCAGGCTTCAAGCAAACAAAAGGGGACAGCGGGGCTGTGGACGTTGCCCCAGGAAGCTGTGGATGCTCAAAGTGTGAAGGGTTAGAAAGTATTTGATGGCAAGAAAATCTGTCAAGGTTTACAAAATAGTGTTCATAAACAGAAGGTTTGGAACAGAAGATCCTGGGAGGTGATCAGATGTGCCGGGGGAGGCATCCCAATATATTTGTGCTGCTGTTGGCCCCCTCCAGGGTGCTGGCCTTTGGGTCTGATGTGGCCGGCTGCCTTTGCATTTTAAATTGGCTGTTGAGGCCTTTTGTGTCATGCAGTCCTTCACACTTCCCAAACTCGCCCTTGTGTTCATGATTGCTCCCCTCTTCATTTGTAAAATTACCCTTGAAGGTGCTGCGTGCGAGCCCTTGGTCAGAAGAGCCTAGTGAGGTGTATGGGATCCAACACTGTGTCACTGAGGGAAACCCAGGGACTTTTGATCTTTGTAATGACACCCTATGAGAACAGAAGAAGAAGAAGAAGAAAAGGGAATAAGTCATATGCTTCAGGATTTCCAGTAAAACTCAATAAAACCCAATGAAACACCAAAAAGAGGATTTCCTCTTCTTCCCTCCCCCATCCATTAGATGTTTTCACCTGTTGGAGAAGTGAAAATAAGGACATGTGAGGACTGGGTTTTGGGTTTTTCTTAATTCTTAGATTGTATCTTCAGAACAAAACTCCGTGTTTCCTCTCTAGCAGCTGTGTCTGCCTCTTGGGGGCAACCTCATGCTGCTCCGCTCCACAGGTGGCTTTTGTCATCGCAAAGACAAAAGGGAGTCAAATTCACTTGCAGGATGATGACTCACGCTCTCTCTCACTGCCTTTGCATTATCAGATAGTTTTTGGCAATCAATGTCATTATTTGCTGAAAGGATGTAAGGAACGCTATCAAGGTTGACTGTTCGCTGCTTTCCAGAAATGAACCGATTGGTTCCCAAAGGTCCCTTTCCAGCCTGCGAGTCCTGGGATGTTTTCCCGCCCTGCTGTCCTTCATGGAGAGGAGCAGGGCAGGAAAGGGCTTGTGTTCTGCAGCTGTATCTTAATGGATAGTGCACGAGCCTGTGAGTATGAGATTTTAGGGCGATTTCCCTGCTGTTCTCTTGCCCAGGATCCCCGGACAAGTCACTAAGCCTCCCAGCGCTGTGGTTATTCTGGCTTGTTCATAGGGGAGATAACAAACCTACTGCTCTTGCTCCATTTTTAGCCCTGTGTTCCTCAGTTGGCGTGTCATACAGGCCCTGTCCACAAATAACTGTTTACATTTATTTGAAGGGTATTGAGGTATACGGTGGAATAAAGGGACTATTATTCCAGCTTCGTGCTGTGGTTCCTAATGGTGCTTCGCACGCTGATATGACCTACAAAGCTTGTTGTTTCGTGCCTGTGGTGCTGCAATGTCCTTCTTAGCTTGGGGGTCAGAAAGGACAAGAATAAACGATCCTGACGGCTGTCCCGCTTGCGCCTGCCCCTTTGCCTTGGAATTGTCCTTGCGGAGCGGCAGCCCTGTGACATTGCTGCCGCAGGCGCGGGGGACACCGTGTGCTCGTGCCGCACCGCGCAGCCCCCACGTGAGACCGATTTGTCAGTGTCCACAGCGGGGCCTCGCTGACGTGCGTGAGCGCAGCTGCGTGCGGGCAGCACCTCGGCCCGGGCTCACGAGCCTTCGGCCTCGGCGCACGCAGAGCCCCGTCGGGCGCGCGGAGGCTGAGTCAGCGCCGGGGCCGCCGCTCCCGGCCGCGCTGGGCAGGTAACGCATCGCATCGCTATTAGCCCGGGCGCGCTGGCTTTGCGTGCTCCTCCCTAATAGCTCCCTCCTTTCCCTTTTTTCTTTCTTTCTTTAATAAAGCTAAAATAACTCGGTGGATGTGTAGAAACATGAATCAAAGGAAGTCATCTGAGTCTTAAAAGGAGCGTTTATAAAGCCTGCTACTAGGAGAGGTGCTAAAATACCAGCGTGTGAATGCAGCTTGCTGTAAAAACCCCTTGACGCTGAAGGGGGTTGCGAGGCCTTTTGCTGCAGCCTCCCCCAATCTCACTGCAGTGTGTGGCAGGAAGGTTGAGCTTGGATATCTTCACTGCTTAGAAAAGCAGGGTGAGAAGGTACCACAGGAGGCAAAGCAATGGTTAAAGGCCAGGGAGAAACTTCATCGGCCTCAGGCTTCGGAGCAAGGTTCGGGATACCTGGAGCCGAGCAGAAGAGCTGTGTATTTCACCCAAATCCCGGTGTGCTCGAAATGCTGCGTGTACCCGAGACCCCAACACTCGTGTCTTTGTGGAGGAGCCTTGGGCACAGGCGCCGTTTCGCATGGGTTAACCCAGGTGTTCAGGAAAAAGGATCCGGGGGCTGACTCTGCCGTGCAAAGCAGAAATTGCCGTTTAATGAAGGCCGGGCTGCTTGGGGACATGAGCTGCTCGAGCTGCTGTCGGGAGGGAGAGGTTTCCATGGCAAAAGCATCTTCCCAAACAGCACGACCCCGCGCCAGAGAGGTGTCCCTGGCCTGTGGGAGCGGCTCCCTCGTCCCTTTGGCCCGGGTGGCATCAGGAGAGCCAGGCTGCCAATGCTGCTGGTTCAGCATTTCCAATCCGAACAACTTTAAAGGCCACTAAAACAAAAGCTGAGATTGAAATTGCTCATTTTGTCTCCGCGGGCAAATACTTGTTTGAGCATCGTTGTCACTCAGGCTAAATTGCTTTTAAATGTTTTCAGCGATTGGTGCATTTTTCAGCTGCTTTTTTCCACCGCACCCTGCTGGGGGACAGTCCATCTGTGCAGACCAAGGACTCCGATACTGAGGCAGCTCTTCCTGGCGTTCATTTGGCTTTATTATTTGATGTGTAACTCCCTGCAGTAGGCACGCTTCAGCCAAACTGCACAAAGCAGCTCTTCACTTTGCATCAAGGAGCCTGATTGCAAAGGCGGCTAGGGCACGGCATGCAGCAGGAGGAGGTGCGGGATTTAGGGGGGAATAATATAAAAAAAAAAAAGCAGCAAGACTGAGACAACAGTCCCAATTCTGTCTCTATTAAGGTTGACGTTACCATAGGGCTGCAGGGATTTTAACGCTGAATTTGTTAGCCCTACCTTTCATTTCACAGGAGGCTGCAATGCAGGCCCGGGTAGCTGGGCCTTGCAAAATGGTCCTGGGGGAGCGAGCGCGCGGGGCTCCCGCATCCCGCTCTGCGCAGGCCGGCGCCCGGCTTCCCGGCAGCTCCGAGGCAGCTTTCAAGCCGCTCTCCTTCGCCATCTCTGGCTTTTGAAGGATGTGGATGTATTTTTAAAACCCAGCTCATAAATTTTGGAAGCTTTCCCCACCCCCTCGCCCGTATCGCAGTGTCAGAGCTGCTAAGAGCGATGCGAGCGCTCGGCTTCGCTTGCCAGCAGCCCGACGGGGCTCGCGGGGTTATTTACGGTGCTCCCACGTTGTTTCTTCCGAAGCAGCGGCAGCGTTTGGAGCCTGGGAACGCGAGGCTGTGCAGGCCGAGTCCTGCGTTTCGGCTGGCAGGGCTGGAGCGAGGTCACGGTCCCGGGCGGCAGGAATTTCCTGCTCCGTCACAGCCGCCCGCTGCCCCCGGGGCCGCGCTGGGATGGAGGAACGGGTTCCCTGTGTGTCTCGCAGCTCCCGCCGGAGCGCTCCCGTCCTCCCATCCTGCTGCTCCTCCGCCTCTCTCCCTTCGCGGCCCGGGAGCTTTTGATGTTCCCCAACCGGTCGCTCGCGCCGTCCGCGCTGCCGCCGGCGCTGCCTGACTCAGGGCCGCGCTCCGGCTGCTCCGAGCGGCCCGGCCGGCCCGCGCGGCCCTGCCCTCGCCGACAGCACTCGGCTCCTTCCCTCTGCCCCATGAAGGACACGGACCCCAGCCTCCCCTGAGCGCCCACAACGCCGTCATCCTCGGATCGCCACATGGAGCCCGGGAGCAGAGCGCCTGTGGCCGGGATCCTGTGGCTGCTTTCCTGGGAAAATCCGCGCTGGCGCCACGCTCCATGTGCGCTCATCACCTGGCAGCCTCCGTCAACAACTCCCCCCGGGCGAAACCTCCCCGGTTGCTCTGCCAGGCTGAGGAGGGATGTAGGGCAGCTGCTCCTGCAGGAAATGGGGGCAGTAACTCTATGGAACCAGGAGGGAAAGTCCCATTTCCCAAAGCAGCCAGGCCTGGCTCCGCCGCCTGTTTTGGCCTTTCTCAGCTCGGAGCAGCTTTCTCAGACAAATTCTGCAATTGCGATGCTCCCTGCTGGCTCTGGGCCCGCAGAAACAGTGGGTTGCAGAGTTTGCACAACAGCTCGGAGGGAAAAGGATCCAGAGCCTTTAACACTCTGCACTCTCTGGAATATTTTTCCCAGGGCCAATTTGGAGCATCACTCTTGCCTTGCCTCGTCCCCGGCACTGTTGGGGAATAAGCTGAGCTGGTCCTCATGGGCGCCCATCCGCACCAGCAAAGGGACCACCGAGCCGCCGTGTCACGGGCTGCTCTGCTCCGAGACGGCCCCGGGGCGGCCTGAAGGGCTGCGGAGGAGGGAGGCAGTGGTGACCGGGAGAAGCGGGTGCTGTTTTCCTTCTTGCTTTCCCATGTTGGGAAGGGCCGGGTCTTCCCTCAGTGTCTGGGACACGAACGCTCCACGTGGCGCTGCCAGCCTGGCTTTGGACAGCGTTTCACCAGGCTTTTTGTGGCTTTCCAAAATCCCCAGCTCCTGGAGCAGGGCAGTTCTGTAACTCAGCTCACTTTCAAACCAGGGTGTGAGCAGCACCACCAAACCCATATCCAGGCCAAGCAAATCCCAGAGATTAGGCTCTTATCTCCCTCTTCCCACCGGGAGCGGGTGAGCACACACCACATCCAGCATCCAGGAAGGGATGCGGCTTGTTGCTCCTTTCCCGGCCGGATCCTGCTCCTTCCCCCGGCGCGTCCCCTCCTCGCTGGCAGCCGTGCGTGGTGCCGGTCGAGGGCCTCCCTAATTACCCAGCCAGCTTATTTCTATTAGTGCTGGCGGTGATTTGATCCCGCTAAGCTGCTGATTTGTTTGCATTTACGCCGCTGCGATCCCTAATTAAACCCCTTCCCAGGCGAAGCTCTTTTTCCACGGCAGGAGCAGGGCCATGCGGGAGAGTTGAGGACCCTGGCCCCATCCCTGCGGATCATCCCACAGGACATCTTGCCCGTGCACTTGCAGTACAAGTGAAGGCTCTGGAAATGGGTGCGTTTTCATCCACAACCAACTTGTGCTCCCTAATTAAAGCCTCGCAAGTCGAGGCCTGCAAACACACCATGCCGAACGCGCCGGGCTCAGCGGGAGCTGGAGCGGCTGCCGTCTGGGATGGCCCCTGTGAGACCTCTGGCCCCTGGCAAGGAGCTGGAGAGAGAGAAGGGAAAGGCAGGGAATGGAGGGTGCTGCCTCGCAGCACCCGAATCCCGCGTGTCCCTCAGGAATACGGCCTGGACGCGCTGTCCGAGAGCTCCTCCGGGCAGCAGGCGCTTCCCTGCTCCAGGCACTCTGGGTCTGGCCGGGGTCGCACCACGGAGGAGCGCCCGGCACATGGGCATCCGGCTCCCCAGCGCTCGGCGGCAGGGTGGAGAGGCGAGGAGGAGCAGGAGGAGGAGGAGGAAGAGGAGGAGGAGGAGGCGCTCCAGTTTTGCCCAGGGACAAGAGGAAATGTTAATTAGCCACTGAAGCGCACAGGGATTTGGGGAGGCAGGACGGGGCGCTGGATGAGGTGGGTTGCGTCTCGCTCCATGCTGCTCAGGTCTCTGGGAGCGGGGACAGGACGGGGGGGCACGTGCGAGCCCCATGGCACCGCTGGCTTTGCACGGTGCCGAGGTGGGAGCGACACTCGGGATCCGCAGGTACAGCAGCTCCCCGCCTCCCGCTCCGGCTGATTTCCAACTGCCCTAGATACGACCTGCTGATTAAAGGCAGCGCTTGGGGTTGGTGCTTTTGGGACTCCTGCTGCCGCGTGACGGGAGCGCGGGGAGGGCTCGGGCGGCCGTCGCGCTCCCAGGGCCAGGCCGGGCCGGGGTGGCCGGAGAGCTCGAGGAGCAGGAAGGCAGCACGGGCCGACCTGGCAGCTCCTGCCCCACAGGGAGGAGCCGCCGGAGCACCAAAGGGCCCAGCGCGGGGCCCCGCGTTCCCAAACAAGTTTCCACCTCGGTTGACGGCAGACTAAAGGGAAAGGCATGTGCTAATAGGAGGGTAAAGGGGAAGCCCGGTGAGCCGGGCCGGTTTGCACGGCAGCGGGGGCGCCGGCGGACGCGGAGCAGCACCGCGGAACCAGCTCGGTGCCGCACGCCTCCAGCACGGGGGCACGTGCATCTGCACCGGTGTTTTCAGAGCCGCGAGCTGGTTGCCCACCCTCCGTCTGGACACGGCCCCCTGTTAGCGGGTCCTGATACCCCAAACTCCTCCGTCCCGAGGGGAAAGCCCCGGGTCTCCTGGGTGCCAGAGGCTGCGCCGCGCGCGGGCCCAGGTCCAGCAGCGCGGCCCGGCTCGGCCCGGCCCGGCCCGGCCCGCTCTGCCCCGCGCGGC
>JAUBNY010000230.1:669034-680586 GCA_032275445.1 Crypturellus soui | reverse complement strand
CTCCCTTCCTCCCTTCCTCCCTTCCTCCCTTCCTCCCTTCCTTCCTTCCTTCCTTGTTTTTCCCACCATAGTTGCTCTGAAAAGAAGCCGTTTGTGAGGGACCTGCTGCCAACCTGCAATCCAAGGGCAGGCTGAGGGAAACCTTTAGCTGCAGAGCGGGGGAAACGTGTGTTCCCAAACCTGCTGGGGGCTGCGTTTCACCTGGAGGTGCCCAGAGCAGGAGGGAGGATGATGCAGTCAGTGACGGGGGGCAGAAGCACCCAGAGGCTGGGGGAACCCTTTGCCGGGGACTGGGGCTCCGGGTGGGAAAGCTCGGCTCAGCAGTGGGATTGCTGCGGCAGGTGGTCCCGGGTCCCATGAGCAATTCCTCGAGATTCTGGTTTTGCCAGGCGTTCCCAGCACATGTGGGCTCTGCTCAGGAACCCTCGAGTGGCGTTCCTGTGGCGTCCCGAGTTTATTTTTATTTTGTAAGTGTTTTGCTTGTGCCATGGATAGGGACGAGCCGGGACGGATACTCAGTGCAACCCGGAGAAGGGAGGGTTTCAGCCAGCGTCTCGCTCTGTTCTGCCTTCCCAAAGGCTGCGGCAGGCAGGGAGCAGCGGTGCTGGGAGCACCAGGACCCGTCCCGTCCTGTCTCCCGCTGGGTTTGCAGGGAGAGCCTGCCGTGGCGCAGGGCTGCGGCGCCGGTGGGAACGGCTCCAAGCCTGCACACAGGTTTACGGCCCCGCGAGCCACGAGCTGCTGCCAGCTCCTCGCCAGAGCACGAGCCGAGCTTCGTTCCACTCATTTATTTATTTTTTTCTCCCGATCTCTTATCTTTGTGCGCGGAGGAAAGGTGAAGGCTCCCGCAGCAATTGGAGCATCGCGGCAGCACCTGGCACCCGGCGCAGGCTGCCATTAACCCCCGCCGTCCCGGCGGCTCCACTTCCCGCTTCTCCCGTGTCCACGGGTTTGCCGGGGGCGGAAACGGCTGCCGATGTGGCCAGGTCCCTGCCGGCGTGTCCAGGCAAGGAGCAGCCCCGCGGGAGCGCAGGGACCCGCGGCTCCGGCCGGGAAAGCAGCGCCCCCGCTCCCGCTCTGCCTCCCGGGGTTAAAAACAGGAAAGAAGGAAGGAAAAAAAAAAAACAACAACTGGGAGCAGCCCTGCTCTTGGAGTGAAACATTAACCTGCTCTGGCAGCTCCCTGATTAGCTGTTCTGTAGGACAAAGTTGCATCTGATCTGGGGCGAAAGGAGCCCTTGCGAAGGGGTGTTGCAGCGGCCGGGAGAGGAGGGCCCCCTGGCCGGGACCGCGAGCCCGGCGGGAGGTACCCGCGGCCCCTGCCCTCCCCGCCAGCCCCGCGCCAGCCTCGCAGGCCTTTGTGTTTGTTTATTTGTCATTTTCCCTGTGCTGGCACGGTGCTTGCGCGGGTTAAACCTTAGACCAGGACTGTCCAGCTCGTGCTCTGCACCTCGGTTTGCCCACAGGCAGCGCCAGGAACGGGAGTGTGGCGAGGCTGCCGAGTGCCATGGGAATGCGGCGGGATGAGCCTTTGCTCTTCCTGGCGGTGGCGATTCCACGGCAGACGCAGCCCCTCGCGTAGTCCCCGCGAGCCCGCGGAGCCTGCGCTCGGCCACGGTGCGGGCTCCCCCGCGTCAGGGGCTGCTGAGGTATTCGCTTTAGGGAAGGCGGCTGCAGCGAGCGTATTGGAACAGCTTTTCCAAAGGGCTGGGGATTCGGTTCACACACAGACGTACAAAAACACGAAGCAGTCGTTGCGCTGCTGGCTGCTTTGCCGCTCTCGCAGGCTGTTACCCGGCAGCCTCATCCCTCGTTAAGGCCCTCAGAATCAACCATCCGGTTTCGCTGGTGTCGCTGTGCTGCTGTCCGGACGCGGCTGGGGCGCAGAGTGGCGGTGCCCTCGTGCGCTCGGCCGGCGCTGGACGCTGACTCGGATCCCGCCGGGACGGGGCC
The DNA here is from genome assembly GCA_032275445.1 of Crypturellus soui. NCBI lineage: Eukaryota > Metazoa > Chordata > Aves > Tinamiformes > Tinamidae > Crypturellus > Crypturellus soui. The sequence goes on along the minus strand of JAUBNY010000230.1, from coordinate 678,633 downwards.
ACTGCCTGCGGGGCTGCGCGGGAGCCAGCCCGGCCCACAAGGCAGGGCCGCAGCGTGAGACGCTGTAGCTCTGGGGCCGGGGTGCTACTAAACATAACAAATTTAGGTGTTGGGTGGTGGGCAGCAGCGATAGCTGCCCGCACCGAGCGGCCGTGGTGCGCAGGGGCCTCCGGGCGCGGCGGTTTTGCGGCTCCTGCTGAAGTTGGAACTCGCAGCGTTTGCAGGAGCAGAGCGGATCGGAGGCTGCTAGGGGCTTTTGGATGGGGTTTCTTCCGGGCTGGAGCTGGAGCCAAAGTAGATGCTGAACTTCCAGGCAGCTCCGATGAAAGAGAAACTGAAATTGAGTGGAAAAACACTGTGGGGGAGCACACTCTGGAGATGCCAGATGATGAAGATGCCAAATGGCCCCTGTATCAGTTTTCCTTCACCTTCTGCCACCTGCTTTTCCTCTTGGGCTTTGCTCCTGTCCCTGGGGCTCTGTCCTCAGGGGGCTCCTGATTTGGGGTTGCGGGAAATGTGTCCTTCTTGGCTCCCAGGAAGTGCTGCCCCTTCCCGCAGCTGGCACGGAGGGACAGCGGAATTCCCAATCTGGCTCCTCAGCACCGCTCAGCCCGGCAAACTCGAGCTCTCTTTCCTTCCCATCCTTTTTGGGTGAGATGCAATGGAAAAGCCCTGGGCAGTCTCTGGAGAACAGCTCCTTTCTTCTCCCTCTCCTTCCCCTGACCTGTGGTGCTTCCAGGGCTCCGTTGTCTCTGCTAACGCACATCCTTTGGATGGGATGGGCCAGGCAAAGAGAGGGCCAGGAGCAAGGGAAGGAGGAGGCTGGAGCAGACCTCAGAGCCTCTTCCCCCTCACTGCTGGCCCTGGGGATTTGTGTCACCTCCTGTAGATGCCCCTGCCTGGATGCCACTTGCATGACACTGCGGAGGTGGATGGAGAGCATGGCCCGGCGGTGCCGGGGCTCTGACCCACGCGATGCTCCGCGTTGCGGGAGCACTCAGTGGGGATGCAGGCTCTGACCCACGCGATGCTCTGCGTTGTGGGAGCGTTCGGCAGGGATGTGGGCTCTGACCCACGCGATGCTCCACATTGCAGGAGCGCTCGGCGGCCGCTGCGGTGCCGGGGAGCAGCGGAGCCCGCGGCCGGGAGGCGTCGGCGCGGCCGGCAGGATGAGCAGGGTCCCGGCCCCGCTGCTGGCCGCCCTCCTCGCCACAGCCGTCATGGGCTACCCGTCCCGGCGCTCGGCCACTGATCTGGATGCCACCCCCAGGACCACGGTCACCTTTGAGGGTAAGAGCGCGCCGGGGCAGCCTCTCCTTATCCCCGCGAGGCCTGGGATGGGGGAGGCGGTGGCACCTCCGTCCTTGAAGGTTTTCAAGATCTCACTGGCTCAGTCGGTGCTGCCCCTGCTTCGAGCAGGACAGGAGACCTCCCGAGGTGCCTCCTGCTTCCTCGGGGCAGAGCTGCTCCACCAGGGACGGTGGGTGCTGGAAATCTCCAAGTTTTGCTGGACAAGCATCCGATCAGGCTGCCTCGTGCTGGGGGCCCGAAGTCGATGTATCCTGAGCCCCGTGGGTGGGAATGGCCCTGCCGGCCTGCACAGTCTCTCCCACAGCGAGGACGAAGGGCCCAAGGACAGGGGCTTGCGCGGGGAGCACTTTGGCTCCCCCCAGCACATCCCCACCAGCTCTCCAAGGATTTCCTGAGCTGGGGATTGCACGTGGGCATCCATCCATCAGCGCCTTAATAGTCCGCCGTGAGGTTTCTCTGGGATCTTGGCCTTTGGCTGGGTTCTTGGTCTCCCACATCTCCTGCAGCGGCAAGTCCCACGTGTGGCTGTGCCCCAGGCGGCCAAGCGGCTCCTGCAGCCTTGCTGAGCCCAGCAGCCCCGTCCCCTCTCAGCAGAGCAGGGGCACCAGCCCCTCGCTGCCCCTCTGTGCTGCCCTGTTGCAGAGAGGTCTGCCCAGAGCCTCGTGTGCTCCGCGGGGGAGGTTTGGGGTGACTTTGGCTCAGAGAGAAGGTGCAAGTATGACGGCAGCTCCGGGCAGCCCCTGGGGCTGGGTGAGGGCAGAGGGGGCGGTTTGGTTGCTGCTGAGTTTTGCTGTTGATGCCCCTGAAGGGAAGGGAGCACGAGGGGGTGGAGAACCCCGTGTCTGCAGGGGATGCGGTGCGTGCGGGTGCTGCTTGGGCAGAGCTTTCAGGTCCTCTGCGACGAACCGCCCCGTCTCACAGCAGTTTTGGTTCAGGTTTTTGCATCCTTCCTATTGGGCTCGTTGAGACCTCGCTTTGCCCACAAGGTCCCTGCAGGTGCTTTTTGCTTCCTCCAGCAGTTTGCTGAACCGTGTGGCAGCTCCTGGCTGGACGTGGATGCTCGCAGCTCCCAAGTCTGCACTGTGGCTTTGATTAACCGGGTGAATTTCCCACCGTGAGCCCTGGAGCAGTTAGTGCCTTTCACCTGCTCCCAGACCTTTCTTCGCTCCCGGTGATTGCTGGCACCCAGTGCGCCTGCCCGATACTGCCTAGCTCGCACCTCCCTGTGCCCTGCCAACCGTTCTTGGTCTCCCTGGTTCAGGCGGGGACCTGGGTGAGACATCTTCCCAATGGAACATGTCTTATTTCTGGTGGGAACAAGAAGAGGTCCAGACTCTGGGTATTTTACCGGAGAGCAGGTTCGGTTTTGCACCATGCTGCTGTTTCTCTTCTGCGCAGCCCTCAGTGTGATGTGTTTGCTAACCCCCAGCCAGGGCCCTTGGTAGAGGTTTGGGGAGGGGAACAGATGTGTTTGGAGAGAAAACAGGAAGGAAATGGGGTCTGCTGCTGGCGGCTTTGCAGAGAAAACCGCTGTGAACCTTCCCCCCGAAGGGCTCTCCATTCGCAGGCTCACGGCGCCGTCGCGGGGCCGGCGCAGGCAGGGCCGGGCGCTGGGCAGAGCGGCTCAGGGCCGGCTGCCAGCTCTGGCTCCCGGTTCCTGCCGCCGCTGCTGGGCTTTTTCCAAGAGCTTCGTGTGGGATTTTGCACCCGGCTTTGCCGAGCGTCCCCTGCCCCATCCCATCCCGTCCGTGCTGATGCCTCCTCTCCCCTTCGCACGCAGAGCTCTCCGGCGTGCGGCGCTTCAGCTCGCGCAGCCTCAACTACACGACGCTGCTGCTGGAGGACGCACGCGGCCTGCTCTACGTGGGCGCCCGCGGGGCCGTCTTCGCGCTCAACGCCAGCGACGTGGCGGACGGCTCGCACCGCACGGTGAGCGGGCACTGCCCTCCAGGGCTGAGCGTCCCTCCAGCCCCGCGGCCAGGGCGCCCGGGGGCACCGAGGCCCCCGGCCCAGCATTCCCACAGCTGGGACCCAGCAATGCCACGTGGGTTGGGAAGCCAGTTGCAGTCCAGGGAAAGGGTCGGTGAATGCAGGGAGGGGGCCGATGCTTTGGGTTCATGAAGCCTTTCCAGACTCCATTGCCCTGGGCTTGCAGCTGGCCCTCGGTCAGGTCTCGGCCCCCTCCTCAGCCCCTGTTCCCCTTGCAGATCCACTGGGAAGCATCTCCGGAGAAGCAGCTGGACTGCCTGCAGAAGGGCAAGAACAACCAGGTGGAGCGCGGGGCGCGGGCACGAGGAGGGGCCGGCGGCAGCGCCCGGGGCTCACGCTCGCCCTCCTCCCGCTCCGCAGACCGAGTGCTTCAACCACGTGCGCCTCCTGCAGCGGCTCAACCGCACGCACCTCTACGCGTGCGGCACCTACGCCTTCCACCCGCTCTGCGCCGCCATCGTGAGTGCCCGCGGCCACCGAGCCCCTCGCCCTCTCCTGCTGCCCCCAGCCACGTCCCCTCCCCAGGCTGTTTCCACCCCGGGCGGAGGCAGGAGCGCGGGGACGGAGCGCGGAGCGGGGTGCCGGGTGAGGCAGGGCTGACGCAGCGGTGTCCGGGGAGCTGCCGCCGTGACGCAGAGGAACGCGGGGGTGTCCCTGGCCCGGCCCTGGGAGCGCGTTGTGGACTCTGACCTGCAGCGGTGGCTGGGCCGGGCATGGGGCCGTGCTGGGACGCGGAGCGGCAGCCGCGTCCTCCGCAACGCGCGTAGTCCCGCCGTGGCCGGCGCTCCCCCGGAATTTCCTGGACCTGCCAGGGCGGCAGGGACACCGTGTCCCATCAGCAGGGAGACTTTAACCCCCCTGTGGCAGCTGCGGTGACTCAGCCGCCGTCGGCGCACGTCCCTCGCGAAGCCGGGCAGGTGACGGGGCGCAGGGCTGCCAGCTCAGCGGTGCGTGGGGCGGCCATGGGGCCCGTCCCCACTGACCTGTCTCCTCCTGGACATCCCTTCCTCTCCTGGCTACCTCCTCCCCTCCTGGCCAAGCCGCCCCTCCTGGCTCACGCGGTCCCCTGTCCCCGCAGGACACCGACAGGTTCACGTTGCCACCCCACCTTGAGGAGGGCAAGGAGAAGTGCCCGTACGACCCCTCCCGCGGCTATACCGGCCTCATCGTGGGTAAGCAGCGCCTTGCCCAGGGCCACTGGTGACATCTGGGGTGCGCCCGCCCCTGTCCCCATCCCCACAGTGAGCCCAGGCCTGCTCTTTCCCCGTCCCACACCTGGCACACACCGGTGCCGCTGCTTTCGGGTGGTCCGTGCTGTCCCCACGGACCACGCTCATGGCTCTGCCCTGCCCAGACGGCGGCCTGTACACGGCCACGCGCTACGAGTTTCGGAGCCTGCCCGACATCCGAAGGAACCTGCACCAGCGGCCGCTGAAGACCGAGGAGTCCCCCCTGCACTGGCTCAACGGTGGGTGAGCTGGTCCGGCCCCCTCCCGGGCCTGGTATCGTGGGGCCCGGCTGGGTGCTGGGACACAGTCTGTCACCTTGGGAGCACCGGGGCACAGACCCCACCGCAGGTCTCCAACCTCCATCTCGGCTCCCCTAGATGCTGAGTTTGTGGCCTCCGTGCTGGTCCGCGAGAGCCAGGACAGTCCTGTGGGTGACGATGACAAGATCTACTATTTCTTCACGGAGCGGGCTGGCGAGGAGACCACGTCCTTCTTTGACAAGAGCCACGCAGCCCGCGTGGCCCGCGTGGCCCGTGTGTGCAAGGTAGTGACAGAGCGAAGTGCCGGCAGCTCCGTGTTTGCACCTCGAGGGACACCAAGGCAGGGGCTGAGCGGGGACACGTGCCCCATGGGGAAACCACAGTTTGGCTCGCTTCATCCCTCCTGCTCTGGTTAAATTTGGGCTCCAGCTCTTGTCCCAGCTCCTGTAGGAGCTTCCCAGCGTCCCTTCTTGGCCCTTGCAGAGTGACCTGGGCGGGAAGAAGATCCTGCAGCGCAAGTGGACGTCCTTCATGAAAGCGCGCCTGGTCTGCTACATCCCCTACTATGAGGTGCTGCGCAGCGTCTGCAGCCTGGACGGCGGCGCCTGGCCCAGCACTGTCTTCTACGCTGCGTTCACCCTCTCAGCCCAGTGGTGAGTGGGGCCGGGGCAGGTGACGCTGGGCGTAGGCACGCGGGATGTGGCCCACAACACAGGGAGGTGTTTGCCACGTGCCCCACGGCACACTCTGCCCTCCAGGAGGACCATGGAGGCCTCGGCCGTGTGCCGCTACAGCATCGCCGAGGTGCAGCGCGCCTTCGAGGGGCCCTACATGGAGTACCAGGACTCGGCGCGCAAGTGGTCCCGCTACGAGGGCAGCGTGCCCGAGCCGCGGCCCGGCTCTGTGAGTGCCGGACACACGGGCGGGAGGGCGCGCGGCAGCACCGGCCTCCTGCCCTGACACGTATCTCCTTCCCTGCCGGGCAGTGCATCACGGACCATTCCCGCAGGAAGGGCTACAACTCCTCGCAGGACCTGCCCAACAGCGTGCTGGACTTCGTGAAGCTGCACCCGCTCATGTTCGACGAGGTGAAGCCGGCGGGCGCGGGGCCGCTGCTGGTCAAGAAGAACGTGGCCTACAGCCAGCTGGCGGTGGACAGGGTGCGGGCGCTCGACGGGCGCTCCTACGACGTGCTCTTCATGGGGACGGGTGAGTGTGGGCGCGCGCGGGGCTGGTGTGGGGCAGAAGGCCGCGCGCCCTCCTCACACCGCTCTGCTCCGCAGGCGACGGCTGGATCCACAAGGCTGTGGTGCTGGACTCTGGTGTCCACATCATTGAGGAGCTCCAAGTATTCCGGGAGCCTCAACCCGTGGAGACCCTGGTGATCTCGCACGCGCAGGTGAGGGGCAGCCCCGGGGACATGTCTGGGGTGCATGGTGCAAAGAGCCCTATGCAGCAGTGGCACATTGGGGTCCCCTCAGCGCACACTGGGGTGGAGGGCAATGCCCTGAGCCAGCCCTTTCCCCCTTCTGCAGCGGAGCCTCTATGTGGGGGCGGCCAGCGGGGTCCTGCAGGTGCCGCTGGCCTCCTGCGCGCGCTACGGCTCGTGTTACGACTGCGTGCTGGCCCGCGACCCCTACTGCGCCTGGGACGGCCAGGTCTGCCGCGCCGCGGCCGACGAGCACAGGTAGGAGCTGGGCTGCGGGGCCTTGCACGGGGCACGTGTGGGGCAGCTGCTGACGCCCACGCTGCCCCGCAGCAGCGCGACGCTTGTGCAGGACGTGCAGCATGGACAGGAGGGCTGCCGGAGCGGCGGTGCGCGCGGTGAGTCCGCGGGGATGGGAGATGCGGGGCTGGGGCACACGGTGCGCTGCAACAGCACTGCTCTGCCCACAGTGCTGCCGCCGCTGAGGAACCGCACGGTGCTGCGCGGCGACGACGTGCTGCTGCCCTGCGAGCAGCGCTCCAACCTGGCGCGCGCCGTGTGGCTGCTCAACGGCTCCGAGGTGCCCAGCGCGCAGCAGCGCCTGCGCGTCGGCGTTGACGGGCTGCTCGTCACGGACACGCAGCCCGAGCACAGTGGCGAGTACCGCTGCTATGGCGAGGAGCGCGAGCTGCGCACGTTGCTGGCCGCCTACCGCCTGGCTGTGCTGCCCGAGCTGCCACGCGCCGCCGCCACACTGCCGCCGCGGCCCCACGCCGCCGCACTGGCCACCGGCGACGCCACAGTAGCCTACGTGTCGGCCATCACGGTGCTGGTGGGGCTGTGCGTGGTGCTCAGCGCCGTGCTCCTCTACGTGTCCTGCCTGCAAAAGCGCAGGGGCAAGTACGTGCTGGGGCAGCCCCGGCCCTCCAGCGTGGAGCTCCAGACTGTCTCGGCCAACTGCCTGCGCAAGGGCCGCGGCGAGGACGAGGACGAGGACGGGCTGGCCTACGGTGACGGCTGCTTGCAGATCATCCCCGGCGAGGCGCCCACGGCCACGGCGTCCCCGGGCAAGGAGCCGCCGGCCACAGCGTCGCCACCACCCCCGCCACCGCTGCCCTCGGAGCTCACGAACGGCGTGAGCGCCCTGCCCAACGTGCTGCGCAAGATGAACGGCAACAGCTACATGTTGCTGCAGCAGCACGAGGAGCCGCTCACCTCGCCGCTCAGCAGCGCCTCCTTCGCCGAGGAGCTCAGCAGGATGCTGGAGAAGCGCAAGCACACGCAGCTCGTGGAGAAGCTGGACGAGAGCTCCGTGTAGGGGCTGGGGGGGGGGCCTGGTGTTTCCGGGCCCCCCCAGGCACTCCCAGCCCTCGCCCTTCTCCCTTCTCCGCCCCTTTGCCAGCAGTGTTACGGACTCAGGCACAACTACCTCCCGAAGCGAGGCGCCGCGCTGGGCTCGGCGCTTCCTTTGGCATTTCACTCACTTTTAAGACTCACTGTACAAAATAATCGAAAAGACAGAAAAAGAAAACAAAGAAAAAGAAGAATCTTATTTAAATTTGGGAACTCTATTTATGTATAAAACCCCTCTGATGGTGGCCACGAGCTGGAGGCAGGAGCCAGAGCCCGGCTGACGGTGGGAGGGCGGGAGGGTTTCTGTGCATCTGTCTGTCCAGGTGAGAGAGACCCTGTCCGCCCGCACGGATTCGGCCTGTCCCTCCAGGCGTCCCAGGAGCATGAGTGCTGGAGCTGGATGGATGCCAAGAGGTGGGTGAACAGCTGGGATACAAGGGCAGGCCGGGGCCACCAGCACCGGTGGCTGGCGGAAGGGAAGGGGCCGGGCCCACATGTGCCTGCTCACCCCCGTGTCCCACTCCAGGGTTTCCTCGCCCAGAGAAGATGGATCCGCGAGGGACGAAGCCAGGGCAGGAGGTGGTGCCCGTGTCCCCACGTACTCAGCAGGGCCCCAAGCAGTGGGCGAAGCGAGTGGGAAGGCAGTGAGCACCGTGACGAGGAGGGCGCCACGGCTGCAGGTGAGACACGGGGCAACCCTGCTGCAGCGAGCAAGTGCCAGCTGCGTGCGTCCTGTGCCAGCTCTGCCCCATCTCTGCAGGACGCTGCCAGCCGCAAGGGAGTGACTGAGACGGCGCTGCCGGCAGCAAGTCACCGTCACCCGCACAGTGACAGCGCCGGGGAGCACCTCTGGCTGCAGGTCCCCGTGTGGAGAGGGGCCGGCACCCACGGGGACCCCAACACCGTCCTGCTCCTGCTCATGCCGGGAAGATTGGGAGCATGAAGCACAGCCTTCTCCCAGCCCCGGTGCAACGTGCTGCAAGGGACAGTCCCCACATGTCCCCGAGAGCCCTGGAAAGGGCCTGGCTCCTCCCACAGACCTCTGGCTCCCCAGGGCACTTCCCAGGGGAGCCGCTGTCCCCAGTCCCCCCTGCCCAGCACTGCTCCTGGTGCGAGGAAGAGGCCGGATGATGCGGGATGCCCCCATCCCTCCCTTTGCTCCTCGCTGGCTCCCCAGCACCAGGGCGCAGAGCCCCCAACCCCATGCCCCGGGCAATAAAAGCGCAGCTCCGTGAAGCCGCGCAGAGTTCTAGTCCGTGTACGTTTATTGCGGCGGTGGGCGCCGGGGGCCGCGGACCGTGAGGGCGGGCGGCTTGTTGGTGAACGGGTGCCACTGTCCCTGTATGCTGGGGTTGGCTGTGTAGAAGGGCTTGCGGATGCGCACGATTTCCAGCCCTGACTGGTTGGCCAAGCGGGTGGCGAGGTGGGTGATCTCCTCACAGCTGCGGCTGTTCACGAGCTCCTCGCGCACAGTGCCGTTCACTGCGGGGGAGGGGGGCATCTGGTCCCAACGGGGCTCCCCCCGGCCCCGTTGGGGCCTGACGCCCCCTCCCACCGACTGCTGTCCCCATCCCTGTCCCTGTGGGCACTCACGATACTCGGCGAGCAGCACCGGTGCCGGGCAGGTGCAGGGGTTCACGTAGAGCACGACACCGGGGTAGCGGCGGGCGAAGTCCATGGCTGCCTCCTCCACAAACTGCCTGCAGGGCGGGATGAGGGTGAGGGAGCAGGATAGGGGGTGGGATCAGGGATCCGAGTGGGATGGGGGTAAGGGAGCAGGATAGAGGTGATGGAGCGGGATAAGGGGGTGGGATGGGGGATCTGGGTGGGATGGGGATGAGGGAGCAGGATAGGGGGTGGGATGGGGGATCCAGGTGGGATGGGGATGAGGGAGCAGGATAGGGGGTGGGATGGGGGAATCATAGAATCATAGAATGCCTAAGGTTGGAAGGGATCTCTAGAGGTCATCTAGTCCAACCCCCTGCACACGCAGGGTCACCCAGAGCACATGGCACAGGGCTGCATCCAAGC
>JAUBNY010000230.1:641374-651468 GCA_032275445.1 Crypturellus soui | reverse complement strand
GCGCCGTCCGCGCGAGCGCCCCGTGCCGCCGCGCAGCGCCCCGGGAAGCCGTGAGTGCCCGTGGGGCGGCGGGGGGGCCGGCCCCGGCGCGGCCGCGCAGCGTGGGGCGGGCGGCGTGGGGGGCGCCGCGGGGGTGACTCACCCCGCGGGAATGTCACGGGGCGGGGCGCGGGGACACCCGTGTTCGCGCGCCCGGGGCGTTTTTAGGAGAAGGGGGGGGGTCGAACGTGTTGGGGGCGCGAGCTGAGGGGGACAGGGACCCCCTGGCACAGGTTTCACCCGCTCAAGGGGTCAAGAAGGGAGATTGCCCCCTCCCCAGGCACCCCAGTGGGGGCGCTGGCAGCATGGAGCCGGCGGGGGGGTCAGGCCTGGGCGGATTAACCCCCCTCGCCACGGCTGGGGCCGAAGGCAGCAGCAGCAGCAGCGCAGGAAGCGCCGGGGAGGAAGCGTCAGCTCCGGGAAGCGGTGGCTGCGGAAGAGGCTGTGATATTTGGTGTCCCGAGGCCAGATCCTTCTTTTAGGTGCCCTTCCCACTGCCAGAGTCCCTCTTGGGTTCCCCCCACAGCCGTGTTCCCTTATGACCTCCCCCCCATCCTCACTGGGAGCCCAGACATCCAGGTTGGGATGCTGGGGGTGCCGGGGGGGTCCTCTGGTGCCAGCCAGAGTTTAATGTTAAACTCTACGGTCCTGCTGATCTTGGGGTCCCTACTGAGCACCATTGCAAAGCAGAAGTTCCCCCCAGCTCCTCTGGACTCACTGGGGGTGGGCTAAATATGCCTCCCCCCAGAAAGTGTGGGGGGGAACAGGGGGAGATTAGGGGCCACCCTCTACTTTCTCCTCCGCCGTGTGTCCCCAGAGGATGGCGCCATCCCTGCCTGCCACCATCAACATCCGGGAGCCCCGCTGGGACCAGAGCACCTTCCAGGGCCGGGCCAAGCACTTCTTCATGGTGACCGACCCGCGGAACCTGCTGCTCTCGGGGGCCGCGCTGGAGGAGGCCCGGCGTGTCGTGGAGAGCTACCGGTGCGCGGGGACGGGGGCCAAGGTGCTGGCCCCAAGCAGGGAAGGGGCAGGGGGCAGCGATGGCGGGGAGTGGGGGCTCAGGTGTCCTGTCTCCTGAGGGTAGGAGGAGGGGGGTTTTGGAGGACTGTCCCCTGTGTCCTTGCTGGTGCGCCTGGATCTACGTGTTGCCCCTGCCTTGATGGGTACCGGGACCTGCACCCCATGCCCATGGACCCAGCACCAGCCCTTTGCCCCCCGGGCCAAAGCTGGCTGCTGGTGGGCCCCATGGCACGGGAGTGCAGAGCCGCCCCCCATGGGGTGGGCAGCTGGGGGTCTGACCATTTCTGTGTCCCACAGGGCAGGCACGGTGCCCCCCGGGCTCACAGAGGACCAGCTCTGGCGGGCCAAGTACATCTACGACTCGGCTTTCCATCCCGACACGGGTGAGAAGATGCTGCTCATCGGGCGCATGTCGGCCCAGGTGCCCATGAACATGACCATCACTGGCTGCATGCTGACCTTCTACAGGTACCCTCTGCCCTCCCAGCCTCCTCAATGCCCCGGGATGCAGGAGGGGGAGCGTGCCCCACACCTGGGGGGCAGCCCGTGCCATGGTGGGAGACCCCGGCGGTGCTGTGTCCCCGCAGGACCACGCCGGCTGTGCTGTTCTGGCAGTGGGTGAACCAGTCCTTCAACGCCATCGTCAACTACACCAACCGCAGTGGGGATGCGCCCATCACCCCCAGGTGAGCGCCCCTCTGCGTTGCCCCCCAGCACCACAACATGCTGGGGGACTCGGCGAAGCCCCTCGTGCCTCGCAAGGAGCTTCTTGGATGGCGGCTGGCCGTGAGCCGCGGTGGCAGGCGCGGGAGCAGGGCCGCCCGTGGGGACCGAGCTCACCGCTGTCACCTCCTGCCCCTGCAGCCAGCTGGGAGCCGCCTATGCAAGCGCGACCACGGGCGCAGTCGTCACGGCCTTGGGGCTCAAGTCTCTCACCAAGGTAAGGCCGACACCTTTGGCCATCGTTGGCTCATGGTCCTGCTAAGACCATCGCTGGGATCCAGCTGCCTCTGGGCTGGGAGCTGGGGGGAAGGTCACCCCGGGCTTCTCAGGACCTGGTGGCAAAGCTGGGGACAGCCAGCCCTGGCCCCAAAGGGTCTCCATGATGTGCCCCCCTTCTCGCCCAGCACTTGCCGGCCATCATCGGCCGCTACGTGCCCTTCGCAGCCGTGGCTGCCGCCAACTGCATCAACATCCCGCTGATGAGGCAGAGGTGAGTCCCGGCGGCGTGGGGCTCTGGGTGTGCTGGGCTTTGCAGGGGGCTCCTTCCTTATGCATCGGGATCCCTCCCGAAGCCTGGGGGCGGTTTGGGTTAGAGGGTGCAAATACCTGGCTGATACCTCCCATCCCCATCCAGCCCTGAGATCCCCACCAAAGGGTGGACGTGATCTCCAGCCTATTACACGTCCTTGACGAGGGGCGCTGGGGCTCTGCGCCTTCCCTTGATGCCCCCATCCCAGCGGTCGCTCCGGGCTTCTCTCCGTCCATGCAGGGAGCTGAAGCTGGGCATCCCCGTCACGGATGAGAACGGCAACCGCCTGGGCGAGTCCACGGCGGCGGCGCGCAAGGCCATCTTCCAGGTGGTGGTGTCGCGCATCGGCATGGCGGCGCCGGCCATGGGTGAGTGCCGCGAGCGCACGGGGTGGCTTCCACGGGCGCCCGTGGGGGCTCACAGCGCCCTCCTCCCTGCCAGCCATCCCGCCGGTGATCATGAACGCGCTGGAGAAGAGAGCTTTCCTCAAGGTAAGGCCGGACGCGAGGAGAGGCTGGTGCGGCGCGGCGGGCGCCGACAGCCCCGTGCTGAGGCGACGCTCTCCCCACAGCGCTACCCCTACCTCAACGCGCCACTGCAGGTCGGCCTCGTGGGGCTCTGGTAAGGCGCGTAGCGAGGCAGCGCGGGGCACCGCGCCGCGGGGACGCCCCTCACGGCCCGCCCGGCCTTGCCTTGCAGCCTGGTGTTCGCCACGCCGCTGTGCTGCGCGCTCTTCCCGCAGAAGAGGTAAGTGTGGGCACGCGCTGCGGGCAGCACTGCGGCTCACCCCGCGCCGACCCTGAGCCCCCGTTGCACCCGCAGCTCCATGCACGTGAGCCGCCTGGAGCCGCCTCTGCAAGCTCGGATCCGGGAGGAGGCGGCCGGCGTGGAGCTCGTCTACTTCAACAAGGGGCTCTGAAGCGGCACCCGCTGCCCTTGGCCCCGGGGACGCCCTCCGGGGCTGCCGCTGCTTCCCCTTGACCTGCGTGTCCGCAGGTCCCAGTGCCCGGCCTAGGTAGTGACGCAGACCCCTGTGCTCGTACTTCCCGAACAAACCCGGGCAGTTCCTCGGAGCTGGATGCTGGGGTCCCTCTTCCTCTGCACCCCTGGGTGCTTCCCGGGAGCTCTTTGGCTGTTCTGCCCCACAGTGCAGGCTGGTGAGGGGCCGGTGCAGCTGGGGACGGAGATGATGCTGGGTGAGGAGGGGCCGGGCACCGTGGATGTGCCGAATTTCCAAGGTTGGTGCAGAGGAGCTGGGAAGCAGGAGGCACAAGGGATCAACGCATTGCCGTGGCCGGGGATGCCCGCTCAGCCCATGCCCCTCTCAGCCGCAGTCTCCGCCATCTGCAGCCGCAGGCGCTGGCTCAGCCCTGCTCCGGGCTCTGGTCCTGGGACGTCACTTTCGCTCCCAGGACCTCGCTTTCCCTCTTGGCCCTTGCCTCAGTGTTTCCGGTGTGCGAGTGGGTACGTGTGTGCAGCCCCGTGCTGGTGCGCGCGGGGGCGAGGGAGGCAGCGGTGCGGCTGGGCCGCTTGTTCCGTTGTGAGCGTCCAGAGGGAGGGAGAGAGGGAAGCTCCTGAGCCCGGGAGGCCGGAGACCATCCCGGTGCCCGAGGTTTGAACTCGCTGCCCCCACAGTGGCAGGGCTGGACTCGCCGGTGCCCTGTAGCTTGGCTGCTGCTCTGTAGGGATGGGAGAAACTCCATGCAAAGAAAACATCCTCCCCCACCAAAAAAAAGCTGCAGAGAGTGATTTAGGATGCACCCGGCAGTCTCTCTCCTACCCTGGGTGCACACTCGCAGCTCCCCCAGCTTTCTCTCTGGGCTATTCCAGGGCAGCGCTTTAATCTGCCTTTCCGGCCTCCTGTCACCAGAGCAAATTGCACATTTTAATCTCTGCAAACAGCCCTGGTTTCTTCCCTTTCCAATGTCATCCGTGCTGGGGGCTGGGCTCCCTGCGCGGGGTTACTCCGCTCCTCACCAGCGCCTGCTTTCGGAGGGCCCCCTCCCGTGGCTTTAAGTACACCTCAGTTACTTTTGATATATGTATGATGTACAACGTATATACACCAAATGATAAAGGCAGGTGCTTTGTACAAAACCAAACCGGAGGAGCGTGTTGATTCCTGGCGGCGGGATGGCATCGCAGGGGGTCGGGGCACCGCGTGCCCCTGTTTTCCAGCCCGCTGCCTCTGCAGCTGCCCCGGCGGCTCATCCCAGCGCTCCGGCACATCCAGCTGTCAGGAGGCTTTTTTTAGCACGGGCGCTTCGGGGAGGCGGGAGGCAGCTCCGCGGGTGCCCTCGCTCCCGCGCCTGCATGCTGCAGGCGCGCGGGGCGCTCGGCTTCAATCTGCATCCAGCGCGCGGCCCTCGGGGCTGCCTCTCCGGCCGCGCTATTTTTAAGTCGCTCTCTGGCTGCGCGCGGCGGTGGGAGGGCATTTTGGTGCCGTGGCAGCGCCCTGCCCTCCCCCAGGACCAGAGAGAGCCATGGGTGTCCGTGCAGGGAGAGGTGTGAGCAGCCGCCCTCCGGACCGCCCGGAGCCCGCAGGCTCCGCATCGAACCGGGCAGCAAAGCAGGAGCGCTGTGCAGGCAGCGTGGGCAGCTGCAGCGGCTGGCTGACCTCGGACGGCCGCCACGAGGCGAGGAGCGTGTCCTCCCGCTGCTGGTCCCTGTCCCCGCTGCCCGCAGCCTCACCCCGCTCTGCGGACAGGCCCTGAGCACTGCGGTGCCTGCGGCCACGGAGGGGAGTGGGGCACGTTCTGACACGTGCGTTTGTCACGGGCAAGTGACACGTGCCCGTGTGCCAGATGCTTCCCCGTACACCCGGATGCCTCGGTGTCCCCTTGCTGCTCTCCCATATCCCGCCTCTTCCACAGATCCCTGCTCGTCTCCTGATCGCTGCCCCTCTCTCCCAGCCTGTCCCGGGCTCCGTCCTCCCCCAGGCCTGGCTCCGAGGGTGCCTCACAAGGCCCCTAGAGCTCTCACTCCCTCCAGCTCCTCGTGCTGGTGGCCCGAACAACCCAGCCGCTGGCCCTCTCTGTCCCCAGGGCAGGCCCAGGGGAGGGAGGTCTCAGACGGGTCCCAAGCTGCTGCCACATGGGCACCCCGGCTCCCTGCTCCGCTCCATCCTGGCACGCGGGCCCCTTCCAGGTGCCTGTTCCCAGCAGAGGGCACTCGGCACCCAGAGAATCCTGAGGCCCCAGCACCAACTGAGCCAGGACTCCGGGCCCCCTGTGCCCAGCAGGAAGCTGGCGGTGGCATCCGGAGGCAGCGAGGCAAGCTGGAGCGGCGGGTGGGCTACTGCAGCGCTCTGAGGAGAGGAAACGGAGCAGCGGCGGGCAGCACCCGGCTCACCCCATCGCTCCCCCAGCAAGTAGCGCGGCGGGCACCTGCACCGGGAGCCCACTGGGGCTGACGAGGGACCCGACGAGCCCCTGCCTCCTGCCAGCCCCGGCATATTGCACGTATCTCCCCCGAGCCGGGCCCTGGCGGCTTATAAATAATGCAGCCCCTCGCCGTGCAATAAGGGCTTGTCAATCGCTATTCTGCTCTCATAAATTAAAGATGAAAAGGTACAAGGCTCTTGCCAGAAAAATGAAGACAAATTTTTAATAGCTTGCCAAGACGCGGGGAGATGGAGCGCTCGGGAAAAATGAATTACGTTTTTATTATGTGTTTTATTGTGCTGTAATTGAACGGGATTAGCCGAGAATACAATATATTTCCAGGGTGGTGCGAAGAAAACGAAAATAATGATGACACCCCTCCGCGGCTCCCCCCGGCAGCCTGCACACGCCACGGGCTGCGAGGGACGCCCTCCTTGTGGGGGAGCTGGAGATGGGGATGGGATGGAGGCAGGTGGTGGAGGCGGGATGGGGACACGGGTGCTCTGTGCACCTGGCTCTGACCTGGTGCCCAGAGCCCCCACGAGCACCCAGAGCTGTGGGGCTGGGGGTCTTCTGCATGGGGGCTCTGCTGCACATCTCCACCTGCCTTCACCCCATTCGCACATCCGCACGTGTCTTCATCCCATTCCCAAGGCCCCTCCTTCACCCGCTCCTGCCCTCTGTAGATGGGATGAGCCCTGACAAGCTCGTCTCTGTGTGGGGAGCAGCCCCCAGCCAGTGAGTTTTGCTGGGGTTCGCAAGGCCCGTCTGTGGCCCAGGACGCCGGGGCCCTTCCTGAGCCCCCCCGGAGGTCACAGGGCAGCTCCCAAGGCCGGGGGCGCTGGGGACGCGCTGGGCTGGGGGCATCGATTGGTCCCGGGCATTTCTAATGAGCTGCCTGACCACAAGCTTTAACCTTGCCCGTAATGAGGGCGAGCAGCAGCAATTCCTACCGCCGCAGCCGGCTCCCCCAGCCTTAATGAGCCAATCAATACTTGTTCTCAGCTTAATTTCCAGCTAATTGCTCTTTAATGACGCCTGGAAATGGGCAGCCTCTTGCAGGGAGGGTGGGCAGGATCCCCCTCCCCATTTAGCATCCCCAGTGGGGCATGGGGGGTGCTGGGGCCCTGGCATGGGCTCCGGGTGACCTTCCCTGGCTCCCGCATCCCGTGTGGGGCTGGCGGATGGAGTGGTCTGGGACAAAGCCTCGTGTCCCAGCACGGGACAGGGAGAGGGTGTCCCCATGCACCCCGTGTCTGGCATCTGGGCAGAAGCTGAGGGGCAGTGGGTGCAGGAGGGCTGGCAGCTCCCTCCCGAGCTCCCAACCCAGGGACGAGCGCCCGGGGCCCCATGAGCAGAGGGTCCCGCAGCCTGGCAGGGTGCCCAGGCCTGTCCCCTGCCTGGGACAGGGGCACAGCCTTGCGGCGTGTGCACGGGGGCGTTTTGGGGTGCCGGGGGCTGGGCGGGCTGGCGTGGGCTCGCGCTGCTCAGCCGAGCTGCAGGGCCCGGCCCGGGGACACCGGGACACGGTGTCACAGCGAGGGCCAGGGACGAGGCCAGCAGCGCCCTGGAGGTGGCAGCAAAGACCCCGGAGCCTCCCGCCTGCACCTTGCCGGCGCCAGCCGCTTCTCCCGGGCTCCTGGCCCCTAAAAGCACTGCAACATCCCCGGCCAAGAAGGGGCAGGGGGTGCGGGGAGCCCTAGGTCGGGCTCAGCCCGATTCCCAGCCCGACTCCCCTATTCCCTGGCTGTGAGTGCCCTCCCCAGAATGGTGTTTCCCTGGAGCCCATTTTGGCTCCTGTCCTGATGGCTCTGGCACCCACCTGGGCACTAAAGTCATTAGCGAGGGGGAGGCAGAAGGGAAAGGAGACTCTTCCCCAGCTGGGCTTCTCTGCAGCTGGAGCAGGTCCCCACAGGGACTTTCTGTCCGGAGGCACCACGGTGCCGTGGCCCAAACACCCGCGGAAGGGCTGGGGGGGGCATTCAGGGCTCCTGGACTCCCCACGGTGACTTCAGGGGTCTGTGTCTCCCGTGCCTCAGTTTTCCCTGCGTTATAGAGGGCTCCTGCCTTGGAGCAGCAAACTGTGGTGCTTTGCTGTCTCTCTGCACGCCCTTCATCCACACAGGCAAGAGGAGGAGGAGGCGGCACGTGTCCTTTCCACATAGCATCGCCCCTTCCTCTCCTCCAGCCCTGTGGATGGCGGGGCAGCAGCCAGGCGGGGGGCCCCGTCCCACCAAGCCCGGAATAGCTCCTGTTTGCTGCTGGGAGCGCCTGGCATGCGGCGGGATGGCTGGAAGCGCTAACCTGGCCCCCACGTGTCAAAGTTGGCAGGGCAGCGTCAGCTGGCGGGCGCACACAGAGCAGGGACTTATCCCGGCCGTCCACGGGAGCGACCCAGGAATGCGGCCCCCGCTGCCGGGCCTTGGGATCCTGGCCCTGGTTTATACGACCTGCTCTTGGACGGGGCTGGTGGAAAAAAGCCCAGCGAGAGCCGAGGGGCTCCTCTGCGCAAGGAGCGGAGCTGCATCCAGTGGGGATCCAATGGGAGGCAGTGGAAACGGAGCCTTGAGAGGACAGAGAAGCAGAGCTGGGAGCTGGGGAGCAGGACGGTGCCTCTCGGCCTTCAGCAGCTCCCAGGAGCCTCCTCAGCCCGGGCAGGAGACAAATCCCTGGAGTCAGATGGGGCCGGGAGCTGGATGCTCTACAGGGGCTGCTCTTCAGACCCAGGAGATGCTCCGAAGGCCACGTGGAGTGATGGGGACAGATTGCTGAACGCCGGGGACCACAGGATCCCTCACGACCCACGCCGCTCTCCTCAGGGCCGGCCTGAGAAACCTGCTTCCCTCCTGCACACAGCTGCAACCGTTTCCTGAAGAATTTGCTGACGGGCTTGTTCCTGGGAGGAATTTGCTCTGGAAAAGCTGGGAGAAACCTGAGCCCAGCTGCTAACCAGAGCAGGTCCCGCTTGGCACACAGGGATGGAGGGACCCGTGTGCTGCCCAGGGGCCGTGGTGGCTTGTGCCCACGGCTCACCCAAAAAGCCACAGGACCTTGGGATGGGTTGACTGATCCCATCTGTGCTGAGGGACAGGAAACGGAGAGGAGCAGCCGCGGTTTTGAGCAGGAACAAGGGGGATTTGGTTTATTATTAGAATCAGATCTTCATGGCCCCAGGCAGAAGAGGTGAAGCTGACCCTGCGCCGAGAGACCAGCATCTCCCTCTAACACTTGCTCCTGCTCTCACCACACTCCCGTCTTCCTGCCAGCCTCCAAACACAGCCAGGCCCAATGCTGGTTCGCAAATCCTCTCCGAAATAACATGCCCGGAGCTGCATGGCCAGGGCTTATTTTCCAGGATGGCTTTTTCCTCAGTCTCACTGAGGTCTGGGCAGGACCCTGCAGGCAGAGGACAGGGACATCCTGCACTGTCCGTGAGCCAGACGGGTGCATCCCACCGGCAGAGCATCCCCAGCTGGATGAGGCTTTGGGCTTGGGGCCCTTTCCCTGTCTGCACCAGGTGCCTTGTAGGGAGGTAGTGGTTTGCAGCTCCTTGCTAAGCACAGGTTGGATATTGCACCCCTAATTCCTAGCTGTTGCTGTTTACTAGCACGTTTGTCAGTCTTTTTAAGCTGCAGGTTTAATGATCTGCCAGGCTTGGGCTCCATTTTGCTTTCCAGGATGGAGCTGAGCTGCTTGCAGCTTCCAGCTGCTGGTACCAGGGCTGGGGCCCTGCGCGGAGCAGGAGCTGGAGGGTCCTGGGAGGAGAGGATGGAGGCAGAACTGGCAGGATCCCCCGCCTTGGCCACAGGCAGCTGGAAGGGGGAATTTTGGCCGGCAAAGGTGAGTTTAGGGGGCTGAAGCCTCGTGCATTTTCCATCATTAGCCCCGGCTGGAGTTGTAATGTGACTGAGCAGAAGCACTGGAGCCCAGAACGAATTTACAAGAGGGTTTTGGAAAGCAAAAGCAGATTTTTTTGCAGTGCAATAAAGGAAACCAGATCCTCTGAGGGGTCCCACAAAGGCTTTGCTTTGCCTGAGATTTGCAGGGGAAGCAAATCCCACAAATTCCTCGCCGGGAGGAGGGGAGCAGGCTCTAGATTCTCCCGGCAGCCTATGGATGCACAGTTTTACACCCTTCCATTGGCACTGGCTGGGAAGGAGCACGCCCCCCTCCCCATGGACACGGGGAAACTGAGGCCCGGACCCAAATCCCAAGTCCGTGAGATGCTCCCGCCGGGATGTCGCAGGCTGGGAGAGCGAGCCGCTCCCTGCTCCACTTCCCGGGCAACTTTTCCTCCCGTCTTCCCTGGTTTCCGGAGCCGGCGCAGGGTTTTCCCGGGGGAGGGGGCTCAGCCCCTCCGCGGCGCCGGCTGCGGGGCCGGCAGGGAAGGGGTGCGG
>JAUBNY010000230.1:591320-614726 GCA_032275445.1 Crypturellus soui | reverse complement strand
CAACGTGGGCGCCCCGCATTCTTGTGCCGAAGCCGGTCAGCGGAGGAGTGCGGCAGGGGAGTAATTCGATGCCCTGAGTGTCCAGGGGAGATCCTGCTGGAAATACCCATCTGACACACGGCTTGAGATAAAGCAGGGGAGGCAGCTTTACTTTAGCTTATCGGACACGTTTCCTCCAGAGAGATCTCCATCAGTTCGGGGAGGAAACTACTGAATTTTTGGTATTTTGGTGGCTCTTTCCTTCTGAAATTTTTCAAGGATGGCGAACATTTTAAACATTGCTGGGGAAAAAATGCATCACTTGGTGCCTAGTTTGCCGGTGAGAAAGTTTTAAATTGGTAAGTTTTTGTCTCCATTTCTTCCTGAGGTAGAAATTGAACATTTATTATTCTTACTAGTTTTTGAAAATTGAGATAAAGTAGAAAATGCTGCCAGGAGAACAAGGTAGAAGAAAAAAAATGTAAGTGGAAGAAGGACAAATGAGAGTCTTGGAAAACTGTATTTTCCATAATAACCTAACAGAGATAAAGCCAAATGCATACAGCAACATGGGCATTTGCCCTGCCACTTTGAAGCTGCTTTAATGTTGTTCTATTTTTCAGGGAAAGAAGCAGCTGCTTAGAAAGCATTTCCAGCCAGCCCTCTTCCCGTAATGGCAAAGTCATCCTCTGCCTCCCATTGCCCTCCTTGTGTGTGGTTAGGATGGGCTGGGAAGTAGAATAAATAAATAAGCAAACACCTTCATCCCCATTAAGACCCTGGGCGGGGGTGATTGGCCTTGGGATTTTGCTTGGTGTCACCTAAGGCTGCCACCTGCAAACCGTGAAGCTTGCATCACTGACAGGGTTTGCCGATACCTCCTTCGTCTGGAGGTTTTGGCATCCCGATACCTCCCAGTTCTAGATGCTGTGGTGGGAGAGATGTGGATAACAGCCCCCGGCACCAGGGCTGTCAGCGAGGCTGGGATGTCCCCTCTGAAGTGCCCCCGAGGAATGGGGACCTCAGAGCCCACCAACCCTCTAGCAGTGAGGGTGGCACCCTGGCCCCTGTGGCCATAGCCACCTTCATGTGACACAGGGCTAGCTGAGCCTGCAGCCGCTGGCCCCCTGCCAGGCGCGCCACGGCTGTGGCTGCCAGCACGTCAGTGGGGCGTCGCGGCGCCAGGCAGGACGGCTGCTCGCCTGGCACCTGCCCAGGGAGCCGTCGCCTCTCCTCCGCCGCGCCGCTAAGCGCCGGAGGTGGCTTTCGCGGGCACTGGGTGAAGGTTTCCCAAATGCACGGCTGGCTCTTTGGTGCAGGATGGCAGACGTGTCTGAGGCAGCTCTGCAGCCGCTGGGCCCCGCTGCCTGCAGAGACGATGCTCACCCTGAGCTCGGGCGCAGTGTGGGCACAGGTGAGGGGATTCACAGGCCCTGGATGGAGAACTGAGCCCCATGCCTGCCTGGTGGCTGCATTAAACCAAGACAAGTTCTCAGTTTCCTCTTGACCTTCAAGGCACTGGCAGTATTGGACATGTGGCCAAGGTGGCTAATGCATCATGTAGCTGGTTGGGGCAGTGATGGATTGGCAAGGTATTTGGAGCTCATTAATTTGCTGGGAAATCTCAGTATATCACATTCCATAATGCAATCAGAGCAGGAGCCAGTCTTGCTTGAGGAGCACAGCACTGCTCTGCAAAATCCTCTGGCAGCTGGGAAAGGTTCATCCTGATAAACACCGAGCACCTGGGAGGGGGCTGAGCTTTGGCTCTGTAGACCTTGAAGTAGGTGCCCTCCACCTAGGCTGGTTTCTTCAGGCTCTGAGGTGTCCCATGAGAGGTGGGTTTGTGCTGGACTTTCCAGTGAAGGGTAGAGGCAGTCTTGCCTAGATCCCTGGAGCAAAAGAAGAGGTCGAGAGGTTTTGTGGGAATTAAGTAAGGCTGGGAGACAGGAGATGGATGATAGGCAAGTCTTGGGCAATGCAGGCCTTTTTCCCAGAATGTGGCAGGGCTGGTTGGGTTTTCCCTTGTGTTTGTTTGATCTGAGGGCAGGAAGGACACCCGAAGCCTTGCTGAACTTGGTGGCAGGTACATATTGCTGGCAGTTTGCTGCTCTGAAGCCTCAAGCCTAGCTAAATGGAAGGATGTGGCAGAGCAAGGATTAGATCCCATGACCCTGGTGCTGTTGCTCCAGTAACACTTTTGTGGGAGACCCCTGTTTCACAGGGACAGAGCGGCTCAGCATGAGGCACATCCTGGGCCAATGAGCAGTGCTCAGACCCATGCTCCTCTCCAGCCTGGGCTTTGGAGAAGTCTTGGCACAGGGAAGTCACAGGGGCTGGCTGCCAGCCTGGGCTGCAGCTTGGTGTTAACTGGAGCTGGCTGCTTGCTGCTGTTGGAAGGCCTCTGCAGTTCCTGGAGGTGCAGACGTGTGGGCCTGCCCTGGCGGGCTGGTGTGGGGGCCAGCCAGCGGCAGGGATGCACAGAGGTTTCTGGAAGGGTTGGTTCTGTGGCATTTGGGACTTGTGCTGTCTACAGTGAGTGACTAGGGAGGTTTCTGCAGCCCTGCTGGGCTGCAGCAGAGGGGAGATGGAGTGGAAATGAAAGGGACCTGCTGAGAGCTTCAGGGACCAGCCCAGGCTGGAGGGCACTAGGAAATAGTCTCTGCCCTTCCTGGATGTTTGGCAGCTGGGCAGCTCTTCCCTGAGCCCCTAGCTGAAGTATGGGAGCAAGGGGCTTTGCAGCATCTCTGGTACTGCAGACACTACTATGGCTCCAGCCCTGTCCTGGCCAGGTTGTCCCCCACTGCTGTTGGGATCAGCTGGAGCAAAGGAAGAGGGGGCAGTGACTTCCCGGGGCCAGGTCTGCAGCTGGGCCCTGGGCTGGGGGACGGTTGTAGCTGGCACCTCCATAGCTCTGTCTGTGCACCCACTCCAGGTAAGGTTGGGGAGAGGGTCAGGATGGATGAGAAAATTGTCCCTTTTTGTCTTTAAACTCCTTAAATCCCCAATGCCTTCTTTGAGAAGCTGCTATTTCCTGTCCCCCACAGAAAGGGGAGAGCATGAAAACAAGATTTAAAAAAAAAAAAAAAAAAAATGCTGTGGTGACAAACACAAGCAGCATGGCCCTGGGCCAAGTCACCCACTTGCCCTGCAGGAGGCTCAGGGTGATGCTGGGGATGCGGCCGGAGGGAGGCCGTTTTTTCCAGACAGCTCCATTGTTCTATGGGATCCTTCCCGTGAGCAGCGGCCTGAATAAACACCCGGCCCCAGTACCCTGGTGAGGGGCTGAGGTCCCTCCCCGTGTCTGGAGCTTTCGAGTAAGACCTGCTCTTTCTTCTGGCGGCCCCTGGAAACCACCTCTGCTTCATCCAGTTCTTGCAAAGGGTCCATGTCTGC
Organism: Crypturellus soui; assembly: GCA_032275445.1. NCBI lineage: Eukaryota > Metazoa > Chordata > Aves > Tinamiformes > Tinamidae > Crypturellus > Crypturellus soui. The sequence goes on along the minus strand of JAUBNY010000230.1, from coordinate 611,351 downwards.
TGCTAGCAAAGCGAGTTACTTGCTATTAAGAGGTGATGCTGATGCAGACTGAGATGGGTAGCTCATCTGCTACCCATGGGTTGTTGATCTGGTGACATAGGCATCATCTGAAAGGGTCAAGGTCTGTTGTCTGCTCCTTCGGGACTTAAGTTCCCCTCAACTATGGGTATTCTTGGAAAGTCCTTTAATTTATCCTTTAAGTATTATTTGGTTTAAAACTATTCAATAGTAATGATTTGATATTTATTGCTCTCATTTGATTGCTAAAATTAAGTCACTTTGATGTTATTTGATTACTACTTAATGCTCTGATTGAATATGAGAAATCTGCATGAACTAGAGTTGCAAGGAGAGACAAGGTGAAGGCAAAGATTATTTTGGAAGTCTCTTGAGGCAAGTGCCCACAGTTATCCCCAGCTCTCTAAGTAAACTGATGGCTGTGTGGCTGCTACTGGCCTGCACCAGTGCAAAGGCAACCAGGTGCTGTGTCAGGGCAGCTTGGGCTATTCCTGCTGTTTTGGAGGTGGTCTGATGATAAAATGGGAAAGGGGTCCTGCTTGTCCTGTTAATCCACCCTTTGGGTAGGGACAGGTTGATGACCAGGGGGGACTGTTTACTGACTGAGGGCAGAGCACCAATGTGCTGTGCTGCTGCGTGGGGCCAGACTGGCCCAGCTCCATGTCAGGATGTGGTCAGCACCCTCCCAGCCCTGTGGTGAGTGGTGACCTGCTGCTGTGCTTGCAGGTGATACTAGGTGTCCTATGGGCTGAGGACCCCATCCTGGTGGGCTCTTGCAGTCCCAGTGCTGTGGAGCCATTTTCTTTCTCTGAGCCCAGCTATCCCAGTCGGATCCAGGACTGAGCTCACACCCCCCAGGCTCTCATGTCCTGGGGACTGGTCTCACAGGGCCTAGAGGAGAACTTGCTCTGGGGACAGAGCCTCCAGCACGTGAGGGCCCCCTGCTCAGTGCAGGGCTCTGATGGCCTCTGCTCATGCATGCAGCAATATTTGGAGGGCACCAGCACAAAGAAACTGCAATATCTGGGCATGCTGCCCTTCCTTGGGGCAATGAAGGCCTGGGTGCAGCCGGCTCTACAGGTACCTGCCAGGTAGGTGATGCCAAGATGTAGTAGTTCTCTACTGCTTATGATTTTCAACCTGAGCCTCTCTGAGCTTGGTTTGATTCTGGGGCACATCAGCCTGTGTTGTTGGAGGCTTTCCTGAGTGCTGGGAAGAGCTGACACCTGCCCAGCCTGCCTGGCTGTATGGGCATTGCCTGGAGAAGGTGGATCCCTTCCTCCCGGGTGGAGCAGAGTTGGGGCAGACAGGCGGTGCGTCGGGCAGCAGGTTTGCAGCCTGCCTTGTTTCTGTTTTCAAAACCACTAAAAGGGACGCAGATGAACTAAGTGAGGAGCTAAGTAAATAAAGGATTGACCTTCCACCCATGGGGCCAGAGGGCAGCTACAAACTACTGCTAATGTGAAATAGAGAAGCAAACTTTTCAGGCTCTGGAGGAATTTCCCTGAAAGCAAGGGAAAGAAAAGCAAAGCAAGCAAGGGACTCGTGTGTCACTGTTTGCATCAACACGGCGATGGTGGCCCTGCCACCCTGAGGGCCAAGCTCAGGACATCACCTCTGGAAGGGCCCTTGTCTGTTGGCTCAAGGGCAGGGACAGATTTATGGGAAATGGCTATAGGGGATCCACTGACTTGGGCACTGTGAATATCTCTTATTTTCAGCACAAGGACATGTCGGGGCTGCAGTCTGTCCGGCACATGGACCATGGCCTGTTCCTGGGTGAGGTGGGGTGAGCAGGAGGCTTCAGGGCTGCCCAGGCTGTGTAACTTGTGCACCTGCCTGCACTGGCCTTTTCTTTCTTCCTCTTGGCTTGCAAAGGTGGATGCTGCCAGGAGATATCTGGGAGATGACACTTACATGTTAAATCTGTGGGTCCTGGGACTGCTGGAAAAACCTTGGGCATTGGCCACATCATTCAAAAGACTTTCTGAACACAGACTGCAGCAAAATGCCTCAGGCAATCAAAATGCCAGTTACTTTGGGCCATGCAGAATAGGTACCTGAGTGATCTCCATAGGATAGAGACAGAAGAGACCACAAGGGAGGAATGTATCAGCAAGATGTGGTAGATGGACTTGGCCATAGGTGAAAATGAAGGACAAGCAGATGAAGGTCATAACCAGGAAAGCTGGAAAGGAGATCAGGAGTGGATTGTTCTTGTTCTGGCTAAGGGAAGTTGAACTGAGGGACTGTTTCTGTTGTTGCTCTTCTGAATATCACGTTAGCTGGGAGAGGGGGCAGCTCTGCCCCGTGTTATTTATAGCTGGGGACACATGCGCTGGCACCGCACGCTTCTGACGAGCCCATGGGGCCCACAAATGCTGGGTAATGCATGGCTGATAGCCAGGCAGTAATTCAGGCACAAGATCATGGTAATGTGCAGAAACCTCCCTAGGCCTGTTGCATTATGAAGTGTTGTGAGTGATTTACACCCTGTTAGCTGTTAACTGATCTATGTGTTACATACAGCACAACTGGACCCTCCAGGCTACTTATGGCTCTGCTTGCCACTTCAGTTGGTCCCTGGGAATCAGCCTGCTTATTGGATAGATGCATTTTGTTGTCTATCTTTATTCAAAATGTGGATTCTGGAGTTACTTCTGCGATGCTCCCTGTGCTGCCTTGGTGTTCCTTAAGTAGCTCATCAGGTTTGAACTGTGTTAGCCCCCTGAGAAACACTCCAAGAGCAGTGCAGCGGCAGTGGGCACATCATGGTTCCCTAGGAGTGCATTCTTCTTGCAGGTGATAGCTGGCCACACAGATGGTGAGGGTAGATTTGCTAGGTCTGACAGCAGTGTCTCCCCTCCCCTGCCCCCCCCCCCCCCCCCCCCAAAAAAAAAAGCTAATCTGTGTCTTTAATGTGGACATTGCTTCATCTTTTGTTCCATCCGATTCTGCATCTGCCAGAGACTTGCTAAAGTGGTGCAAAAAAATCCTAGTCTCCCCCAAACCCCTGTTAAGAACTTCCACCTCTCATTGAGCCGTTATTAATAGGGGGATTGTCTGGTGTCACCACGGAGACATAAAATACATTAACATTATCACATAATCTTATTTAGCAAACACTTGTGTCACTTCGCCCTTGGTAATTGCATTTGGGAGATGCAATATTTATGAAAGGGGAGAAGGAAATGTCTTGGCTCATCTACTCTGAGCAGTAAAAATCCTGGGGGGGGAAAAATGATGTTAGGGTGGAGGATCGTGTGAGCCTGGGAAGGTGATTTCAGGGCTGTTGCTTCTGTCGTAGCAAATTCGGTGTTAAATGGGACTCTTCAACTAAGCTTTTTGGTGATTCGCGCCTGAAATACAGTGAGGATGAAGAGCCGGATGGTGCCAAGCTGCTCTTCTTCCGACACTAGGTTGTATCTGAGCCAAGCTCTCTGCCAACAGCGCTGCCAGCCGCTCGCTGCCCTAGCTTAGCTCCTGCTTCTAATCGCACCTGCAAGGCTCCCCGCGAGGCTGTGGCCAGGGTTACGCTCCGAGGATGCTGCCTGCTAAGCGCGGTGATTGATTGGGGTTTCTCCCAGGACTGAAATCCACCTAAGCAGCTCTGCCTTTTTCGACAGGATCTCCGGGCTGACGACAGGCTCGGAAGGAAGGGCAGGGGGTTCTCCTGGCTGCAAACGCCGCCGACCCTGGTAGCTCAGATCTAGAGCTGGGATGTGGGGGTGTCTCCAGAACCCCTCATCCTGGCGCCTCCGGGCTGGGGGGAGGCTTTCATCGCGAGTTTAACTTCTAGAAGTGTTCGTCGGAGCCCGCTGGACTTTGCGAACTGAGTCCAGCTACAGCAGTGACAGGGCAAGGAGAGGGGCATCGTGGAAGCGCAAGTTCACACAAACCCCGTGCCCTGCTTGTCCTATTTGTGTAGAACTGAAATAAGAGCTGCGAATTATATGCACGGAACTAAAATGCCTGTGTAGGCAACCGCGACTTATATCTCCCCACCCGTTTTTATTCGTTTGTTTTCAGTTGTGCTCTCTCCGAGGTGGCTTTCAGGATTCCCCCCGCTCCCGGACGGGCAAGTCCAGAAATTGCAAATCCTCTGGTGTAGAGAGCACTCCATTTGCACCGTGAATCCTCACTGAAGTCCGCGACACTGCAGTAATAGGAATTGCAACGAAATGCAGGAGCAAAATACTGTTAATATAGTGGTGGGAAAAAAAAATCAGGATTATTTAATTCACGGGTGTGGTGAATGCTGTTAGAATCAATGTTCGATCTTCCTTCAGATCCAGATGGTCTCTGGGAAACGCGCGTCCTTAGGGTTGGAACAGTAAATTCCCCGGACGGTAAATGCGAACCGTGTTTTAGTCTCGCAGGTAGTGGGACGGGGCAGAATCCCAACCTGAGCCGGGCACTCGGCGCCGCGGGGGGGAAATACTTATGATACAGAAACACCAACTATTTTCAGTTTCCAGGTTTTCTATCTTCATTTTCCTCTTTCTCCGTTTTCAGTTGCAGTAAACTCAAAACACGCTCTGGTTCCTCCCCACGGTGCTTCTGAGCCGAAAACGACACGTTGCGAGTTTTGCAAACACCGTGGCAGCAGCTGGTCCAACTTCCACACGTGCAGAAGCGGCGCCTGGACCCCGCGCTGCCCCGTGTCCCGGCAAACGAAGGTGACGGCTCAGAGGTTTGCGGGACGGGAATGGTGGCTCGAAGGACCGTCTCTGCCCCCCGGCTCCGTCTGAGCCGAGGCTGCCCCCTCCTTCCTTCAGCTCCAGCCAGTTCTTCCTCCTTTGTATCATGTGGTTATTAATAATATTATAGTTAATACTTTTTTTTTTTTTTTTTTTTTTTTTTAAGGGAATGAAGTTTTGATCCCACTCCTAACCCCTGCCCTTCTGATGCGCGGCGCGGTTCGGTCAGACGGGACCAGCCGAGGGGAGGAAACTAAACAGGGAAAGGCGAATATTGACCGAGAAGGGTTTGGACGTTTTTACAGCTAAACTAGGAATGGTGTTTGCAATAATTAGGACCATTAATTGTCGCATCTTCTCGTTTATTAGTGAAAACTACTTTGCTAGCGGAGTTTTTCCCCCCACCATGACTTTTGCGGAGTTATCTGTGCCCTTCTTTCTCCCTACCCCTGCCCGCCAGGGCTGCTTTTTAGTTCGGCGGAGGGGAAAAAAAAACAAAACAAAAAAAAATCTGTCGTCAAAGCAGGACTTGCTCTGCTTGAGGAAAGGCCTTGGGGTGGGAGCAGCGGAGGAGACAAAAGCAGGGCCCCGGGGGCGCCGCCGCCTCCCGCTCTGTCGCGACTGGCCCTCTGCGTCGCAGCACTGCGAGGGTCGGCGCTCCCGGGAGCGAGCCCCTCCAGCCCGCGCTTTCTCCCCTGTGCCGCAATTAAGCGGGGAGGGGTAATTAAGCGGGGAGTCAATGAGGGAGGTGCCTCGCTCCCGGCAGAGCCCCGCGGCGGCCCGGGCTCCGTGTCCCCCCTCCCCGGGAGTGGGGGGCGACCAGACCTCGTTCATTAGCGGGAGGGCTGGTGCGGGCGGGTGGGCAGGGAAAGGGGCTAATGGGATTACACGCATTTCTGCACGGTGGCAACAGGGGCCGGTGCCAGCGGACCAATAACTTACTGGCAGATGCTGCTCCGGCGAAAGGGACCATGAATATTCAGAGGGCGCCGCGGGCATTTCGTTCCCCCGCCTCTTCCTTCCCCAAACAGCGCCCCGATGGGCTCAGTATCTCCCCCCGCTCCAGGTGGTTCTGAACACACACAACCAACCCCCGCCTCGCTCTTCAACCTGTTGCACGGAGCTGAGCAGTCCCTGTGTAGGGCTCCATACTGGGTAGGGGCAGCGAAGAAAGTTTGTTGGGTGTGGGGCCGACCTGACCTGCAGGGCGCTGCGCGACTGAGCCGCTTGCGCCCATAGATGAGCTCAATTGTGGCAGTTCTCCTGGTAGCCGGATCCTCCACGTGAACAACCCACTTCATCCGAGGGATGGGGTTGTAAAAGATTCATTTGCACCGCTCAGACGGCGCTCGGCGGGAGGAGAGGAGGGAGCTGCTAAACTGCCCTTAACCTTGGTGTTGGTGGGACTAGAGCTGCCTCTGCGGGAAGCCTTAATCCAAACGCTGTTTCCCGGAGAGTCGCACCTGGCGCCGGGGAAAAGGGGGACCAGCCCAGGTTCCGCTGCGGCGTCCAGATCCCACCCCGACCGCGCACTGGTTTGAGCGGGGAGCGGAGACGGCTCCAGCCGCGTGAGGCCACAACTCGTCAGCTGTCGCGCTCCTCGCAGGGCCTCCCCGGGCCTGGGGAGAGGGCCGAGCACCCACGGGCCCAGACAGCCTGGCCACCGCGGCTCCTTCCACTCCATATTAATTTGCAGCCACCCGGTCATTTGTAACCATAAAGGGGAGAAATATTGTTGCGGGCGAAGTTTGCGCGATGCTGCAGCTCTCGTCCGCTCCCGCTGCGCCGGGCACTTTATACTCATTAAGTGCAGCGGAGCTAAGTCATTACTGTAATAAGGAGTTATGCTGAATACAAGGGGCCACGTTTGCAAAGCCATAAATTACAACTGTCAGTATATATTCGAGGGATCAACAGAGCTGGGAGTAATTATTTACGGCGTGCTTTATAGAGCAATTAAAAATTCCCCAAATGGTGTTAATTGCTTTTAATGCGCAGGAAGCGCGGCCCGCCCTTCCCGTGGACTTCCAGCCGGAGAAAAGGCGCCCTGGCAGAGCCTTAATGAAGGGAGCCCCTGCTCCGGCCGGGAGGAGGCCGGGTCTGTCCTCTCGGCGTGTTTTTATCCTGAGAATGTGGAGGAAACGAGATTTCCCCAAGCAAAGTGCGCTTCGTCGCGGGGTTCGCCGCGGGAGCGCCCGATGCGCCCGCGGGACGGGGGCCGCGGTTGTGCAGCGCCCAGCACGGGTAGAGGCTCGAATGCCGAGCTTTATCGCGACAGCTGCGACACCCCCCGAGGGGAGCCGGGGAAAGGGCGGCCGTAATTAAAGCGAGCGGTTAAAAACAGCGAGGAGGAGGAAAGCGGCCCCGGCGGGTCCCGCTGCTCCCTCCCGGTGCAGCCCGGGGGCCTCGCCGGCTGCCCCGTGTCCCCCCGTGTCCCCCGGGGCCGCGGAGAGGCCGGGGGGCTCCCGGGCGGGCTCCTCTTGTGCGCGGCCCGTCCCGTCCCGTCCCGCGCGGGTGCGGTCGGCACCGCGGAAATTGATTTCACAGGGAAAGGGGCAGGAGAGAAAGAAGTGCGGAAAGTGATGGATGGGCGGAAGGGTGAATAGGCACCCGGCGCTGGTCAATCCACCCTCTCACCCCGCTGCCAAAACGAAATAAATTAATTAGGAGGCAAGAAAGGAGCGGGGGGTTGTTTTGCACCCCGTGGTGTCAAGGTGATGTCCGGCTGCAGCCAAGTCTGCCTCCTGCAGTCGCTCGATCCCTCTTCAGGTAACCGTGAATGGTTTACAAGTTAGAACAAACAAACAAAGTCGAATCGCAGGGTCCCGTGCGCTTTGCTGGGACCTTGCCAAGGTCTTAGACACGCCACTTTTGTCCCTGGTCCACCCTGGGGAGCGGCTGGTGTTTCGCAGCAGCTGCTGGGCTGGGGGCTGCTTGTGCCTGATGCCAAAGACGTGGGGGAGGCTCAGCGACGGAGGCGGGGGAGGGAGGTGGCGATCTGGGCGAGGGTAGTGCTTAAGGGGAGCCCGCAAAATTCAGCAAAACTCAGCAAAAGATGATAGGGACGGAGGCTGGAGCTCGGGCTGCCCCGCTCCCTCTCCGCAAGCTGGAGGCAGATGCTCCGGATCAATGAGAAAACCTGAGAAAGGGTCCCCAGACCTCCGTGGGCAGAGCCCGCTCTGGGGAGGGCAAAGGGGGGGCTTATGCAACCCTGCTCCATTGCCGCCTCTGGGCCCCTCAGGACTGGCCTCTCCCTGGGGCTCCTGCGTGTTCGCAGCGTGGCCGTGGGGAAGCGGCAGCCCCGCACCCGGGGCTGGTGCCGGGCAGCTGCCCTGGGGCAGCTGAGGGAAGATGAAAGTTTCGAAGCTCACAGTAACAGGCGAGCGGCCCTCAGTGCTTGGAGTGGAGGTGCATTTGAGAAAGATTCTGGAGAACCAGAAATCAAGGAAACCGGGCTCCTCGCCTCACTAATTTTACAGTGACTTAAAGAAGTTCGGTTTTTAGAGATTTTTTTTCCTGCCTCCGAAGAAGCTGATCTGACTTTTTCTTGAGATGTTTCCTCAAGATGGTGGTGATGGAGGGAGTATTTCTCTGGCCAGAAAAGAGCTCTCACTGCACCTCTCAGTGCAAGGACAAGCACTCAGCAGATGGTGAAAGCTCTTCCTGAAGTCAAGCTGCCAGAGTCTATACGAAGCCTCTGCTGGGCTTGAGCTCCCACTATTGCATTCATCCAGCTTTGAAGGTCTTTAGCAGCTTTGGAGATGAAGGATATAGTCCTCCAGCTTGGACTATATCACAGGAATTTGGGGGAGAGAGAGATACCGAGTGGTCTCTGAGTGGCTAAGTGCCCCATCCCTCAATGGGTAGAGAACTTGGTAGGGAAGTGGGTGAATGGAGCTCACTCACGTCTGCAGATCCCCCTGTCTCAGTATCTTCTTTCCTTTGGAGATTGTAGGGGAAATTTGAGGTAGGGAGAAATTTGAACCTGAGCATCTGAATTGGTATTTCCCTGATATTTAGACTTTCAGGGCCTGAACTTTCCATGCCAGGAGCTGCATGGTTTTTCCAAGGCTGCAGGTGAGGTATGTGACTCAAACAGGAATGGAATCCTGCAATTATGTATCATCCCTAAAACCATCAATAACTCCATCGTCCTAAATCCCAGTTAGGATCGCAGTCCTGCTTGCCCGTCTTCTTTTTCCTCACTGCCACTTGGCAAAGAAATGCCCAGTTTGAGCTTACCTGCAGTCTCTGTCCTGGCAGCTTTTACAGCCTGGGAGCCCCCAGCTCAGCAGCTGGTGACTTGTGACCCTCATCGCCCAGGATGGCTCAGTGGTGGTGACCTTGTGACTTCTCAGGGCTGGTCCCTCTGGAGCCCTCAGCATCTGCTCGGCCTGAGGGATCTCTGGTGCTGGGGAGGGCACAGGTTTGCCCGCTATGCAGAGGCCCATGCACTGACCAAAGGCACTGGCCAATGCTCAAGGCAGCGTGCGGTGGTTATTTATTGAAGAAGGGGCATCACCCAGGTGCATACCCCAGAGCTAGGACCCCCTGGAGCTCACTGAGAGCAAGGGGGAACCCTCATGTCCCCACACTGGTGCAGTGTGTACCTTCCTCACGTAGGCAAACTGAAGGCTTTGGGGATTGGAAATGAGGTCTGCCTCCTACTCCCCACGTGGGAAGGGGCACAAGAAGTGGTCCAGACAGAGAGGACCTACAGAGAGGGGTGAGGGCAGATGTGGTCCTGGGGGCTGAGAAGGCCCCCTGCCCAAGGGCGGCCCCCCCGAACCCAGCCGGCCCCAGCCCTCCCTCCCTCCCCTCTCAGCTCCTAACCACAAGGACTTTGGTTGATGGAGCTGGCGCCAGCGAGTTCCCTGAAGAGTTCAGAAGTCAAGAACTGAGGCAGGTACGGGGAGGGGGGAAACCCGACCCGGGCGGGCGGCCGGGCTGGGCGGCGGCGGGGGCGCAGGCTGCCCGGGCACCGGGCACCGCGCCGGGCACCGCACTGTGCTCCCTTCCCGCCGTCCCGAGCATCCCCACGCGGGGCTGTGTCCATGGGTGCCGCGGGGATAGCGGGTCCTGCGGGGCTGTGTGTGTGTTTGGGGGTGCGGGAACGCGCGTGTGTTTAAGGGTGTTTGTATGTCTGTGGCTGTGGAGGTCTGAGCGTGAACGCGTAGGTGTGAGAAGCTGCGAGGGAGGATGCGTGCGTGTGTGGGAAGGCAGCATGTGCGGGGGGTGCACAAACGTGTACGGGGAGGCTCGTGTATAGGAGAGCGCCGTGTCCGTGGGTATAAACACGTGTGACCGCCGGCACGCGTGTTGGTGAGCGAGAGAGGGTCCGTGTTAGTCTTTGCGAGAGGCTCTCGGAGCGGACGCATTGACCTGGGTGTTTGCACCTTACATTAAACCAGGGGCGCTTTGCAGAGCCCGGCCGGGGAGGAGAGGGCCGCCCGGGAAACTGCTCTCGGAGCCAAAACGAAGTTTCGCACCAGGATCCTGCCGCCAGCCAGATTTTTTGTTTGTTTGTCTGTTTGTGGTGATTTATTTGTAACGAAAGACAAAAGCCTCCCCACGAGGAGGCCACCGGCTCCTGGCAGAGCCGCGGGCAGGGAAGGACGCAGCGGGCGACAGCAGCGTCTCCCTCCTCAGTCCCCGTCGCGGCTGTCGCTGCGCGCGGCTCCTGCGGGACCTCCCCGGTGCCCCGCGGCGGGGGAGCAGCTGGGGGCAGCCGCCTCCCCGGGCCCCGGGCCGTGTCCCCTCCTTTGTGCCCTCACGGCGACGCTCCGGTGGAAGCCCCCGTCCTCTGTGGCCGTGCTCGGGGGGTCTATCTTCGCCTTCCTGCTGTGGGGCAGCTCCCACCAGGCCCGAGCAGCCGTGGGGTCCCTCAGGAGTCCCCTCGCCTTGAGGGAGTGTGGGAGGTGGCTGTAGATGGGCACCCTCCTCCGCGGCTTTAGACTTGCTGAAAATCAAAAGGTGAGAAAATCCAGCTGGATAAATCAGGCATTTGTGTGGTGTGGGGAGAGGAGGAGGGAAGTTGGCAGCGCCCGCCCCGAGGTGGGGGGCAGCCTGGGGGGCGAGTCCCATCTGGGGGCTCCCGGCGCAACTCCCCTGCCGAGCGGTCTCCTTGGCCCTCGGGAAGGAGCCGGTAGGAACCCGGGGGCCGACGGCCGCTCCCGGACGAGCAGTGTCAAGGCTCCTCATTAGGAGGCTGCCGGGAGGGTCCTGGGATGAGCGGGGAGCCGGGCTAGGGCCGGCTGCGCAGCCTGGATCCGCGGCCTGAGGGGCCGGTAGGGCTGGGGCAGAGACCCGCGGCTCCCGGCGCCGCTGCCCGGGGAGTCCGCCGGCCTTTCCCTCTCCCACCGAGTCCCAGAGGTTCCCTCCCGCCTCAGCCATCGCTGCTGGGATTCGTGGGGTTGCTTAGGGGCGGCCCACGGGGACCGCGGCCCTGCGTCCTCGCGAGGGCCCTAAATCCGCTGCGGCGGCTGGGCATTGGGGTCTCGTCTTCCCCGGGAGCCCCATCCCTTCCGGCCACAAACTTTGGGACAAAAAGCGCCCTCTTCCCTGCCACCCCCAGCGAGGGCGGCGGGGCCCTCTCGCTTTGCCTGGCTCCTCCGCCGCCCGGTACCTGCCGCTCCACTCGGCCCGGCTCGGCTCGGGCTTTGCGCTGTTCCCGGCGCGCCCCGTGTCCCCCCAAGGCGGAGCCGGACCCCAGGAGGCGACAGCGGCTCCTTTACCCACCCAAACGGCCAGGCGCTGCCCTGCGCGCACCGAGCGCAGCCGCGCTGCCTTTATAAGGTGGCTTTGAGTGTGGGGGGGCAGAAACTCCTCTTCTTCTTCCTTTTTTTTTCCCCTTTCTCCCCCTCCGCCCGTGCCTCTCCGCTGTCATTCACGCGGCTCCTCGCAGCATGCAGCCAATGGAGAGTGAGGGCCTGCGAGGAGCAGGCCTTGGCGAGCGTGATTGATGGGCAAACAGGCCGGCGGGGCGCTCGCACTCGCACACGGCCGCACTCCGCTCCGCGCAGCTCCGCGGGGGTCGCGGGGGAGCGTGTCCCGGCCCCGGGGGGCGGCTGTGGCCCCGCTGCGCCTCGGCGCTTGAGCGCTGGTGCGGGGCTCTGCACGCCGCGTGGGCACCGCGGTCCTGCGTGGCTCGGGGCCGGCTCGTTGAGCGCGGCCCGGCGGGGCGGGGGTGCCCGGGGCAGCATGGATCACATAGGGGCGCACCACCTGCACCAGGGCCAGGCCGAGCCCATCAGCTTTGGCATCGACCAGATCCTCAACACGTCGGAGCCGGGCAGCTGCATGGTGTCGCACCCGCGCCTGCAGGACTCGGCGGACTACGGCCTGGGCTGCATCGTGGGCAGCGCCTACAACACCGTGAGCGGCGGCTACGGGCCGGGCGGCGGCGCGGCGGGCGCCTACAACGGCACCTCGTGCAGCATGGGCGCCCTGCCCGGCTCCTACAACGTGAACATGGCGGTGAGCATGAACGGCAACGGCCTGAGCTCGCCCGGCGGCGTGATCCGCGTGCCGGCGCACCGGCCCGTGGCCGGCGGCGTGCACCAGCCCCTGGCCGCCGCCGCCGCCGCCGTGCCGGCCGTGAACGGCATCAACAGCCTCACGGGGCTCACCTTCCCCTGGATGGAGAGCAACAGGCGCTACACGAAGGACAGGTTCACAGGTGAGTCGGGGCCCCGGGAGCCCCTGTCCCGTCCCGTCCCTCGGCGCTTCCCTTCTCCCGGCGCGGCACAGCCGGGCACGGCGGCGCCCCGGCTCTCTCGGCAGCGCGCCCCGCAGGAGGCCACGAGCAAGAAAGGGAGCAAATCGGGCGCATCCAGGTGCCCGTGGATGTGTTTCGTTTATTTATTCTTTTTGTTTTTTTTTCATTGTATTTTTTTTCGTTGTTGCTTTTTTTTTTTTTTTTCCCTCGGACAGGGCCCGCTCCTGGGCACGGTTCTCCCGGTCTCCGCAGAGCAAAACCCGCCACAAAGTTTGCTCCTAAATTTAGGGATATTTTTAGGCACTAAACCCGGCCGCCTCAGGAGTGGCCTGTCCGTCTCCAGGCTCTTTTAAGGCTAAAGCCTTAATATATATTCGTGAGCGTGTGTGTATATAAAAATACATTTTTTGTTCTATGGAGCTTGCTGTCCCGACTTCCCCCGCTGCCGGTTTCAACACCATTTTTTTCCCCACCTAAACGGACTTTTGGTAGCCGGGAGCCGCTGGCTGGACCCGCTGCCTTTTCCCGGTGCACCTGGGTCTGTCGCTCGGCACTAACAAAGCCGGAGCTCGAACGAGGAGGTTAAAATTGCAACGAAAAGGGAACGGGGAGGAATCAGCCTCCCGGGCCGGCAGCGCCCGGATCGACCCCTCTTCTCGGCGGTGGAAGCCGGGCCCGATTTTTGTAAGTTCGCGCTTAATTTCGATCCGATCGCACGTATTTCGACCCAGTCGCCCTCCGATATCGACGGAGGGCGTAAAAAAAGGACCACTTCCTAGGAAGGCAGAGGGCTTGTTTGTTTTTCTTATTTTTTCTTTTTTGTTGTTTGTTTATTTTGTTTTGTTTTCAAAACACTTCGGCCCAGCAGCGCAGAGAAATACAGCGAATTTTACCGATTTTAATTTTCTCGGAAAAAAATAATAATAAGGAGGCAGAGAGAGGAAAAAAAATAAAAGGCAAACCAAACGCGAACTCTCGTTTCCAGCACCGGGAAGTCGGGGTGGCGAGTAGCGCCATGCAAACGGCAAACTGGAACGATTCTCGCTTGCAGAGAGCGCAGGCCCGGGAGGGGCCGGGACTGGCCCGGCGCAGCCGCTCGGGGCGCGGGCGGCATCGGAGGGGCCGAGACGGGCCGGGCCGGGCCCGCAGCGGCGCGGCGCCCGCAACGATATTTTAAACGATATTTTAGCGGTGCCGCGGGAGGGGATTGCGGTGGCCGCGGGTTTGGTTCTGGCACCGTCTGTCCCGCGCCCGCCGCGAAGCTCCCCGCTCTGCCGCGCTCCCCTTTCGCTTTTTCGTTTCTTTACGAAAACGGCTTGAAATCTCTCTTGCTCGGAGTTCGCCGGCGCCCCCCGCTCCCAGCCCCTCTCTCTCGGGGCAAAGCCGGGAAAGGAGCTGCCTCCGGGCGCGGCAAAGCCCAGCGAGGTGCAGTGTCGCCCCGTGCCCGGGGCCCGGCGGGATCGCGGGGCCGCGGCCGGCCCTGTGCTGATGTCTTGCTGCTTGCTTCTTTGCCCTCTCATCCCCCCTCCCATGTCCCCCCAGTGGCCCTCTCACCCTTCACTGTAACACGCCGTATAGGTCACCCCTACCAGAACCGCACGCCCCCCAAGAAGAAGAAGCCGCGCACGTCCTTCACACGCCTGCAGATCTGCGAGCTCGAGAAGCGCTTCCACCGGCAGAAGTACCTGGCCTCGGCCGAGCGCGCGGCCCTGGCCAAGGCCCTCAAGATGACAGATGCCCAGGTGAAGACCTGGTTCCAGAACCGGCGCACCAAGTGGAGGTGAGGATTTGGGACTGGGGGCAGTGGGAAGGGGGTGCAGAGAGCTAGATGTGAATACACTTGCGCTGTGTTTTCTCTTGCAGCTGTGTGTGCACGGCTCGTGCGTGCCCACCGTCTAGGTGTGCGCGTGCATGCAGGGAGCTGTGTGTGTGATCATGCACAGGGTGCCTGAGGGCGGCTGTGTGCAGGCTGGGTGTTTGTGGGGGTGCACACGCATACCGTGTGTATGTGTGAGCATGTGGGGTCTGTGCGCGCGTCTGGGTGTGCACAGTGTGCACAAGTGTGGTGTGAGCACATCGTATGCAGTGTCTGCATGTGAGGGAGTGTATGCAGGGCTCAGGTGTGTGCATGCAGGGAGTTGTGCGAGAGGTGCGGGAGGTGTGTGCTCTCAGGGGCTCCCACAGCCTGGGGTGCAGCTGCCCCCACAGCTCCCTAATGGGGGCAGTGGGTGGAGGGGGCTGCTGTAGGTACCCGGCCCCAGCTTGGAGGGAAGCGTGGGGCACCACAATGACCACCGGTCAGGGTGGTGCTGAGGGGCCTGAGCTTGGAGGCAGCAGGACGGATGAAGCTGTCCCAGGGTTGGGGCTGTCCTGAGCAGCAGTGTGTGGCCATGGGACTGGCCAGTGCTGGAGGGGAGCAGAGAAAGAGGAGGTCTGGGCCAGATCATGCATTATCCTAGTGCACTAGGCCCTGCATAACACACTAATTTCCACCTCTTTGGACTTTATTTCTTCTTCTGGCAAAAATTCCCTTTTTTCTCCTCTGAGATATGAAGATAAAGGCAGGCAGAAGAGGAGGAAGTGGCAGGGTTCACATCGAGGTTCCCGGTCTCTGTCCCTGTGCCTGCCTTTCCCTGCTGAGTGCAGCTCCACAGGGCATCCCCATGGAGACACCCCAGCTCCAGGAGCATTCCCTTCTCCTGGGGCAACTTCCCCAAAGGGTCAGAGAAGGGAGATGAGTGCTGGGTGCCTTGGCACAGGCTGCATGTTGTAGGAGGCACCTTCTGATTTTCCTTGGTGGGAACTTGCTAGACGGGGCTTGCACAACCAGATTGGGCGGGAAAAGGGTCTCTAGGAGTGCAGCTGTGGCAGGCTGAGCCTGGGTGTTTTGCAAGTAACCTGGAGGTTAAGTCCTCCCTCCTGGCTGTTTCTACAGCTTCTTCAAGGAGGGGAAAGAGGGGCTTCCCCAGGGTCTCCCCTGAGGAGATTGCGATTGCCTGGGGAAGCTGGAGTTGGAAAGAGATGGGGGAAGAGGACAAGGAGCTCTGAAAGCAAGGCAGGGGGTGAGCCCCACTAATGGGCTCTTTCCTAGGAACCCCATATGCCAGGAAGTCTCTGACTGGAGTGATTTCTGCTAGCCAGGAGCAAAGTCCTGGAGGAGGAGGAGGAAGAGTCCCACTAGGGCTTGCAAAGGGGGGTCAGCTTTGTCTTCTAACCTGGTTTCCTAAGGAAGTGAGGCAAATGCAGCTTGGCCGGGTCTCCCTGTGTCTGTCAATAGTCTTTGAGTCTGCTGGCCAAGTTCAGCCCCTCTGGCAGAAGAGCAGAGGATGCAAACTTATTTAGATATTTCACAAAAATAGCTGGGTAAAGAGACGTAAATGCCTGATTCCCTGTAAGGGAAAGGCTGCAGCATGACCTCAGCCGTAGTATGAGACGTGGGAGAATCCACACTGGCATGAACCGGAGGGTCACAAACTCCTAAGTCCTGCCATGGGCAGTGTTTGCATTCCTGGATGGGTTAGCGTGAGCGTGGGTGCTCCTGGAGCAGGGGGAACGGGTACCCGTGGCCTCCGTGCTGGGCAGCAGGCCCAGGCGCAGCCCGCGGGGCTGGCGTCAGGCACCGAGCAGTGTCCCAGAGCCACCAGCTCCCTGACTGGTCCAGCTGCGGGTCCCTCCTTCCTCCCGGGAGCATCCCGCCATTGTGCCGGGAGCCATGAAATATTCATGGCGGCAGAGCCGGAGCCGCTGGAGCCCCGCTCCCCGGGATGCCTGACGGGAGACACTGACATGGTGATTGGAGCAGGGACCTGAGCCTGGAGCTACCTGCTTCCCGGCTGGAGCCCTGCCGTGAGCACCGAGTCCGAGACCCACATTCTCTGGTGTCTGCGAGGATCACCAGTAAATCGGAGGTGACTGTAGCTTCCAGAGGGAGCCAGGAGCACAACAGGGTCAGGATTTTCTTTGTGGATTTAAGCATGTCCGGATCATATACTCTTTTCCCAGAAATTTCAGAGCTTGGACTGTAGCAGAGCTGGAAGGGACCTTTGGAGCCCCCAATCACCTCACTATTAGGCTGAGCTCTGTCTGTGTCCTTCCAGCAAGATGCGTGTTTAACCAAACCACCAAAAGCAGGTGTTTAACGTGCTTTTATAAACTTCCTCCCCTCCCTGTCCCGGTTCTCTGCTCTTTGACTGAGCTCGCTGCTTAAAAGTTAGTTTTTGCATCTTGCCTATATCCTGCTAGTGGCTTAAGCGTGTGGGTTTTGCTCTGCCTGCTGTGATCGTGGTGTCCCCTTATCCGGGCTCTCCTTGGCTGGCTGCTGGAGTGCAGGAGGAGACATCACTGTTCCCAGCACAGGCCACATATTTTTCCAGGGAAAATAACTGGAACTAGGGCTCCATTCCCAGCTTTGTCCCCACTTTGGTTGCAACCTGCAGCAAGTTGCCTCTCCCTCTGCTAAAATCCCTTTGCTCCTAGGCGGCAGACAGCCGAGGAGAGGGAGGCAGAGCGGCAGCAAGCGAACCGCATCCTCATGCAGCTGCAGCAGGAGGCCTTCCAGAAAACCATCAACCAGCCCATCCAGGCGGACCCCATCTGCGTCCACAACTCCTCTCTCTTCGCCCTGCAGAACCTCCAGCCCTGGTCCGATGACTCCACCAAGATCACCAGCGTCACCACCGTTGCCTCCGCTTGCGAGTAAGGCTGGCCCCGACCCGGCAGGGCAGCCGGGAGCACCCAGGGAGCTCCGCTGGTGTCCGGGATGCTTCGTGTGTGGCGTCGACGGGATCTTATCCCCCCCGTCCCAGCCTCTTTTGTCCTCATGAAAGTCTCGGGTGCCGACCGTGAACTTCCCGACGCGCCGCCAGACAAAGCCGAGCCCTGAGGGACGGGGCAGCCGCCGACGAGAAACTTCCTGCAGGTCCTGCTGGCGGCAGCGCAGCCTGGCTCCGTCCACACCCACCTCTGTGTAAATATATATATATATATTATATATATATATAAATACACACACGTATATATACATATATGTATACACACACATACATATGTGTGTATATATATACACATTGGACTGGTGGTTCGAAGCAGAAGGATGCAGCTCCCTGGAAAGCCCGTTTCTGCAACAGGACTCCTCAGCATCACCCTAGCTCTCATCAGAGGTGTCCGGGGATGCAACAAATGCCTGGGTTTTTCTTTTTTTTTTTTCCCCTCCCGGCAGCAATTTCTGCTTGCGACAGACTGTGGCCCTGCCGGCTCGCACCTAGCCGTGTCTCCTCCCCTTTTTTCATTAATTTCTTCTTGTGAGGGGGAGAATAAGAGAAGGACATGACAGACTCCTGAGGACGGTAAATATGATATCTCAGTCGCACTGAGAGCCCAAACAGTCCCTGGCCGCCACGGACCCCGTGCCGAGCAGCTTGTGCTTGAATAATGAGAGACCTTGGTGGTGGTTTGCAGGGTTAACCCGCTTCCTTTCCATGGATTGTTTCCATATCATTTGCAAAATGTTGTCTGATATTTTTTTTTTTACCTGTTTTCTTTTAGAGGGCAGTTTGTGATGGTGAAAAGCTATTTCACTTCCAGCCATTTTAAAGTAGTCGTTTCTTTAATTGTACTGAAGGAATGAGACACAGTTAAACAAAGCACTTCTTATAGCAAATGACAGGAATATATAGATTATATATATATATACAGTATATATTTTTCAGTTACTTATAATCTAAAACAGCACTGCCAATTTAAGCAGCTGGTTAACAAACAAGCAATCAGAAAACCTATTTTCAGCAAGATTTTTAAAAGCATTCTTTTTTTTGTTTTTATTTTTTTAAGTTATGCACTTATAAGGTGTTTTATGTGTATTCATTTTATAAAGTGCTTGTGTAATTTATGTGGAAAAGAGAAAGAAAATAAAAAAAAAATCTCCAGGGTCCTGAATAAATCATTTAATTCCTTACTCTTCCTGTCTGTTAGCTGCCGGGGAGAAGACAGCACATCAGGACACTTAATGCTGAAGCTTTCGCTATTTGCTTGAAATGAAATTGGAGCTAATGTTCTGATTTCTGTTGTGCTGGAGTCTGCTTTGGAAGTCCTGGGGATAATCTGATATATTTTAATTCCTGACCCTGCAGCATTTTTGTTCTTCAACCCAGCAGTGTGTTCAGCACCTGCTTTAAGCTGAGTGTCTTTGCAGGGCTCACAAGGTGGGGAAGAGAATTGTTCAGGGCCTAAAACACATGTTGAATAATTCCTGGGCATGGCCATGGGTACTTAGCTGGGCTGGGGGTGTTCAGAGGTGTTAGTGCTCAAATTTCATGTAGAAGGATTTTCTATACAGAAATTGGGAGTTGTGTATTTTAGAGACAGCCTTGCAGGGAATTATTCCAGGGTCTGAGTTCACCTCAGCCTTATTTTCGATCATCTTCCCCAACTGGAGAAGACTTTGTCAGGGGAAAATCAAGCAGTTGGAAGACTCCAGGTTTATTCCCAGGGAAGTTGGGCCAGGATTTCCTTCCAGGGTTGTGGAAAGCCTTTGCTAAGGGATGCTCAGATGGCTGGAAATGCTGGGTGGACGCTCGGGTGCTTGCAGGACCAAGGGTGCAGGGCAAACCCCGGCGCGCTCCTCGCACCCGCTGTGCAGCATTACCGAGGGGTTTAAGTGCAAGGGTTAATAGTGTATTCGTTTTTGCCTGACATAATTAATGCAGGATGGGGCTGAATACTGGTGGTAGCCAGGGATTTTCTCGTCTTGCAGTACAACACAGACAGGAAAACACAGGCCTCCGCAGAGAAGGAGAGACAAGAAGCCGAAAATGAGGAAGCTGGAAAAATAGGTAAATTGCAGAGGATACAGATTAGGAGATATTCTTAAAATATACCTGACTACTCAATGGAAAAAAGAAGGCAAAAATATACTTGCTTGCATTTTTTTTTCCCAAGGTAACTTTGATGAATGTCTTTCGTTTGAAATGTTTCCTGCCAGAGACAGGTTTTTAGTAGCTGGTTCAGCTAATCGTTTAATATATGTCCAACTTTGGCTACAAAGGTAATGTGGTGCTTAGGGCTTACTCCTTCAGGAGGCATCGCTGTGTGCAGATCTGTAACGGTTTACAGTTTGCTGGAGTGTACGGTTCTTTTTCTTTCTAAGCTTTCCGCATAGGAAAAAAGGCAGCCACGAAATAAGAAAACCGATCACGGTGCTCAGTCCTGATATTACAAGTGTTTTCTATTTTATTATTATGACACATCAATATCTTAAAATTTAATTCCGAGACAGCCATTTTATAATATCCACATTATTCATTTCATATTCCAAAATGTTTCCCGGCCAAGTTGAATGTATGATAATGCAAATTCAAGAGAATGTGTTTAGATACAATACTTAGCTATACCCTATTCTAGAAACTGTTGACTTCCTCCTTTCATATCAATCTTTCCTGTTTAAAAAAAAAATAGAAAAAGAAAGAAATCTTGAAATGACAATATATGTAATATTGGAAGCAGAAAAAATAATTGTCGGGTCTGTTTTATTCTTGCAGTGATTGCTTTCAGAAGGGACTTCTGTGGAAACATTTCTCCTGAATTCATTCTTAACAGGAG
>JAUBNY010000230.1:576179-581338 GCA_032275445.1 Crypturellus soui | reverse complement strand
ACCTCATCCCACAGACCTTGGAAGACGCTCGCAAGGGAAGATTTTGTGCTTCTTGCCTCTCCTGGATCCAGGCATGCCGGAACTGCGAGCAGGGACCTATTTTGTGGTGCTAACAGAGCTCCCTGCCCTCTCCTCCTTTGCAAGTCCCTGAACATCCCTTCTCCTACCTCCTGCCTTGCAGACAGACTCTTAACTTGCTGGCTGCAGCCAGAGACATGGCCAGGGACCGGCCAGGGACGCTCTGTGCGCTGGTGCCAGCGAGGAGGGCTCATCCCACGGGAAGGTAAGGCTGGAGTTTTGCTGCTGCCCAGTGCTCTGGGCCTGGGAGGTCCCCCTCATTTTTGCTACCAAGCTCCACCTCTCAATCTAGGCTCTCATAACTATTCCCAATCAACTCTGGCTCTGCTTTCAAAAGCAAGGATTAATGGGAAAACAATTAGCAGAACTTTGGAGTACTCCATCAAAATCAGACTGTCACAGGGTTGTTGTTGTTATTATTCAGTGCAGACAGAGAATATCAGATGCAGGGAGGCAACTCCACCACCTCCGGGGCTGCTGTGAGCTTCACCTCCTGGATCCCTAAGGAATGGATTTTCTTGGGCATTCTTCCTTTGAAGATGGCATTTCTGGCTTTGGATGGGAGCCAAGGCTTGAGGAAACAGAGAATAAGGTATCCATTTGCCAGAGCTGCTTGCAGTTAGATCCCCAGACCCAGCACGTGCTAGACCCACCTAGGTAGAAACCACATGGGATCCCCAGTGTATCCCCTCTGTCAGTCCCCAGCCATCAGCTGCACAGAATGCATGGTCCTGGCAGTGGAGACCAAAGTTATCTTGTATTTATTTTTCCTTCTTATTTGGGGGTGATCCTACCCTTATCTTTACATCTAGCAGTAGCCTTCCCCCTCCCCGCCTCTTACTCTTCTGTGTTCCATTAAAATATTAATTGCCCAGACGGGGCAAATTGCCTCCTCCCTTAGCCAGTTTCCACACATTGGGCTGGGCAGGACAGAAGTTGTTTTGCAACCTTGCTCAGGATGTTATGGCTAATTCCTCCTGCAGGGCAAAGAAAGGAGAAGTGAAAAAAATGAAAGCTATTAGTACCAAACAATTAAGGGCTGTGTCTGAATTAGGTGAGAAATAAATGGGATTATTTGGAAAAAAGCATTACTGGATCATAAAATATGTTTTTCAGAAGTGAGAAACAGCAGTTGATTACAGGCTGCCTGATAGTGGCTCTGTATTACTAAGGGGCTTGGAAGTAGCTTGACTGCTTCAATTTATACAGGTACCTGGAGAGCACTGAAGTGGAGGGAGGGATGAGGTGCAAGGACAGCTTGAGTTTAGGTACATCATCACTGAATCAGAGAATAATAAGTGGCCTCAGGAAGCATCTGGTCCTGCCCTCCCTCAGAGGTGTCTAATTCTGGTGCTAGATCAGGTTGTTTGGGGCCTTGTGTGGCTGAGCTCTGAGTATCTGCATAGATGGAGATCAACATCTGGTCCCTATTCCACTGTTGGACTACTCTCATTGTGTCATTGTGGATTCTTTCTTTCTTTCTTTTTTTTTTTTTCTCTAGTATCTGATTTTTTTCTTGATGCAACTGGTATTAAAGTTCTGCCTTGGTCTTTCTCTCTGCTCCAAGAAGTTTGGCTCCATCTTCTCTATAGCTCCTTTTCTCCCCATCAAAATCATCCCTGCCGTGGATGAGGATGTCTGTGCAAAGTGATGTATGAGCATGGGATGCAGAGGAAGGAGCTGCCTTGAGAATCTGCCGGGGTGAATGTAAAGGTGTGGTTGCTGGCAGGGACATGAGAGTCCTGGTGTGATGCTGGCTCCCAGGAGACCAGCTCCCAGGTCAGGTGGGCTGTGTAAATGAAATAGAGCCAGAGAAGTGCAGGGAGAGAGGTAGCAGCTGCATATTTCGAGAAGAAAACACATTTTGGGGGATGAGACTCTATATGTTATCAGTCTCTAAAGCTTCCCCTAGCTCCTAGGGCTGTGACCCAGAGTCTCGTATGCAGCCCCCAGGATCAGGAGGTGAAATGGGAGGTGGGAAAGAACTTCTGCTGGAGATGACTGTGCTGCAAAGGAGCTGGGTGCCTTCAGCAGGGAGCTCTCACACATTCAGGTTTGCAATGCAACAGGATTTGAAACATGTGGGAACTTAGTCTACCGGAGCTGTCTTCAATTTGGCAGCATTTTTGTTGAAGTTAGACAAGAGATTTAAAATTTGGGGGATAGAGGGAAGGCTGATGTGGATAGAGATATATGATGTGTATAGAACTGCATCTAGGAGAAGCTGCCAGCTCCTTCCCCCTTGCCCCTCTGTTTCTCCAAGTGGTTGTGTTGCATTTGGCCCTGCTATGTCTTCAATCTGACCTTTCCTCCTTCTCCCAGGTCTCCCCAGAGCTGACTGTGGCGCTGCTGCCCCTTAGTTTCGAACAGAAATGTTCTCTGATATCTCTATGGACCGGTGTCCGTAGCACAGGCCAGGCTGCTGTGGCAGCATGCGGTTTTTTGGATTGCTGGTAGAGAAGGGAACAGTATGGTCCTTCAGATGGTCTGTCTGCTATTACTGTAACAAACCTGGAAAAGGGGACTTATTTTACTATAGGACACCAAGTAACTGCTCGCCTTGTCAAAGAATGGATGCTATGCAGTTTTTTATTAAAAAAAAAAAAAAAAAAAAAAAAAGGAATTTTAGATTCAGAAAGTAGCTTTCCCCCAGAAAGGCCTCTCAGAAGGGCTGTGGCGCAGCGCGGGCTGCTTGGAGGCCGGCAGGCGCAGCCTGTGCGGCGGCACGGCGGGTGCAGAGCCTGCAGAGGTCCCCCTTGCCTAAGGTTTGAGCGCGGAGGGGACGCGAGCCGGCCAGCGAGCGCAGGGATATTGCTCAGCGCATACCCAGGGATGCATCTGCATGGAAGGGGAAAATCCACACGCTGTGACTGCCGTGCCCCAGGCACCCGCACTGGGTCAAGGCCCGTGCCTGGATGTTCTGCGTGACGGGGTGTTATTGCAAAGCGAGGCTGCCCGTGGGTGACAGCACCACTCTGACACCTCCAGGCCGGGCTTTGCTCCCCTTCGGGAGGTTGCAGTGTGAGGCTTGGGCAGCAGTGACCTTGAAGCAGGATCCCAGTGAGACCAAGTCCTGTAGCTACAGGGGAAGCAGCTGTGGGGCTGATGTGGAGATCGTGACAACTTGTCCTGTGACTACGGGTAGCCAAACTCTGGTTGGAGAGAAGAACAATTTGGGGTTGTGCTGAGAGCAGAGGGAGCCTGAAGAACACTTGGGAGAGAGGGAGGTGAGGTTGGCCATTTCACCTCCCCTTTTGCCTTGTCTCTTGGTGGTGGGTTTGGAGCCCACCAGCTTGAGCTTGCACTGGTGCTGTGGGCACTGTGTCTTGGGCAATGCACAGGAGCTTAGGAAGCCACGACAGGGCCCAGCTGGATTAATAGGTAGTATCCCCAGGAAACACTGTCACCGCTCTGGAGAAAAACGGGGTAATCCTACCCCTTCCCAATGACAGCTAAAAGCGGTGGTATTGCAAACAGCTGGGAAAGGACAGCCCTCGCAGCAAGGCACAGGTGCCTCCACGGGCACAGGCTCTGTGCTCTCGTCCCCTTGTCCCAACTCTACCAGCTCTGCTGGACTGTGCCAGGTCTCATGGGGGCATCAGGAGCGCAGAGCGCACAGGCCCTGTGCCTGGCGCAGGAGACACGTCATTAGGGCAGCCCCAAATCCTGCCTGGCCTCCAGCTCCTCCAGGATGGGCAGCTGCCAGCACTGAGAGGGGCTCACAGCAGAGCAGCTTGTGCAGGCAGGGCTGAGTGGCCTCCCAGAAGGAAACTAGTCCTGGGTGCACAATTTTCACCATATTTTCCACCAAATATCATGTTTCTCATATTTCTTAGGAAAGGGCCAAAAAATAAATAAGAAGGGAAAACAGAGTGAGCAGAGTGAGTTCCTTCCAAGGGGGAAGTAATTTCTGTAATAAATGAATGGGGAAGCTAGGAGAATTTTATTTTATTTTTATTTATTTATTTATTATATTTTAAATTTTATTTATTTATGTAGTCATCAAGAAAAAGTGGATCAAGAGTTATTTGGGTAGATCCCTCATCCTGTAAGACTTGAATATGGTTGTTATGATGCCTTGGTAATACAGTGTTTGTGCAACGAGGAGATCCTATGTTGCTTTCCGTTACAAACTCTTTGCAGTCCCGCTGTATTTGCTCCAACACCCTGAATGTGTTTCCAGAGGTGGGGTAGCAGGAGACTGACCCTGCTCTCTCACGGGGTGATTTGCTTGGTGGGTTTGCGCAGGCTGAGACCAGGGCGGGTGAGGAACAGCAGTTCATTTCCCAAGACCCGTGGAGATAGCGGGAGCCTGGATGGAGATCCTGGGCGTCCTTAGCAGCCCCTTTATCCCCCCACCATTTCCTGCAGCCAGATGTGCAGCACATTGCACGGTTTCATGTCTGTAATGGCACTGCTTAATGTGGGGAAGGGTTTGGGGGTGCTGCAGAGGGATCCTTGGCCGTGGCTCAAGCTGGAGTCACCTCCTGACTTCTCTCTTGGGGGCTGCTTTGCCTATCCCTGCCCTGGGGCTGCTGATGTGTTGCCTCCGTGGGAGGCAGCCCCGGGTGGGGAGCGCCGGCATGTTCGGGAAGCTGGAGACAGGGGTTTAGGAGGAGGCAGAAAGGCTTTTGCCAGAGGAAATCGATATTCCGTGAAAAGTAATTATTGAAGCATAAATTTATCATAAGGGTGATCACCAATAAAACATCTCTTGGCGACATTTTAATTTAAAATCAAATTCGAAAAGTTCCCCCCTCCCCCTTCAAAAAAAAAAAAAAAATCCTTAACAAGCAGAAAAATAACTGCAGCCCCTGGAACACTTCATTATACGTTCAAAGAGAGCTCCATCATCTCCGCACCGACGCCGGGCTCTGCTCTTCTGATGGATCCAATGCAGCTGATTTATGGAAATGACTTGCAAATCCATAAATGTAGTTTGCAGTGACAGCCGTGCATATCACTAGTAATTCCTTTAAAGTATGCAAAGAAAAATGATTCATATCTGGTTGGACCCTGGCTTTTCCAAGGGTCGCCACTCTTGAGTCTGATGTGTTTGTCTGTATTGGTTTTCTTGATGA
>JAUBNY010000230.1:552383-563512 GCA_032275445.1 Crypturellus soui | reverse complement strand
AAAACGAACCGGGAAAAAAAAAAAAAAAAAAAAGCTCATCTCCGGAGGGGAGTTGGGCCAGGTCGGCGGGTCGGGTGGGATGCGCGTTCGCCTGCGGTTGCTCTGCGGGCGCCGAGGTGCCCGCGGGGCGCGGGCTGCAGCGCGGCCCTTGCGCGGCGCCCCCTGCGCGGAGCGGGGCGCGGGGTGCAGTGCGCGCCCCCAGCCCCGGCCATAGCCCCGCTCCCAACTGCCGGGGCAGCGGCAAAGCCCCGGCCGAGCTTGCGGGTTGCCCCGCAGCTCCTCCTGATCGCATCGGCCCTCGCCCTCTGAGCTGCCCGAGCGGGATGAGGGGTTTTAAATACGCTCTCTCTTTTATTATTATTATTATTTTTTTTCATCCCGTCAGGACAGAGTCCCGGGGCCCAGGCAGCAGCCCCGGGATATGTTCCCCGGGCCGGCGGGGGCCTGATTCGTTTGCCTCGCCCCGTCCCTGGAAAACGATAGCAGCAGCGCTGAGGCTCGGCACGAGCAGCTCAGCCCGGCGGGCGCGGGCCCGGAGGCAGCTCTGCGCCCCGACACCCCCGGGGAGCGCAGCGCCGGGCAAGGGGCAGCCGCGGGTGGGGAGCTGCGAGGGAAGGGGACAGGCTCGGGCCGCCCCGGACCCCAGTGCGTGTCCCCGCGAGGTCCGCGATGCTCTCGGCTGCTCCAGGGCAATTTGAGTGCTTGACGGGGTTATTTCTGCGTTCACTTGTCCACCGCGATTTTTTCCACTCGTTGCCCGCGAGTGTCCCTCTACCTCCTTCCTGGCATCTGCATGGGAGCAAGAGCCGGGGAGTGGCCCCTGTCCGGGCTCAGGTAAAGAACAGAGCCTGGCATCCCGTCCGAAGCCCTCCCATTTTTGTGTTCGTTATTTATTTATTTACTTATTTATTTATATTCTTATTGGGCACTCAGCCTCGAGATAAGGACCATCCCTGCTGCCCCCCGCCCAGGCCTCCTCCCGTCCCCCCTCCTGCCTCGCGGAGCCGGTACCGGCGGCCGGAACCTAGGCCTGCCCGTAGGCAGCTCCAGCCGCGGAGAAACTTCGCATCCTTCCGGCGAGGGCAGCTGCGGCTCTTCCCTCCCAGCTTTGGGGGTGTTTGGGAAAGAAAAAAAAAAAAAAAAAAGAAAGAAAAAAAATCCCCCATCTAGAGTGTTTCACCCGCCACCTCCTCTCTTACCCTCCTACCCACCGGCTCCGGCCCCTCCGATGGGGGCCCCAGAGCAGGCAGGAAAAGTTGGGGTCCGGTCTCCTGCGGAGAGCAGAGGAGGGAGGAGAGCAGCACCACCCGCCCCCCTGCCCGGGGACCGGCGGTAGATGAGGGGCTTCCCTAGAGCCCTCCGTGAATTGTCGAATCCCGATCGTTTTTTTTTTTCCTGCTTTCCCGGGAAAAAAAAGAAAGCAGATAAGACAGCGACCTTTCCTCCTCCATGGAGCAGGAAGAGCTCGCTGAATCCGAAAACATCCAGGGGAAAACAAAACCAAACCAGCCCAAAAAGCACCCCCTCCCCCCTATGAGCGGACCAAAACCTCTTTAGAAGCGTCTCCTTCCGCCGCCCCCAGCCCCTGATTTTGGGCCCGGCGTGACAGTCCGCGCTGCCCCAGCAGCAGCCTGGGCATTGCAGGCGCCTCCGCCGTGACCGCTCGGGTTTAACTCCGTTTTGGCTGTGCGTGGCCCACTTTTGTCCAGGAAAATGTCACAGGAATATAATTAAAGCAGGCGGCATAAATCATTCAAGTGTTGATCACCAAAGTAACTGCGTACAAATGACACCTCCTTCCCCGGCATAGCTGAGCCGTACACGTCTCCCAGTTATGTCCGCCTAGTTTAAGCGGTCTAAACACGTTACAGCTCCCTGTTAGCAGAGCGGAGAGAAGCAAAGTCCGGGCCCTCTGGCTGACTGCGAGCGCAGGGCGCTGGCACAGCACCCCGCACGGGTGAGACGACTAACTAACTAACTTTTTTTTTTTGTCTTGAAGGACCCCAAGTTTGGGGCTGCGAGTGCTGGCAAGAGGAGAGCTCGCCGTGGGGCCCGGAGGAGGCAGCGGCACGGTGGGGGCCGAGGTCTCTTTCCCAGCCCTTGCTTGCAAAACTGCAGGGTAAATTTAGCCTTAGGTGGCCACAGGTGTCCCCGGTATTCGGCGCGAGCACGGCTCGTCCCGGCTCCCTTCGGAAAAGTACCGGTCCGAGCTGGACGCCCGCCGGGAAGGGGATGTCGGGGGCCCGGGACGCACTGCGGAGCCGGGAGGGACCCCGCAGAGCAGCTGGTGCTCCGAGCTCGTTTCGGAGCTGCCACCCACCTCGCTTGCACCCAGCTCCCGGCGGGGGGAAAAAAACTTAGCGGCACCAAAAATAAAGATGACCCAAGCGGCCGCACACGACCGGGTGTAGCGCACCTCCCCTCGGCCCCGGATCTTTCCCGGGCGGGAAGAAGCGCAGAAAGTGCCGTTTCCGCGGGCCGAAAGGCAGCGGGGTTGCGGGAGGGGAAAGTGCGCGGCTCTGGGCAGTCCCGGTCGCTGCGGGGGGCTCCCGGGGCGACTGGAGACCCATTGCCCCAGGGGTCGACCAAAACGGGGCCAGAAGGGAGGAGAACCTCCTCCCCAGCAAGCAGGTACCGCGGCGCCTTTCCACCCTTGCTCCCCTGCTTTTTCGTTTGCAAGATAAATGCTGGGAGAGATGGAGCCTGGCTTGCCCCGCCGGGCTCGAGCGGGGCGCTGGGGCTGCCCGGCGCATTTCCCTGCCCGGCGGCAAGTTACTATTCGCCAAATGTGTTCCCCCCAACCCCCCGGCACTTCCCGGCCTGGCCAGGAGCCGGGCACGGCTCTGCCCCGGCCCGCTCGCCCTCCAGTGCCTGCCGGGACGACAAGGAGCATTTAACGCTCCTGCAAAATTGGGCCAGCCTCTAGCCGGACGCAGAGTGGGTGCAGAGTCCGAAAAGGCGGAGGTGAAGGGAACGCTCCGGGCCAAAGTGGTTGGGGCCTGATCGCAAGGAAAAGAGGCAGCCTGGAAGCCTCAAACCCGGCTAAAGGGCAAACTAAAAGTAACTGCCGGGACGGGCTGCCCGCCTGCAGCCGCCCGCGCTGCCCAGCGGGGCTGCGGGAGCGTTTTCCCCGGGGCCGAGCCGGTGCGCCCATCCCAAATGGCCGGGGACAGCGCGTCCCCTCCCCGGGGCACTCTCGAGGACCCTCCTCGTGTCCATCGGAGCTTTCAGGGGGCTGCGAAGCAGGTCCGAGCTGCGGCAGGGGCGACGAGCCCTGCGAGCACGCCAGCCCGTGCCGAAGGGGGCAGAGGCCCGGGTTTGACTGAGCTTTACTTGCTGCCACTTGCAGCCGTGTCGCGATATTCCCCCGCACACGCGACTCACTGCCTATACAGACGGAGTTAAAAGCGATTTCTCTGAGACCCTTCGTTTTACCTGGGTTCCCTTCCCGGCACGCGGCCACTGCAGAGGCTTCTGAAAGGGAAATGTAAGTAAGCGCATTTAAACGAATTTTTATTCTCCTAAATTCTAGGTCTTCAGTTCCTACCGAGGAAACCATTGGCTTCCAGGGAAGAGCTGCTGGAGCTGCCCCGTTCCGGGCCCAGGCATTGTAAGCCCTCGGGGGATATTTTTTAATTTGTACAGACCCTGCGACAAAAGCATTTTGCAGGACCTCTGCGGAGGAGGAGGCAGCGGTGGGGCAGGGCAAGGAGGTGGGACAGAGCCGGCCCCGCGGGCTCTATCGAGAACGGGCCAGGGGCATTTGAGGCCTCCCGGTCGGGCCAGGCATGGGCTGAAAATTGTGCGCAGCGTCGCCTTTGCACCCCTGGACCGGGGACCGAGGTCGGGCTGGGGGGAACCAGGCTCGGGCTGCCTCTTCGCTCGCCCGTCTCGAACGCACCCGCTGTGCCACAACTTCACCCTGTCCTTGGCACCCGGACTAACTTTGTTGAACGGGGGGGCCGCCACAGCCCCGCCGTGCTGTCTCCTCCGAGACCTGCAATATCTCTGCTGCTCCCGGCATGCGTGAATAATTCACCAGGCTGCCAAATGCAAGTAACGTTTGTGGCAGCTCTGAAGGAAGTGGGGAGGCGAGGGCTCGTTTTTGGGGGGCAGGAGGAGGTGTGGGGAATCAATTGAAACTTAATAAAGGGAGTAGGGGGGAGAGTGGCGGAAATAAGCCAGGCAACTTCTTCTAATAACAACTTGGCGTTAATAATTCAGGAGCAGTCATTGGATTATAGCGCAATATCCGAAGTACGCGTTGCCGGCACAGTGCGGGTGGATAATGTAATCGGAGCTCATTTCGTCTTCCAATAAATTACAGCAGCAAAAGTTTCCTCTTAAAGCAGTTATTTGTATTTCTTTTTTGAAGGTGATGCCCCTTCCTCCTCCCCTTCAGCAACTGCAGTAAGAAAATTAATTAAAAACTAATATTTCTGCCCCTTGCAAAAGGCAGCGCAGAGATGTGAAGTGGGAGGCACTGCCAGCGTTTGGCCATGATGTCTCCCGACTTTGTATGTTGTGAAGGAGCTCGTCTCTCCTTCCCTTTCTCTTCTTTCTTTCATTGCTCCTGTTTTTCCATCCCTGCTTTTTCTTATTCCAGTCCAGCGGTGCTGTTGTGACCTCTCAAGCCACCTAGGCCTAAACAGACTGACCCCACTGGGTGCTCTCCTGACCTGGGGATCCCTCTATCTCTCCTGGGCCACAGGCAGGGCATGGCCAGCAAACATGCCCAAGGACGTTGTCCCTGGGCCCCAGGCTCTGTCACAGCTCTAGGGACTCCTGACAGCTTGGGGACTGAAGACACTCAAACACTGATAGGACCAGCTGTGCCCAGAACCAGCCTCCCCTTGCTTGCTGGGCCTGAGTTTTCTTAGGGCAGGATTCAACTCTTCCTTCCACTAATAAAGTTCTTCCTTGAAAGAAAAACACGGCTGTCCCTAAAATCCATACACTCATGTTAGGCTTGCTATATTTACTTCTTGTCCTTCTTGGGTCCCATTACAAAGGGGTAATGGCTGGAGGTAGGGCCAAATGGCAGTTAACTTGTAATAATCACCTCTGGATTCACATGTGAGCTGAATTTGCAAGACTTCAACTGACCCTTGTTCTTTCATTACCAAATTAGAGCACCATTGAGCTATATAAACCCCTTGACCCAGGCAGGTTAGTCCTGCAAAGCTTCATAGAAGTTATTGCTGTGGCTTTCCTTTTCTCTGTTCCTGTGCTGTTTTACTCTCTAAAGACTGGGCTGGGGGTCCTACTCTTGCAGTCTTCATCCATATCAGGAGTCCCTAAGATGAGTCTCCTACCTTTTACAGCTTTTTCCATGCTCAAACTTGATCTCTACAACCAGCCTTTCCCCAGCAGTGCTGAAGTCTTGGCCATGGTTGTCCTACAGCTCTGATGGGATGTTTTACTCCTCTGCTTTCTGCTCTAGGTATGTTAAACACACTCCCCAGCCTGGCTTGAATCAGCCTGGACGTGCAGCTTTCTATGGGTTCCTTCTGCATCTTGTGACTGTGACAGGCACTTCCTGCACTGTGTGATTGCTGCAGCTTGCAGCATTCCTGTATCTATTGCTGCTGGATCCAGCTATGTCCCTATTTCCAGTGCTGCATACCTGCACCGAGAAAGACAAGAGTTTCCTGCAGGAGGCAGTGGGGAGAAAATCTGTCTCCTGTTAGGCATTTCCCTAATTCCTGCTAGTCAGAAAACGACTTAACTCCTGACTATAGGAGTTCACTATAGGAATTCACTATAGGAATATGTTCTGTGAGCATTCCCCAGTCTAGCCAATCTCCCACCTCTGCTTTGTCCAGCTGATGCCACTGGAGTGTGGCACTGAACTCCCACAGCCTCCTGTCAGGTATCAGAGCTTTCTTCAGCTGATGTGTCATTGCTTATAACAGGAAAATTTTACTGCTTGGACTTTTTCTTTCTCCTGGGCACTCAGTAAAGTCTGCATAGTGGATAGCTCTCAGATTTCTCCCATTTTACTGCTTGAAATTTCTCCAGAGTCTCTTTAGTTCTGCTGCTTTTCACAGGTGAGGGAAGATGGTCTTTGCTAATGTCCAATATGCAGCAACAAGTGGGGCCTGGATTCTGCTGGCATATGACAACAGGTTCCCCTATCTTTCAATATAGTTTAATAACTTGATGCTTCCCTTGGGCAGAGCTAAAAGGGACCCACAAATATAAACATCAAAAAGCATATAGCGAGAATACTGCAGCCTGCAAGGGGGTCACGCTGCCATGAGGACCCCTCACCATCCCCTGCCTCCCACCCCTGTCGAGGGCAGCGCCTAGTTAAAAAACCCATGGTGTTTATGGTCAAAGGGTTGCAAGGGCTGAGAGGGGCACTGGAAAACAAGCTTCAGTGCCCGGGCCCAAAGGGCGGGAGCAGGAGGCCAGGGCTTGCAGGGAAGCAGCCACTAGAGGGAGGAATCTGTACGCACAGGGTGCAGCTCCTGCGCGGCTCCGGGCACCCTCAGCCAGGCCCCGGGGTTGACCTGCTGGCTCCCCCACAGCAGAGGGGGGAATCCGGCCCTGGAGGGGCCGCTGCACCGTATCCCACACAGCAGGGTGGCTTTCCAGGAGCAGCCCCTTGTCTTCTCAGCAGAGGAACTGGGGCTACAATCTTCTCCACACTGCACAAGTGTTGCCAAAATCCACCCAATTAATTATTAGAGCTAAAGAGACAGTCTACAAACCTGAGTTTGCTTGCTGTTTTGGGGCAGGCCATACCAGTGATCTAAATTTCCCAACACTTGTTGGTGGGTAATGTGAGATAAAGGTTATGAGGGAGATTTTGTGTGTGTGTGCACAAATTCTTAATTTGACAACCTTGTTGAATACAGAGGATGTAAGCAGTTGGTAAGGAGGAACGAAATCCAGTGCTGGGAGAAGGAGTGCCCATGCACCCTGTGGCTGTGGAGCTTTTGCAGTGCCTTGGGTGCCCCAGAGCTACTCTGGTCCTTGCGCTTTTGCCCTGTGCACCCATATAATCCACAAAGCCACCAGCTTGGCGGTGCAACGTCCAACACACAGTGCTGCAGGAACATGACCTTTTGCTCTGAGGATGGTAAGAGCTTTGTGCTGGCAGCAGAACCACATACCCAGTAGAAATAAAATCATTCTGATAATAAATCACTATCCATAATAAGAAGACATCGTTAATAATAAGTCATCCAGAGGCCTCTTGAGACTGGCATACAACTTACTGCAAAAATAGATAGGAAACATGGTGTGAGAATTACAAGGAAGATAACAAATAAAAGGGAAAATGACTTTTATAGGCATTTAGTTCTCTTCTTCCCCCAGCTTCCAGCCAGTTTTGTTATCAGTCTGGTATCAGGTTGGCTATGATTTAAGTTTGGTTACAAACTGAGACTGCAAGAACTTCTGTACGTGCTGAGCTCCCAGTGCCCGTGATGGCTGTTTGCTCTGGACCTGATGGTCTTGGGCAGACAGATGGACTTCTGATGAGTCCCGTTTCTTCCCTCTGCTATCTAGGTTTCTACCAAGGTCCCACATGCAGGCAAGTGCTCCCCTGCTTATGATATACAGGAGCCAGCTGAGGCCTTGCCCATAAATGTCGCCTCTTTCTGTACCTCTTCAATTGGCACAATTTGTTACCCGGCTCACGTGGCTTTGACTCTGCTCAACTGCCCGGGTGACCAAACTCTTGAAACTGGAGAACAGCGAGGGGTGAGCATACATAAAATTTGGAGTTTCTCGAATGAATGAATGAATGCTTGCACTGTACCACGCTCCAGTTCCATGAATATTTTCACACATAAACTGGCTGGCATCAAAAGACTTCTGAAAATTACTCAGTGCACAGCAGCCACGGGAATTTGACACATTTGTTTAAGGACAAATTTGCAAGTCGTATCCTGTACTGTTCCATCAGCTCTGAAATAGATTTGCTTTGGATATCAGTGCTGCTTCCTTGCAGCAGAAGGGGAAGAGGTTAGGGCTGCTAAAATCTTTCTTGGTTTCTACCCTTGTTTGCGTTTGCCAGGCAAACAATAGCAGATGTTATATAGTCAGTTCAGTTCGCTACTAGTCCCATTATGTTCTATTTATGTTTCACTTTATTGGCTTTTTTTTATTTTCCTATTATTGTTTCACTCTGGGGGAGGCAGAGGATATAATATATTCATCTTTATTATACAAAATCTGTGTGAAGCATTTAATAAAATGCTGTTTCCACACAGCTAGGAATATTACTGTTAGCTATTCTTAAGTTAATGCTCCTATTAAAAAATGTTTGATGGCTGCAGTGACTGGAACTTGTGTGGACAAAAAGCACACGCACCACTAAATAAGGCACTCATGGCAATTTAGAGATTTCCTGATGCCTCATGGAAAACTTCTGTTTAGCCAGATTTCTGCTTACTTAGCATATTCCCAGCCTTGCTTTTCACTGCTTTTATTATTAGTTGTATTTGGATGAAAAAAATTTTGCCTTTTTTCCTCAGATCTTGGTATGGGGATGGGGGGAGCGGAATCAGAGTTGACCCTTTTCCCAGGTCTCATTTCCAGATGGGACTTCTAGTAGAGCTGGGTGTGAAGGCTACCAGGGTAGGCTGCGCACTGGGAATAATTCTCTTTACTCTCTGAGCCCTTATGTCAAGCTCTTGATGTTTTCCTGCCTCAGAGCTGCTGGTTTAGTCCCCCTTATTCTATAAGCATGGGGAAGGGCAAGAGGGACCATATTTGCTCATGGTTATGGAGCAAGTGAAGGTGTGAGAACTATGTGTCATGACACTTGAATTTCTGGCAAACGGGCATGGTTCTTTGTAGACCTGGAACACAGGAGATATCTCTGCTTCTGGGTGTGCTGAGAGAATCATGCAGAACAGTCATGAGAAATCAGAGTTGTTGCATTAGGTTAGTGAAGATGAGGTCTTGTGATCTATTTCTGAGGGGGAAGTGGGGTTAAGCTGTCTCCAGATAAAGGTCTTTCCCTCATCAATAAATCTGAGGAAGACACAGGCTTCCACTCAGGGATAATTTGGACTGATGGATGGATACGTTAGTTTCCAGGCATAGAGCTGAGTTACACACAGCTTAACACTTGTCCATTGCCCAGGCAAAGGTCTGAAAGGCAGATCTAAGTTCACAAATTCTCTCAATGTGGAAGCTTCTCGAGGTTTTATTCTTGTTGTGTGGCTTCTTTAAAGAAGGACCAGGCAGTTCAGCGATGTCCACTATGTGTCTACACGAGAGCTGATGGCAGTCAGCTTGTCAGCGAACAGTATTGTCCCATGTACCTGCACGTGAGGACGGCCGTACAGGGTCTAACTGGAGGTCTGTCTAGCCTGGCATCCTGGCTCCACCACTGGCCAGTGATGGATGTCACAAGACAGCAAAACACCCAGTTATACAGTGTGTTGTTATTATGATTATATTGCTTTATATTATTATAATATATACATTAGTGAGTATGTAGCATGCTTCCCGGATACTTTCTCAGCCTCGAGCAGCTTGTGTTTCAGAGACTACTTTTGTTTTTTATAGCACTGGATTGATTGCTCCTCTATGAATGTGTCTAGCCACTTGTTCAATCCATATAATCTTTTGGCATCCATAATATCCTGGGGCAATGAGCTTCACGGCTGAACTACAAACTATGCAGATAAGATCTTCCATTTGTTATGAATCTGCCACCTGATAACTTCATGTCCACTGACACTTGTTCAGGAAGGGGCCACACAATTATTTCTCATTCACCTTCTCCATGGCATTTCTGGTAGCAATAGCAGAGCAGGGAGCACATTCTAGTTGTGCAGAATTGTCTGAAGAGCCGGGACAAAACACACAGGGATCTTTAGGCTCACACATCTCCTGGTAGACCTACAGTGGTCGTCAATGCTTTGAGCAAAGGTGGGAAGTGCCCATCATCAACACGCAAGGCTGTTGGTGGCTGAGCACCAGACTGGGAAGAGATGCTCAAACTGTGTGGCCAAGGTGCCCAGGCAGAGAGAGGAGCTGGGGAAGGAGATGTCTGTGTTCAGGGCAGTCATCTCATGACATTGCATTCTCCTTCTGTGCAAACAAGTAAGCTCAGTGAGCTCTAGAATGTGGAAATGTCAAATACAAAGGCATGGTAAACTTCTGCTGAGACATTCCTGGGAATGTGACAATGAGAGTAAG
The DNA here is from genome assembly GCA_032275445.1 of Crypturellus soui. Lineage (NCBI taxonomy): Eukaryota > Metazoa > Chordata > Aves > Tinamiformes > Tinamidae > Crypturellus > Crypturellus soui. The sequence goes on along the minus strand of JAUBNY010000230.1, from coordinate 553,345 downwards.
TGAGGGGATACAGGAGAAGAATTGATCTTAGAAACAGCTTGACCCTCACGCTGCAGAGGAATTCCCTAAGGAGGCTTGTGAAGCTTATAACGGGAGTGTGATAGGCGTCAAAGAAGAAACAGATTTTCTTGAATTACTTCATTTTAATTGCAAAGAGTTGTCTGTATCTTCTTGCCTGCTCTCTGGGAGGAGTTTCTGTCTCGGTCATATACATGCAACTGTTATGCTGGTGAATGGTGCTAGTGATGGGCAGAAATCAAAATGTCCTTGATACAGATGTCTCTAATGAGTCTTCAAGGGCTTACGGCTGCACACCGTGCAGCTGGGCAGAGTCCATGTGTCACCGGTCTCATCGCTTTGTTGTAATTTTTGCAAGTTTTTCATTCTTCTCTTGAAACTTTGGAAGTAGCTTTCACATCTGTGGCTTTCTACCTGCATTTTGTGGCAGAGATGCTCTTGAAGATGTGCAGACATTTATGGCCAAACTGCCATGGGCAACGGACAAGGATAAAACACATTTTTCCTTTAATTGATTTAAGCTTCCTTTTGTGATTTTGAACTAGCTTCCCAGTTTTTGGGTTGCTTGGTGTTGACAGCACTGAAATGGAGCATGCGTTTCCCATCAGGACCTGCAATTCCAGTGATTTTTCTCAAATCCCTCAGCCTCCAGAAGCCATTAAACAAAATCACTCTCTTCCTTGTGATTTCCCATTGCAGTTCCTGATCTGGTGCTCTGCACTGCTTTAATGCATAGCCCCTGAGACTCCCTCACAAGGGGTGTCACCTAAACCCCAGGTGTCTGCTGAGTGCCTCTCAAATGACCTTGAAGTTGGTTGTCATCTGTTTCCTGTCTCTGTCTTCTCCTTCAATGCTTCAGCCTTGCAGGATCTCTGGCAGAAAGCAAGTAGCATGGGGAAATGCTGCCTCTAACTTTTTTTCCTTCTTTCTTAATATAAATCTAT
>JAUBNY010000230.1:529539-552283 GCA_032275445.1 Crypturellus soui | reverse complement strand
TTGAACTAGCTTCCCAGTTGTTGGGTTGCTTGGTGTTGACGGCACTGAAATGGAGCATGTGTTTCCCATCAGGACCTGCAATTCCAGTGATTTTTCTCAAATCCCTCAGTCTCCAGAAGCCATTAAACAAAATCACTCTCTTCCTTGTGATCTCCCATTGCAGTTCCTGATCTGGTGCTCTGCACTGCTTTAATGCATAGCCCCTGAGACTCCCTCACAAGGGGCGTCATCTAAACCCCAGGTGTCTGCTGAGTGCCTCTCGAATGACCTTGAAGTTGGTTGTCATCTGCTTCCTGTCTCTGTCTTCTCCTTCAACGCTTCAGCCTTGCAGGGTCTCTGGCAGAAAGCAAGTAGCATGGGGAAATGCTGCCTCTAACTTTTTTTCCTTCTTTCTTAATATAAATCTATACCAGACACAAAGTTGTATTTCAAGTGCTCCTTGTTTCTGGAGGATGATCTGTCCATGGAGCAAAGTCTGGCTGCTCTGAAGGTAGAAATGCTCATGTGATTTTGGTGAAATGCTTGGAGAGAGTGTGATGTCAATCAAGTATGATTCTCACCCTGTGGGAAGAGCCTGCAGGATCTCTGTGTTTATCCAGCAGTTCACACTATAAGTTCTCGGTGTCCGGTGTGACAGGGACCCCATTTCCCAGCTTTGCCCACCTTCCAGCTGGCACGGGGTGCCCTCAGCTCACGTGGTGGGAGATGTGCCAAGGGTGATGACAATAATGATGTTTATGTCAGGGTTCTCCCTCCCTTCACATTCCAAACCCATGACGTCCTGGAAGCCCCGTATCAAGCCCAGCTAGCTGGACAGTTCTGGGGGAAGTTCAGCACCACAAGCACCAGGCATTGGTGGCAGCCCCTTCCCCTGCACCTCTTCTCAGGACTAGCCTCTTCCCTATCTATATGAAGCTCCCCCATCCTCACCAGCAAATCCTTTGCCTTCCCCTCCCTGTGCATTCGGTGGGAGGTGAACACATGCTCGAAGAGCAGTGGCTGCTCTCTCTCTCCCACCACTTGCTCCAGGGAAGGCCCTCAGCACGGTTGTTTGCTGTCTGCCTCGATGTCTTTTTAATCTCGTTTCCCTGGTTTCGCATGGCAGCGGCCCATGTTAGCCTGTGTAAAGCCTTCCTCTGGATTGCTGGCAGCCGAACTTCCAAACCCAGCTTGCGGTTTTCCCCGGAGTGGCGCGATTGATTGGCTCCAGCCGGAATGGGCATGGCTCTCCGCTGCTTGGACTGAAATGCAACCATCTGTTACACCTCTAGTTAAAAGTACATAAAGTTGAGCATTTGCGTGTAGACAATACCACCCCTGATACGCTTTCCACCGCACATCCCTCTCATGCTTTGGCAGGATCTTATACCGCGATGGGCCCAGTTCAGGAAAAACCGGCACTTTAGCTCTGCTGGAACGAAGCAGTGTGAGACGGTGGGGGCGTAAATCAGCTGTTGCTTGTTTCACTGCAGCTGTCTGTGGTTTTGCAGAGTGCCTGTGCCTCAGGCTTACCCCTTACCAGGGCCTGGTCCTGTACCCTCTCCCACTGGGCTCAAAGCCTTCCCTTGCTGACGGCTGGATGCGCCTGCTGTGATGCTGCTGCAAATGGTGCCACGTCGCTGTGTTTCAGGTGGGTGATTCCATCGGGAAACAGGCAGAATAGACCTGGGGAAATGGGATGAGTGTGGAGAGAGCCCAAGGGGTGGGAGCTGCCTCAGCTTGGAGCCCTGCACCTGCAGAGGGCTGGACGGCACCGCTGCGATGCTGTCCATCCCGTGCATGCTGCTGGCAACCTGGCTGCACTGCTGCACGTTTGATCTGTACCATGAAGAGAAGGCTGGGAGCAGTGTGCCAGTGCGGCTCATCGGCTACCCCGCTCCCTGAATACCTTGAGCACAACAAGACCCTCCTGTATCTCTAAGGAGATTTCTGTGGGAGTTTTTCCACAAATTCTGGCCTTGCCAATATTGCTTTTCAGGCTTCAGGTTTCTTCTTTTCTTTCTTCTTGCCTTAAAAGCTTCAGATGACCCTGCAGTGCAGAACCCCCACAGCTAACTGTCATCTGCCTGTCCCACCTCCACCTCCTTCCAGTGGCCACCCATGCCCACAGCCCAGCATATGCCTGGGCAGCCACAGCATTGCGGAGCTCCGACCTCCCCGTCTTACAGAGACCCCGAACAGGCACAGGTAAATGGGGTGGATGTGGACTTGTGGGGAGACTTTCAGTGCCTGGAGAAAGCCCAAGTGTTACATCTAGTGCTGCTCTCAAAGTATCAGAGATCTTACTCAAACCATTGTTATTTCAACTTTTTAATATTCGACTTTTTCCGAGCAGGTTGCAGGTGAGTGCACAAGGCAGATAGAGGGGTAACAGGGGCAGAAATGGGAGGTGATCCAGCCAAGGCCAACCAGCAGGTCAAAGGCAGGAAAGCACTGTCCTTGCATCCAGTTATGTCATTAGGGCACAAACCATTTGCTTGACTGTCTTCCCTCACTAAACTTGTCTGAATGGGCAGCTCATTTTGGGAAGCTCAGGATGGAGAGAACCCAAATTTTGCAGTCTGTTGAGGTTCATAACGACAGGCAGCTTGTGGCAGAGCCTCTAAGTGCAATAGCAGCACCCTCCCATCACTGTCAGTAACTGGACACTTTGGTTTCTTGGTACTTCCATGGAGCTATAGCTTATATGAAGCAAGAACAACATCACCTTTGCAATGTTAACATGAGCAGTGTCCCCACTTGCTGATGGGTATCAAGTAGCTAAACCTTCTCCCAGGTCCCTCCTGGATTACATGGTGACTTGTGGTGACATATCACCAGTCCCTGACCTCGTTCATCTTTGTGGAGCGCTAGAGGCTGATGGGAAAAGAGCAAAATGCACTGAAGGGAGCCAGGGCCTCTCTGAAAACTGAGAGGAGAGTGGGGGTTTGGGGGAAAAGGGGAGACATCTGAGCTTCACACAGGGACAGTAGATGGATTGGAAGGAGCATAACCTCATAGTAATGCATGCTCTGGTCTTTGCAGCCAGCATTAAGAATGAATTATTTTCAGTTCAGCAACTCATTTCTAACTGGAAAGAGAGGTACCTGATGACATTGATAGGGCCTTCCGATGTCCATCTCCTAGTCTGGAAGAAGACAACCGCACAAGCCTTGAGTTTTGTTCATCTTTGACATATTTAGTCACAGGCTAGAGGGCCTACTTTCCATTCCAGGCTCTCCAGTTTCTCTAGGAACGAGGGCTGAGGCAGAAAAACAAAGTGGGTGCTCTCCTTACTGCTGGAGACCAAACGCTCATGTGTAGAAGGCCACTACTGTGCACGATTCCCTGGTATGAGCCATCTCTGCTGGCAACAGGGCTTGATATAAATCTGATAGACACTCTGGGAGTGCACAAGAAAGAAGGAAGGAAGGAAGGAGCCTCCTGATTTTATAGGTGAGGGTAGCATCAAAATAACTGTCTTAAGAAAGGTATTTTCTTCCTGCAAACTACATGGAGGTAAGAGTGTTCACCAAAGACCATGGTGGTGTTCTCTGGACAGGAGGACCTGGTGTCACTCTGGCTCTGCTCAGCCACAACCTGAACATGTTGTAGCACAGTGCAGATGGCCCCTACATCCAGTTAGGCTTGCTGGTTTTCCCCAGCTTTGCTTTCATTCACCTGCTACATTTCAGGGTCCAGGATCTTCGAAACCAGAGCTCCCAGATAAGTCAGCTCCATCCCTATCTCCTGCAGTGCAGAGGACTGGCTGGCAGCTTGTGCCATGCATGTGGATGTAAGTGACATCTCCTGCTGTGCCAGGTCCTTGACCTGGGAGGAATGGCTTGTGCTGGCAGAGCACTCTGTGCTGCCCTGACCACCCGAATGTCGGGGCAGCCTGCCATGGATTTAGGCCTGGGCATGACTCTGGGTGCCATCTGAAGAGACTTCTTTGATCGGGCGCTATGGTGAGGACCACCTTGTGAGTTCCACACGATCCACCTGCCCCCATAGCGTGGGACGGACAGACACTTCTGGGAAAGGATGCTGGATCAGAGCGCAGAGGGAGCCCTAACTGACATCTTCTAGGACATGTGGTTCTGGATGGGTCCCCTATATCTCCATGGAAGTCCTCGCTTGTCCTTCCCTTAATATGCCATGCTATTCTTGAAGGAGCATGGTGGCAGTTCAGATGAACACCCGTACTCACACCGGGGCTATTTTGGGAGTCCACTGACTGCCCAGGAATGCTGAGAGAGGATCTATGAAGGAGATATGGAAGGAGGGAGAGTACCTCAAAAAGGCAGAGAGGGAGAATAACCAGAACAGGTGGAAAAGGAAAGGGAATGAAGAAGGGGGAAGAGGATGAAAAGAAAGATCAAGATCCTGCTGTCAGTCAGGCCTTCAAAGGCTGGGTGTAAAAGGATCTCAAAGGGACTAGAGGCAACAGGTCATGCCAGCGTGCAGCCTGGACAAAGGAGATGATGACAAGCAGCTATTTTAGCCGATGGCCCGCAGCCATCTTGCTGTGGGCAGCGTACTCATCAAGTCTCCTAAGCTAAACAACATGCAGCCTTGGATCAGGAGCTGGGTGGGAAGGCCAAGGCGGTGGGATGAAGGGCTATTCACTGAGTGGCACCATGAATTAGCAGCATGTCCAGGCACGGGGCTTCAGGGCACTGCCCTGCTGGAGTGGACGTCACGTTGTAAACAAGGTATTTGACCAGGCTCTGTTGCTGGTAGCATCTCGGGCAGGGTTTGCGAGGACAAGGGGCGCCGCAAGCTGCTTCCGTGAAACAGAAGACAGATCATCTCCAAGGTATTTGAGACATCAAACTCACACTTGCTCATCAAATGCCTTGGGAATGAATACAAAGAGATGATGCTTTTAAACAGATTTGATTTTTTTTTTCTTGCTGATGGAGCAATGATTGTGTGGGAGTCAGGCACATCAGGAGCTGCTGGAGTGCCCTGCTGTGCTACTCAGCAGGGAGTTTTGAGGAAAAATAAGTGCACGTACCTATGTTTCTCTTCTAAAAATCTCTCACTGTTGTCTTAGAAGGACTGTGGGAAGATGGTGCATCTGTTAAAGGGATGCAGGACTCAATCCACAAAGCACCTGCTTTACTTAAAGCATGAGCATAAACTCCCTTAAAGCCAAAGAGATTTAAGCACATGTTTGGAGAGAAGCCTGGTTGTCAGTAGGCTTGTTAAATCAGGATGGCATCTGCTATGTAACCATCAAAACTGGTTTGCAAACTTGACTGCTTTAAATTCATCACCCAAATTCATGCGTAGGCACCGTTCTGGTTATTGCAATAGTCAGAGTGGTGCTTCCGTTAGTAGAAGCTGGACCATAAGCTGTGCCGAACAGGCATAGAGAAAATCCCAGAATCTTACATGTTATTTGAATTGAGGTATCCTTGACAGGAGAGAAAAAAAAGAAAAAATCCTATCCAAAGCTCCTAAATCCACCAAGGTTTAAAACTCTAGGAGAAAATGGCAGAGAGAATTATACCCAGGGTGAACTCAGACCCACTGCTCTTTCAAGAGTGATCCCTGAAATGCTGTTGAGTCTCCACTGGAATTTTTATCCTATTTGATTCATTCTATTTGTTCCTGATCCTGTTAACTTCATCCTATTGATTCAAATGTATTTTCATACTCCCTTATGGTCCCTTTTGCATCAGGTTCAGCTTTTAGGCAAACAGAATGAACTCTCTCTGCCCTGGGAAAAACAACATCTAACCCACGAGCACACTTCTCCCAAACTCACCTCCCAGATACTAGGAGACTGGGACTTATTTATGTGTCTTTGTTAGACAAATAGTTTTGTTTTCATGCAAAATAGGATGTGCTTCTGAATGCATATAGAAAGGTCAAAGGGTTTTAACCATGCAGTGGTCAAAATCTGAGCCTGTTGAAGTGATTTTGGTGCAGATCAGAGTGTGCCTGTGATTGGAATAATTCCTAAAAGATGCAAAATTACCATGAGGTGAACATTTACATACCTGCCAAGCAGAAGGTATGCTTAAGCCTTCCATGCAGGGGAATCCTAGCATTACCACTGCTTTGCTTCGGCTTCTGCTACAGACTGGGAAGCCAAATCTCTTGGAGACATTTGAATCCTGCCATTTTGCTCTGGCCTGTTTATAAAGCTACCTTCAATACTCTTTTGTGGATCTGCAGCTAAATTCTAAGGGCCTCTTAGGTTCTGACATGAGTTTCGGCATAGGGATGTTATATTAATGCTATTAATGTGGCTGAGGGGAGAGTGGGAAAGAGAAGATGATGACCCCAGAGGAAGGGATGAAGGGTTGGCAAAGACAAAATCATGGATGCTCAATGTCCATGCAAGGAGGACACTGCAAGGGCAAGCAGGGAATTAGCTCATTTTTAAGGGTCCTTATTCCGCCTAATCCTTCTCCCAGACAGGCCACCTTTACTCTAGTGCTTTGGGATATTTAACATGCTGGGTCCCAAACCTGCAGCACGTGGGTCTTTGTAGCTCGGTCTGCTTGGTTCATCAGCCCTCTCTGGTAAAGCTTGTAAGGGCCCAGAATCACATTCCTTCCACTTTGTCCCTCTGGTTGGGTCCTTTTAAGCTAAAGACCTGTCTTGTGTCACGTACATCATAACTAGAAAGAGGAACAAAAGACCTTGATGTAAATAAATACGAAAACCCAAATGGCATGCACAGCATCTTGTTCAAAGTACTCGGCGTGTTTGAAATCAACAGCCCCATAAAAGCTAAGTGAGTTCAGACAGATTTTGAGTCATGGGATCTCTGCTCTCTACATGAAGGGTCTGGTTTAGCTACCGCCTCTCTTGGGGGTATCGCGACTCCTTCCTTGAGCCGTCGAGGCTGCATGGTCCCCGTCTCGTTGGGGCCGTAACTCTGGGCCGTATCTTGGGACACGTAAATCAGAGCCTTCACCTTCGCCGTGGCTCTAGGCAGAGGGGTCGGGGGTCATGATCTCACCTCTCAAAATAATCCCGGACGATCAGGAAGTGTTTCGTGTTTGATGAATTAGGTGTATAAAATCCATGAAGGGCTCACAAACGGACAGACCTTTTCCTTTCTTCATGGGGATAATATTTCATGATTTGGAGAGGAAAGAGTACAAACAGAGTGGGGGAATAATTAGTAATTTGTGATTAACTCTTTTCACGGGTATTTTGTTTCTTTGTTCTCTGATGCTGCCTGGAGCCATTTAAAAAATGACTTAACGACAACAACCAAACTAATCGCTCTTTGTAACTAATGGCTGTGTCAGAACTTGGAAATCAAACCGAAGGGTCTTGGAAGAAGTTGCAAGGGAGATGCTGAGTGCAGGAGAGGGGGCGGAGAGGAATTTTCTCCATGTTATCAGATGAATGGTCAGAAAGTATCCCCAAGGTCTGCAGCAACAAAGCTGAAGACACAAAACTTCCCTATAAATCTGATGTCTCCTAATTAATCCAAATCAGGTAGGCAGCTTGTCCAGCTTCCTCTTTTCACAGCCAAAAGGTTTCATTCAATCACACTTGGGGCCCAAGTCCTCTCAGCTCTCCTCTTCAGATATTTACCCAATCTATTGATTAAAATAACTAGATCCTCTCAGTTTTGGATCTGGGTTGGCAGGGAGGCTTCCTACAGGTATGAGAAGATCTTGATAGGGCTTTGGTACTGTCAATCGCTGTCTCTGCAGTTGTGTTTCTCTGCAAATAGCTTGAAGCCCTCTTATCTTGCATATTCGATGGATAATTGAAAGAGAAACACTTCTTGCCTCTCTTTCTTGAGTTTGCTTTTTGCTGTAGGTGAGGGAGGAATATGGTTGCCAAAAGGCAACTGAGAGGTACAGGTGGTGGGAAGCGTAGAGGGATGAAGGCCACGATGAGATCTCCTTTCAGTTGTGAAGACCACCAGCAAGCAGAGTGTGTAGACCAGGCTGCCGGCAAGCAGATCAAGGCCCTAAGTGGGGCGGTCTCTAATTGAATCACACATAAAATAGAGAGCACTTCAGAGCCAAAGCCTTTTGGAGCTATGATTTAGAAAGGCAAATCCATTCTGATATCTGATTATGACACTGACATTAAAAGCCCTGGGAACCTCTAATCGATGAGGTTTAATTTATTTAGACTGTAAACCTGGAATTAATTTGAAAGAGGCAGAGGTGGAGCAGCCAGCTGAGAAGCCAACCGCTCCTTGCATGGAGGTGATGGAGGGATGACAGGGCTGTGGTGGTCAAATTGAAGGTGGAGACCACAGCTCCCCTGGGTGGGCATCTGTCCATCTGTGTGTCCTCTCTTGCAACCCCACGATACTTGCAGGGATAGGAGATCTTATTATAGAGCAGGGAGAACTCAGGTCTCAGTTGCTTTGCCCTGCAGTGGCCATTTGGGGTGAACCTCCTTAGGCCTTTAGACTGTCCCTTCCCAAGCCCCTGAATTACAGTGAGAACCAAATCCTTAAATATTGCCATCCTTTCTGCAAACCCTCCATGCTCTGAATGCAGAGCCTACATGGCTCAGTCTTCCAGTGAGTATCAGTGTGCCATGAGCCTGCTCTGGAGACCCCGTGGGTAAATGTGCCCAAAGGGCACCACTTCTCTCAGGTCTGGAGAGATCAGGACACACAGAGTCATGGTGCATAGCTCAGGCCTGCTGTTCCAGTAGAGAATTTTGGCTCCTGGCTAGTGAACTGCAGTGGTGTGAGAGATTTCTTAGTCTGACACTTTTGTTTTCCTTGGTTATTGTTTAAAATGCAGAGATTATGAGGTCAAACTTTCCCAGCCAATATTTTTCCTAATGAAAAATGTAGTAGGGTATGAGTCAGTGATCGAATCTATACGTTGAATGTTCCACACTACAGTGATTTCCACAGACAGAACTTCAATAAATCTTGTTTTCAGAGAAATTATATGAGGCTGATGCTCTATTTTTGCCAGTTTAAGATCACTTTTCCCCTTTGCTGTGCTCTGTCCAAGTGGAACTCACCTCCTGTCAAGCATTTGATACAACAAAGCAACAGATCCTCGTGGCTGCGTGGTGTTGACCCTCCTTTTTGCAAAGGGTGTCACAAACACTTCTGAGGCTCAGGAGCAGAATTGTCCTGTCATTTCCAAGGCATCTTGCTATTTCCAAGGCAAGACATCTTACCAGAGTGCTAGCTCTGGCTGCATCCTTTTCCAGGGGAAGTGCACCCTGCCTCCTTGCATGTGCATGCTTGCAGACACGCTAGAAATAGTAATTCTCCCGCTGATGGACTGGGAAGTCCTTTGAGATGCTCTCTGCTGGTTTCCAGCCCAGCTCACTGGTGCAGGTGGGGTGTGCAAACCCCGAGGGGCACTGTGCTCCCCGTATCGACTGCTCCCCTTGCGACTCCTCCGCCTGCTCAGTGAGGTCTGCAACAGCCCGTGTACAACAGTATTTCACAGCTTGTCCATAGGATCAATATGACATTTCCATTTGTCATTAAATATGTCTTCTTTACTTTGTGCCGCATAAATCAACCTTTCAAATGCAGCTCCCAGGATGAAGAGTAGCTCTCAGAGACCACTGACCGAAGCGGGTTTTTTTTTATTTTCCATCAGCTCCAGCCTTCTCAAGTTTTGCTCGTATAAATGGGGGAAGCTTTGTGAGGAAGCATGGAAACCTGGTGCCTCTCACACTTGGTGTTGCCCCTCAAGGCCTCTCCCCTGCAGAGCTGCTAATGCTGGGAGCAGTACTCAGAGAGCCTGTGCTTGCCCTGCGGGCTAGGAAAGCACCAGCTTCACAGCTCCCAGGCTGTGCTGGGTTTTTTAGCCTCAAAGTGCCCCCAAACCAGGTAGGTGTGAGCAGCATCCGCTGCCAAGGCCCGGGGCTCAGGTTGGTCCACCTGTGGCACTGAAGTTCGGGGCCAATCCACATGGGGCAGGGGCTCTTGGCGTGCCAGGATGGGGACAGTCACTGTGTGCTGGGGGGCACACAGCAGCACAGCTCTTGCTCCAGGCTACACTCGCTTGGGGCCGAGGCAGGCTGGAAATACAGCCTTTTCCCTGGCTCCCCCATTGGCAGGCATGACCTTGAAGAAGTCACTCGCTTGTGTGCTTCATCTCCAGCCCTGCTGTGCCCACGGCTTTGCACTGCCATAATTCCTACAGCAATAAGTGCTGGGGATGCTTTCCTGGGATGCTGGGGACAGACAAAAAGCATCCTGTCCAGGCCTTGCTCTGCTGGTGCGAGGATGGTGGGTGTACTGGTGCAGTGGCCAGCTCAGATCTTTGCAGCAGAGGAGGCAAAAGGGGGCACCTGCTTCCTTTCCCCAAAAAGGCAGTGCACAAAACGGCTTCTGCAGCATCCTCAAGCCTCCCCCAAGAAGAGGCAACCCTGACCTGCGCCCTCCTTGTGTGGTGGCTTTTTGTCAGCCAGCTCCCTTGTCCCCTGCTGCACGCACATACGCATTTTAGCACTGTCTGCAAAGCAGTTTGGGAATCGATATTGCAATTGTGTAGTAAGTGAATTAGTTATAGATCAGCTTGGGGTAGGATTAGCTTATAGATCAGCAGGCTGGCAGGTTGCAGGGAAGGCGCACGCAGGCACGCGTAGCCCTGGCGAGCGCTGCCCTGCAAGAAGAGCGGGGTGAGTCGGTCAGCCGGACTGGTGGCTCTGCGGACCCAGGGGGACAGCGCTGGCTACGCTGAATGCTTGCTCCTTGCACCTTTCCTCAGGGAGTGGAATAAATCATCCAGCCCCGGGGATGGGATCCTTCCTCACCTGGAAGCAGTGTCTGCACATAGGTGCTTGTCTCTGCTCCAGGGTATTCTGGCCTCTAAAATTAGCCCTATGCTTGGGTCCAGGCTCCGGGGGTTTCCCATTAGATAATCTCCCTGCCTCCCTCCCGCCTTCACTTTGCCTAAGCAATGCTGCAAAAACAACTTGCTTCTAAAATAAGCCTCTCCTCTAACTCCCCGTTTAAACCTGAGTAGCCGTGCATGACATATCGGGCTTGCGAAGGCAGCTGGGACATCTCGCCGGCCTCCATTAGCCGCGATGGCACCCGGAGCGCTCGCTGCAGCGCGGCCGTCCGCAGGGCCAGTGCGGGCAAGTTGTGCGGCTCCTCCGGCATCCGAGGGGGTCCGTGGGGCTCCGCTGCCCGTGGATCGGGGTGGAGAGAGGAGGTGGGACGAGGAGGTGGCACTGCGTTCAGTGGTACCTGTAGTTGCACAGCCCGTGTGCTCTGAAGAGCACGTCTGACATCAGGACGTGGTCATTTGACGGGATGAAATACAGGCAGACCTCCGAGGAATGCCAGCCCTGTGGTAAAGGGATAGTGAGGTAGTAACATGACTTTTCCCTGGCACCTCGCACTGATTTTCCTAAGTAACCCTGTCTCCAATCCCCTTCTCCTTATGGCGAAATATTTTTCAGCCGAGGAAGGCCATGGGGCCAGGTTGCTGGGGCTCAGTTTACACCCATCGGATTTGAGCTCGGGCCAGATCCTGAGCTCAGTTTCACAGCCATAAATCTGGAGTAATTCCACTGAAGTCAGGGGAGTTAATTCCAGATTTACACCTGGTGTCTCTGAGATGGGACCCGCCTTGCTGGGTTTGGTGTTGAGGGGGGTAAAGGTGGGGGGGGATGTACCTCTCCTCTGGCAGGTTGCAGCATTCGCCCCCGGGAGCGCATCCAAATATCTGCGTGCGCGTGCCCGCGGTTGGAGTTATTAGAGCAAGCCCTCTCTTTATTATTTGCTATAATTTACTGTGGTCCCACCGGGCTCTCCGGGTTTTGCACTCCGTGAAGCCGAGTGGAACTAACCCGAATAGGAGGATTACAGGCTCCAAATGGAAACGGCCGCCCCAAGCCGCCGAGCGGAGCGCCTCGCGCCGAGCAAAGGGGCCGGCTGACAGCCTCAATGATATGCCAGCACTTAAAATGCCGATGATGGATGAATGTCATCCTGCTGGGAGGGGAAGGGGGGGGCGGGGAGGGGAGGCAATCCAACCCGGAGGAGCCGGCGAAGAAGAGCTGGCACCGGAGTTGACATCTGCACTGATCCTCGTCCATTCGCTATGATTCATGGAGAGAAGATAGAGCCGAGGCCGGCTGCCTGTGCCTGGGCCCAGCCGCTTTCTGCATGGGGACCGGAGTGTCGCTGCTCTTGGCATGTCCTCTGTTCATGACACAGGCACACACACGTACGTATGTTTTTATGTGTGCACACATGCAACACGTAGGTAGAATGCTCTATGGACTTAGCTGTGTGTGTGTACACAGATACTGTTTATATCTTCATATATGTCTGCGTGTATATTTATATATACATATAAGCATGTCCAAATGTATGTATATACTTCCCTTTGACACACAAACAGATAGATGCAGGGTTTCTTCCATGATGCCTCACTAAAGGCCGTTCTTGTCCCCACCTTTCGCTGCACATTATATTTTATTCACAAATCACACCTACTAAATAACTTTAAGGATTTTCTGATTGTATTTATTTATTTATCTATTATTATTCCCCAGACATCAGGGGGTGTCAGTGAGTTGGCCGTGCCATTCGGGCTATTCCAGGTATGTCTCCAAGCAGCCTGGGCAGGTGATTTCTCCCTCTCTCTCTCTCTCCAGTTGTATTCCTGACAGCAGAGTAATTTGCTTGTATAGATTCTGACAATGGCAACAACAAAAAATCTGGCTGCTTGACAGCGTTGCATTTTTAACTCGAGGTTGAACAACTGCAGTCTGGAGAGCTCCAGGGTTTCCGTCCCAGGGCTGCTGGCTCCTGGGATTCAGTCTGCATGGCCGGCACTGGGCGATGCTGGAAAGGGGCCGGTGTCGATGCCTTTTCCAGCATGGGAGCTTGGAAAGCAGGGTCGGTTTTGGGCTCTCCACCGTTTACGGGACAATGCAGAGGTCTGAGGCTGGCAAAAAAACACAGATGGGCAGAGGAGCCCTGTTTAGGGTGGGAAAGCAGCCCCTGGACGAGGACGCTGTGCCAGAGGTTGGGCAGGCGGCGTTCCCTGCTCTCTCCTGGCTCTGACCCCAGCACCCCAGGGATAAATCCCGTCACCCACCCCTGATAGCAGCTGCTTAACCGCAAACAGCAACTCCACACAGCAGTTTTGTTGAAAGTGCGAAGACGCCTGTATCCAATTGAAACTGCAGGGGGCATTTAGGGAGGCAGAAGGTAATTTCCCAAGCTGGAATGTGGCCAGGATACAAGGACTAATATCCTGGCTCTTGGGAAAACAGTCATGGGATCTTTGGTCGCTGCGAGTCATCTTGATGAGTGCTTTAAGTTAAAGATGGAAAAATAAAAAGGAGACAAAAGGAAAGAGCCTTTCCCGCAAGCCAGGACACAGCACAGGGATGGCCTTTCTGCAGGAAAGAGCTTCCCGGGCATAGAGCCCCTGGGTGCCCAGACATGGAGACCCGGCAGCTCTGCCCCTTGCGCTGCCCCTGTGCTGGGGGCTCCTCTCCTGGCCCCTGTGCACCCAGGTGGGACCTCAGGGCTGCTGCTGGGCCCTGGCAGGGAAGCAGGGGCTAATGGGCACCGAGAGCATCCGTAGCATCACGCAGGTACTGCCCTAACCTGGCCGTGTCCTGAGCCAGTGCTTCCCTCTGCTGGGGGATACCAGTGTGACTCAGGCATGGATTTGGGAAGCAGGAGTGCACTTGAACGTGAGTCATCTCCGGCTGCCACCCCAGGGAAGGACTTTTTTCAGGCAGGATCCCTGGCAGGTGACACTTCCAGGTTCGGCCAGCTGAGGACACGCACTTGCTCCAGGAGCACACGCAGTGTGTGTGCTGCAGGGATCCAGGCCAACTGTGCCCCAAAACTCTGGCAAAAACATATTCTGCCGCAGCAGCACCATGAGGGGTGGGAGCATGATCTCAGATCAGGCATTTTTGATGGTCCTGGGGACTCAGAGCAGTCATGAAACCACCTTTGCAAGGCAACATGCTGTGGGTTTGCTCCTGTGCTCTCCCAGGGCTGACGGGTTCAGGGCTGACTCTTACAGACACCATGACCCTGTGGATGAGGTTGACTTGGCTCTCTCAGTAATCTGGTCTGAGATGGAAATACTCCAGATTAGTGGTCTAGGAAGCTCTAAGATGGTGATCCGGGTAAGTGGCTGGGGGAGGCAGGGAGAGCGGTGCTCCACGGGCTGCCTCTCCTCCACGCTGGCACGCAGGGACAGTCAGAGGGCTCACTGCTGTGTCCGGGTATCACAAGTGGGGAAGGCCACGACACACTGACCTTCTGTCCCCTGCCAAGGACACGGGGGAAAACAGACTTCATCTTGCAGCAGGTGATGTAGCAGCGCTCACGCAGGAAGAGACATCTTAGGGACAGTGTAAAGTGGCCAGAGAGACCAAAGGCCCCTTTCAAGGCACGTGTGCTGCTGGCTGTCACTCCACTTGCTCTAGATCCTTCTCCTCTCGGGTCCCAGGCAGGCACAAGGACAGCCCCAATTCCAAAGTGCCACCATTAAGAAGCAGACGGGGCCAAAGACTCCTCCTTCCTCTTCTCCACTGAGCATCACATTTTCCAATTTACTGATCCCTCCAAATTCCCAGCTAAGACACACAACTCCACAGACTGAAAGAGAGCCACCTGGGTCCACTTTGCTTTTAATTGCCTGTAAAGGAGATTGGGATGGCTCTACAGCCCCAAGATAGAAATTGATGTTGAGAGGATGGGGTGGGAAATGGGAGCTGATGCCCAAGAACACCAGTGTCAGGAGCAGCTAAAAATGCTGCTGCCAAGGAAGAGATTTTTCCCCGGGACTGGTGCCCTGGAGCTGCAGAAGGATTCCAGACCCCTGCCAAGTGCAATGGAGCTGTCGGGAAGGAAGAGCAGCACTGACATGGTGGTGCAGGTGAGGGATGTGCCACCTGCCCTGCTAACGCACTCAGCTCCTGTCCCCTGCTTTTAGGCTGCTGCTTTAGTTAAGAGCTTTGGCCAGCTGGGGTAAGACAACTCCAGCCTATGTCTGTGCTACGTCACCTGGCTGAGCGGTGCTGAAGTGCTGGTCTGACACAAGCGAGGGCTGGGTTAGCACTGCTGGGGCAGACTGAGAGCTTTCCCTCCTATGGGAAGCAGAGGAAAGGTTTCCTTTAAAATTTGAACACTTGGAAATTGCACTGGAAGCCCTAGGTTACGAATTATTGCTATTCTTAGTGTGACTAGAAAACCTTGAATGTAATCTATAGGATAGTGTGTCTTTAATCAGGGTCTGCAGCAGGTTAATAGCTAGTGCTCCCCTCGCCTTTACAAGTGATCCTTTCAGGCCATTTTTCCTTATGGCTTGGCTCCCTGTGATCTGCCTGCTGGCTGGAAGCGGCTTACTGCTCCTTCCCCGTGTCTGCTGCCGAGGCAGGGCACACGATAACAAGCAGCAGCCCATCTCGCCGCCCCATACATCAAGGCAGAGATCTGTATTCTGACAGTTGTATTTTGTCTCCGACTTTCCCAGCAATGTGTCCTCAGAAAGTCAGGAGACGAAAGTATCCTCGGGTTTGATTGAAGATGCAGGGCAGGCAGACACATCCTCCGGACCACCTCGGGAGATCTGGCTGCTGGGAGTTGTTGTCCTCCTAAATCCTATCAAGAGCGAGCAGGAAGGTTGCCAGAGCTTTGTTATGCTGTGCGGTTTCAGCGCCTTGCCGGGTCCTCCACCCGGCTCCTGCCTGCTGGCAGCCAGGAATAGAACCAGCCAAGCCCTACTATTAACAAGCCTGACCATTGCACTGTGCTTAATTGGGTTTGCATGTGTTCGCAGTGAGAATTTCAGAGTGGGAAACAGGATTTGCTCTCAGGGGCTCCCCAGCTTGCTGCTCCTGCCTCAGAGTGGCAGGGCTTTAAATCCCTGGAGTCTGGGCAGGGTTTTAAATCCCTGGAGTCTTTGTTGCTGTGGAATCCATTCTGAAGCTCCCAGAAGAGGCAGGAGCTGAAATCTGGTCCACTCGCAAACGCTTGGGTCTCCACAATGGGGAATCAGGGCACTTGGGGAGCATGGGTTGCCCATGGACCTGCTTGCAGGGCGTGCATAGGTTTGAACGCTGAGCTCAGAAGCAGGTTTCTTAGGGCTTGGGTGTGCAATCCCCTGTGAACATCTCTGTAAAACTATGATCACCCTTTATGCAAGGTCAGGGAGGAACCATCCTCATGTTTGGAGGAAGCAAAGACTTTTCCAAGAGGAGAAGGAAATCAGAGATCAAGCTGGGGCCTTGGTGTCACTAATGCAGCGCTGTGCCCCATGTGCAGCGACTCCCTGATAACCACAGCCTGCCCTTGGTGTGCAGAGAAAAACAATTTTTGCCATAATTTATAATACTATTGGCAATGGCCTTGTGCCGGAGATGCCGTCTGGAGCGCGAGAGAGCACGTGCGTGTGTGCACGGGCTGCACGGGCTGGCCGCTTGCAATTCTCCAAGGGTCCTGGGGCCTTGCAAAAGCAGCTCTGTCAATCAATAAAGAGCAATCACAGTAATGAAGTACCAAGTGGGAAGAAAAGGTTTCAAGCTTTGGGTTATTGGTGGGGAGCGGGGGGGGGGTTATGCTATGTTTTCTTTAAATGAGGCAAGGAGCTGCAGAGGGGCTGGGAAAGTGGAGCCGACAGCAGGGCCAGCAAATCTGCCTCTATTAAATGGAGGAGCTGGCAGGACTGCAGCCACTCAGACAAAGATCCAATGACAAGCGAAAGGCTGAGAGAGGACCCCATTTCTGCAGACACAAAGGAGAAGCCGGTGGCGGCGACTTTCTCTCTGAAAAGTCACGTTTGCCAGGAGAGACTGTGAAATCCAAGCCGTTCCCAAGAGCTCGTTCCCTTCCCACACCCCCCAGTTCGGGGAAGGGAGTTGTTCTAATTTTGTTTTTATTATCGTTATTCCCTCCTGGGTGAGTGCTGGGAAAGTGGTGAATTTTGCAGCTGCCCAAGAGTCGGAGGAAAGGGGGGTGTGAGGGGCGCATGCCAGAGCACGGTCTCTTCTCACCTTCTCCCTGGCTTCCCACGGGACCAGGCGCAGCTGAAACTGAAGGATCTACTGTTGCCTCTCATCTTCCATCTCACTTTGCCACCTCTGGATGTGCCTTTCCTGGATTAAATGATGACGGTCCCAAGAGCTCCCTTGGTTGGATGGGCCCTAGGGCATGTTTTCCATCACCTGCTCTGTCACCAGGACGGCTGTGGGGCTGTGACTGAGGGAACCTCATCCACAAAAGATGCTTGTGTCCTTAGCCTAGCCTAGGGGCCTAGCCCTCTGCTATTGCCAGCCCGGTCATGCCACCCTTCCTACTTGTCCCTCAGCATGACTGTGCCATTTACTTCTATTTCAACGTTTTTCCCCTGCTCTGCCAAAGTCCCCAGGGAAGATATGTGGGCACTCTGCAGGGAGGGAAGTGCAGCCTTTCCTCTGGCAAGGGCCTTGCTGCACAGCTCAGCCCTGGGGTCTTGGTGCTCCTGCCTGGTTCAGCACAGCCATGGCCCTGCCAGGCCTGCACCTCCCTGGGGACAGGGCCAGCAGCTCTTCCTGTCTTTTCTGTGGGTTTTGTCCTTGCTGAGAAGATGCAGATGTGGAGGGAGAGCTGGGTACTCACTCCTGGCGTGGGCACAGCCTCATCCATCCTGTCTGAAAGGCATCCGTGTTGTTTTCTAGGGGAGGGAACAGGGTAGCAAATACCACTAAATTAGTCCTTTTTTTTGGCATGGAAGAGCCACTGCTGGTCACCTCTGCAAAGCAAAGGGAGAGCAACAGTGTCATCTGAGCTTTCCAGAGGGGCTAAGCCCCTTTCTCATGCTGGGTCCTCCCTTTAAGCCCAGCAAACAGCCACCAGCTTGGGCCATGGGAGATGGGAGGAAGAAAAGAGGAGAGATTTATTCTGTGAAATTAATGGAGTGATACCAGATGTTAATAGTAGCCTATTTACCAACATCTCCTCCTCTTTCTTTCACTTAAGCAAGGTAAGCGCTTCCTACCATGACTGCGGCCACAGTGCTTCCCCCCATTTATCCTCCAGAGGAGGATCCTGCTGCAAGGGGAATGGGGAGGGATGGACTTCAAGGGACCAGCAGCCTCACCAGCAGCCCTCACTCAGTTTGCTGAAGCCTCAGATGCTTGTGCTCTCACTGCCAGCCTGTCCGTACCCCCTCGCAGGCACGATGAGGTTGAGCAAACCGTTTACACTCCAAGTGGATTAGCCAAATCACGTTAAGCCCCCATGGGGACGTCCTTGTTCACAGCCTTCATTTGATTTCTCTTTCAAAAGCCCACCAAGCTGAATGCGATTACAGCCTCTTAATCCTGCGCACACATGTCCGTGTGGGGTTAATGTGCTGTAATAGATGCCCTCTACAAGTGCACGCGGGTGACTATTCCTGCGTGGCTAAACCTTTAGCCCAGATGTTCAGCTGAGGTAAACTCAAAACACAGACCCTGAATGCTACTGCCTGGCCAAAGAGCTGCTCTCAGAGCTAAAACGTTGAGGAGAAAGGGCAGTTTCACCCTCCCAATACCTGGCACCAAATACATGTCAGAGACAAGAGCCACTGTGGGCACTCAGCCTCTGCACCTCTCACTCCTGCAGTGCTAGACATCCTTGGCAAGCAGTGATCCCGCTTAGGATGAGGAGGGTTTTCCTGAGGTTATCTAGGTCCCGGCTCTTGTTCTACCTTTGTGTTTGGTGCGTTCAACCAGGGCTTGGGACCCCCACCCTGGTATCACGCACAGCCCCAGCCCGAGGTGGCTCTGCATGGCCCTGCACGGATGTATTTGCTCTCCTAAGGCAGCAGCTACAACCAGAATGTCGTTGCAGCCGAAGAGAAACACTGGAAGTCCATAGAGCTGCTCAGCTCGTTATTGCAAAGCTGTCTGGCTCTGCGCAGCCAGGCATGGGAGATTTTAAGACGCAGGGGAAGAAGCTTAAATCTGTCACCTTTTGTAAGCAACTAAGCTAACCCTCACTTCAGGGAGGGAGAACTGCAAAAGGCAGGGGGAAGCATTCACCCATGTACCCTTTGCCAACACCTATAAAGAAACCCAGTCTTAGTACACTGAGATTTGCACACACTCAGCACCCGAGTTGACCAGTCCTCTCTCCCCTTTCCAGGTAGAAAAAGGTACCCCAAAACATTCACACCTATATGAAATCAGGGTCCGCTACGGCAAGATATGCAGAGTGCATATCTTAGGAAAAGAAATAGCCTGTGGCTCAGCCCTAGTATTGTCAAAATATTCAAAGAGCTTCTTGTCCGAAGACAAGGGGCATGAAGGCCCAGGAGGTAATTTCCATATCTCTTTCAGACAGGATTCACCATACAAGATCTCTTTTCTCAGAGTCAGACCGCCTGCTAGGGGAGCAAATTCATTCCCCTGGTATCTCAGAACCGTATAGCATAATCCCCTTAATAAAGCAATCAAGTTCCAGACTAAAACCAGCTAGATTTCTACCCTGCTGAAAGATCTTTCTTCCAAAGCATCACTAATAGGAAACCTCCTTAAAATTTACTGCTTTTTGCTGAATGGATTCCTTCCCCCGACAAAATAAATAAATAAATAAATAAAATAAACTGCAAAAATGTTATTTCCCTGTGGAAACTCTGGTTTTGCCAGAATGATATTTTCTATTAAAAATGCCTTCCTGGAAATTTCCTCACAAGTCAAGCTGCTGCATCACTTATTTCAGTTGCATGCAGAAATTCTTGCTTCCTCCTCTTCTTCTTCAGCTTCTATTTAAAAGAAGAGATGGTTACAGACCTGTCTGCCTCCTTCGCCAGCAAGGCAATGTCACCCATCAGGCACACTCTGCCCCGTGAAAGGAGCGACAGTGACACAAACGCGGCGCTCTTCCCACAGCCAGCACTCCCCAGGCAGTGGCATAATCTCTCATAAGGCTGCTTCAGCTCTCGGAGCCCTCTTGATATCCAGCTGGTTTGGGGAGATGTTCATTTTCCTGAGCATAGCTCTAACAGTGAGGCTGTGCTGAATTTCCAGATAATCAGTATCTAATTGGATTAGGAGCTGATAATATCTTTGACCTTTTTTTAATGGTTTGTCTGGCCTGCCTTTCTGCAAGACTGAGGTTTAATTTTAGGCAAGAGGTTTTTTTTTCCATAAGTGAAGCATGACCCTGTTAACCTCAGGACTGGAGAGGTGACCTGCCCTCTCTGGAGATATAGGAGGGAGCGATGCACACCAGGCTTTCACACATGTGTGCACACGTCTGTGCATAGACACGGAATGAACCTGCCTGCAAAATCCAGGTTTGGGTCTTTCAGCTAAAATCGGGACGATGACACACTGAGCCCACAGAAACTGCAAGCCAAGGGAGCGCAGAGCCCATGCAAGGTTGGTGTCCCTGTCGGTGCAACAGTGTGAGTCACATTCCCTCTTCCCTAGCTCCTCCGCACGCAGGTGTAGTCAGATCGCAGCTACAGTCAGACGGCGCTTCAGTCGCAGAGCTTGCACACCCGTGCCGTCCCCTCTGGCACACACAGCCGGCCCCCTTGCCCTCACCCGCACGGACCCCTCTGTGCAGCACAAAACCTCCCCGCTGCAGGAAGGTTCTTAGTGCTCAGCGGAGACCCGATGGGCTGGATTTGGGGGCATGGGGATTCAAAGAGACACAAGGAGGAGGAGGAGGGGAGAGGAGGCTGCTTGATGAACAGCAGATGTTGGAGCTCATCGGATGGAGCTGTTAATTTAACTGGAGTTTATCGAGTAGCAATTAGGTGGGGCCTCATTACTGTAGCCAAGTGGCACAAAGATGTGCTATAAAAACCCGGTGAAGAGCATTGCGCACCAGCAGAGTCACAGCCCTGACACAGAGCTCAGTATCTGGAGCCATGAATTCTCCCACCTGCCAAGAGGTTCTTCTCCCAGGGGGTCCTAGCTGGAGCTTGGGCACCCGAGCCCAGCGCTGGCCTCGTCTCAAGGTGGGAGGCTGCAGGTAGAGCAAGGGGCAAGGACTGGATGCGACAAGACCCTTTCCCAAGAAATACTCAAAGGTCTGAGATTTTTGCTCCTTTTACCATCCCCTTGCTGCTTGCTGTTGCACATCTCAGTGGCCTGAGTCAGCACGAGCTGAGGATTTGGGGTGAACAGGGAGGATAAGAGAGTTTTACCAGCCCAATGAGAGTTTTACCAGCCCAGTTTAAAGGGGAATCCAAAGAATGTGGGAGACAGCACAAGCAATGAGGTCTGAGCAGAGCTGGTTTCTAACATAGGCCACACACACACACACACACAGAGTAATGACAACATTATATTTTGCTTTGGTCCCGGGGGAATATTCAAATCGTTCAAGTTCAAACTCCAACAAAACTTCTGCTAATGAAAAAAAACTGCCAAACTAGAGCACAGTGGGGATTTGGAGGGTTAAAATGTGTGGGCTTAATTAACTGATTAATTAAGCCCTTACATCAGTCTCCATCCCTCCAGCCCTGTGATGGCAGGAGGGATGTGGCAGGAGCTTGCTCCCAGCGGTATGGCATGGGAACGCTGTGGGGAAGGTGCCAGCAAGGGAGTTTCACACACGTTTTTGGGATTGTGGGGTTAATCAGCTATGCCTGCAGGATTTGTGCGAGACACCTTCATATCTCGGCTCTGAGCGGGGTCACTGCTTTGGGATATTAGAGGAGAATCACAGGCTTCCTAAGCTGGAGGAGTTTTATTCCGTGTGCACTTGCAGTGTGCTCTGTCCAACAGCCTGTGCGTCCTGCGGCTCAGATGGCCCCGAGTCTGCACTGTGGTTCTGTATGGGAAGCACAAACCAAAAATGGGGAAAGATACATGAATACAGCAATGCCTGGAGTATGCCCAGGCAGATGAAAATAGCCTGTCTTGCATAAGAATTTCTTATGGTGGAAAACATGATTGCTCCAACATCAAGATTTTTCTGATGGAAATATTTACTTTGGTACTGGTTTTTAATTGTTGTTGCTTTGATTCTCCTGGTTACAATATAAATCATTCCAGATCAATATTCCTGAGCAAAGCAGTGCTTTTCATTTTAAAATGTGGCCAGAACATCCCACTTCTGAGTTACGCTTTCTCTTGCTGTATTTTCACTTTGCACGTCTGTCGTTGAGCTGCAATTTGCCGTTTGGTGACTGCTTTCTTTTGCTTTCTGACATTTCAATCTTCCACTCTGATTTCCCACAGAGATGTCCTCGCTAGTCCTGGGATTTCTGGCAAGCGAGGGTTTCCTTTCCTTTTCCTAGCCAGCCTGAAGACTTGCATATGGCACAGGCTCCTTTCCCAGATCTGAGCTGGGAGAAAAGAGGCTTCTTATCACTGTGCCCCTAGTGCCTACGTGCCCACACACTTGCTCTTTCCATTCACTCCAGCGGCGCCCCTGAGGGTCCTACGGCCCATCCATGTGGCATCATGACTAATTCTTATTCTTCATGAGTTTGCTGTGATTGCAGCAGTGTCTGGAGCCCCCAGGAGGCTTGGCCCCGCTGCTGGAGCTGCTCTGCATCTTCAGGGCACCAGCCAGGTCAGGATCTAAGCAGACAAGATGGATGCACAGTGCAGTGGAAAGAAACACAGCAACTCCCGTTTCAGAGGCAGGAGAAATGGAGCAGAAAGAAAGATTAAGGCTTGGCCTCCTCCAGAAAGTTTTGCTGAGGAAAGTTGGAGTGCCTCCATGAACTGGCATATTCCCTGGGTAGGAGGGGACTGGGCAGCAGGGTCAAGCCTCCTTTTTGCAGCAAAGCTGCCTCTTCCTGGACTATCTCCTGAGCACTGCATGTGCCACAGCTGAATGCCAGCGGCTCGCAAGGAAGACCACAGC
>JAUBNY010000230.1:518303-529439 GCA_032275445.1 Crypturellus soui | reverse complement strand
CGCAGTACTCATCTATGGTGCCTGGTAGCTTCTCCGCTTTGTTCCCTTGCGATGCCCTAGCTCAGGCGCGTGTGCTGAATTCCCCAGCATCTGGCCTTCCTTGATACCTATCTGCTGGAAGCTGAATGCATCTCTGATTTGGGGAATCAATCACACTTAATTGAAGGGTGATTGTTTTCACATACGAGCCTGCCACATCACTTTCATCTTTATCACATTCCCTTTCTCTCTGGGTTTTGTGTGACAAGATACTGCAGTGCAGGAGGGAAGAGGTCGCTGACCTTGGACCTGGATATAATTGAAAAAAGAAGGGCAGCATCTCCTTGCTTTGCTGGGGTGGATCGGTTTGCATTTTGTTCAGCTGCTGGACGGAGCATGTGTGCAGCACAGAGCTAGGTTTGATCCAGCCTTGCACAGAGCCACACTGCGATGGCACGCGATGGCACACAATGGCACGCAACGGCACATGATGGGCATAGTGGTGCCAGTGCTTCTTGCAGGGTCAAGTGGATGGTGCCTCTGCTTCATGCAGCACAACAGAGGAGGGGAAACAACCCAATAATATTTTGGGCAGTCCCTTTTCTGATCCCTCTTACTCCTTGCCTATTCACACTGGAGACTGTCCTGCACATGGACTGAGTGTCTCTTTAGTGGTACAGTGCTATGCACAACTATTCTGATTTCCTTCAAGAGCCTCATAATATTGATGGTCCCTGGGCAACCCCTCCTGACAGATCTCTGAAGGGGGTTGTGCTCAAGAGCAGTTCCATGTGGAAGTCTGTCTTGCATCCCACCGGGATGCACCCGTCCAAAGGATGCATAAGTTCTCAGCATACAGACCGAGGTCTCTCCTTGCCTCTACCAGCAAGCTGAATTGCGAGCTGTTCCCCAGACTCCAGTTTGAAGGTCTCTATAGTATTGACTTTCTCGCACTTGGAAGTGCCTCATTTGTCTTAAACTCTGCATTTGTCTTCCCTGCCAGTGCAGTAGTAAGCGACTGAAACTCGCTGCCAGATTGTCTCCCTTAACGACATACCATATATGCAGACAAGGATTTGAACCAGAAGCCGGGAGTTGGGCCTCACTTCCTCACTTTGAAGAAAAATATCTTAATGCACATCCCTCCTCACAGCTTGTTCTTGGCCTTGCCGATGGAATGACCCAGGCTCCTCACATTAAGAGGGCTGTGATCCACAGCATGCCCAAATCTGGGACTTATCTGAAGGCTGATGGTGTCAAAGACAAGGCTCTCACTGACTCTGACAGCCCTTGGGCCATGCAGCCCCAGTAGCTTCGGACCTTTTCCATTGCAGACAGATTTCTTCCTATTACATATGGGTAGAGTCTTTCCAAACACATACCTGAAGCAAACCTTCTCGAATAGGCCAAATATCTTTTCTAGATAGTACGGGAGGAATTTAAGGTTCCTCAGGTGCCAAGACTGTATGGTGCCTCTTTTTTTCTTAGGTACCTCTAGCATAGACTGCTCTTTCTTGATAGATGCTGATAACTGGCAGCTCAGGTGGACCGGGCTGAGAGGGGTAAGAGGGCTGGAGCTCGTGTGATGAAGCTGTGAGTTTCATTGATTTCTAAACAAAGCCTATATCAAGACACAAAGCCTCACTTTGCTCCAGCTTTGTAATGCTGTTGTCAATCTCTAACACAGCTGCCAGGGCAGAAAGAAAACAGCCGGCATCTTTGTAAAAGCCCATCTAGAAGTACAGGGACCGGTGGGAAGCCAGGTGTCTTGGTGGGAAAGAACCACAGATTCCCCACAGCAGGATAATCCTGCCAGGTACCTGTTGCCTGTCATTGCCCTAGTGCCCACTCATCTTGTTGTGCTGGGGATGCTCTGCACCCCCTGGTGCTGCTCCTGCACAGATGGGGTCACCTTGCTGTGTGTTCAAAACGAGGACAACGTGTAGGGGGGACATCCGGACAACCTTTAGCAAAGTCACAGCAAAGTAGGGCAAGGAGATACATGATACTCACTAAGGCTACGGTACAGAAGCAGGACCAGGGAGTGAACATGGTCCTTAGGATCCTCTGAACAGGCTGCTGCCCTTTTTGAGAGCTCTTCTTTGCAAACTGACGAAAGCGGTGGTGCAGAACTGGCACCTTTCGGGCAAATGGTGCATTTTTGGTATCTTGTGGGATATCTTTGGTATCTTAATGGGGTCTTCTCCATCATCCTGTGGGAGGTGATGGGCTTTCAGACCTGGGGTAGTAAAGCACTTCCATACAGCCTCTTAGTCTCCATAAGAGGCTGGAATCCCTGCTTTGGTGAGCGTGAGCAGAATCCACCATTTTCGCCCCTCTCTGGGGAGCAAGATGTGGCCTGCAAGTGGCGGCCACTGACTGGCAGAGGGAGCCACTGGGGCTCTCGGAGAGGCTGAGCTCCCTCTGTGCTGGTGGGAAGCAGAAAGCAGAGTGTGGGTGCATGTGGCACTGGGCTTCAGGTGTCCTGTGAGCACCCCTCCAGCCCTGAAACATCCTGTCCCACGTGAGCTCTTCCACTGCATCCGCGTGCAGGAGTCAAGAGAGAAGAGCCCGATGCCTCCACCCTCATCCATCGTCAGGGATGCAGGAGCCCGTGGCCTCCCTCCTCCCACTCCCACTGCAATTTGATTTGGACACGGAGAAAGAAAGGAGCTGTCGGGTAAAATAAAAGCTGCTTTTCCAGATCCCGAGGGACTCTCTCTTGTCACCCGCAGGGTGCTATGATTCCTCCCCGCCCGTGGCCGGCTGGGCTTTCACCACCCGTGCACACACCTGCCTCCCTCCTGCACCGCGCTTAGCGTGAGCGTTTTGGTAGAACTGCCCTTGTCATATAAATCTAAACATAATTCTCTCTTTCCTGTTAAGCTAAAGAAAATAAACGTGTAGGGCTGTTACTGGAAGCCAAGCTGTAGGACTGCCCTAAATTCTCTTCTTATTGAGTCTGGGCTGAAAATCACTCAATTCTGCTGAGGACACACATCTCTGCTTGCACACGCAGGGAGGGAAGGGGGGAGGGCAGGAGAAAGCGGGCGAGCGAGTGCGCGCGAGAGGACGCAGTGTGTATAAATATCTCCAGCTCTCTAGATAGTCGGCAGATTTATTCCGCTGCCAAGCCTGCAGAAAATTGACTTGTTTCATGGAGGCAGGCTATTGACACATTACCGCAAGGAGGGTTAGGAGAGAAAGCGGTGCGGCTGGCGCCCCTCTATTATACGATAATGTAATCAGCATTGTGGGAAATGACTGTGGGTAAAATGGCATCGCTGACATTTATATTAGAGGATATTGATGGCAGGAACTGTGACCACATCTATCGTACCTCCCGTTTGCCAGGATTGACACAGACGGCTCTTGTTGGCTGGATTTCCTCTCTCTCTCTCTCTCCCTCCTTCCTCTTAGCTTCGTTGCTCACTGCTGTCACTGCAGATAGATAATTGAAAAATGGATCTCACCTTTCCAGCAAACAGGAGTGGTTCAGGCAATTACTGCAGAGGTTATCTACTCAATCTCAGGGCCTCGTCTCCGAGAGAGATTCAGAGGAAATTGGATTTTACATGGATGTTTTATTCTGCAAGGGCTTTAGTATAAATAGAGGCAAGGAGACACCAGCAGGGTGGATGGCTGAGGCTCATGTGCGGCAGGGAAAAGTGGGGTTTCGATGGAGGGGCTTGGCTGTAGGTGTAGGGGTCATACCCTGCTGTGGCCTTCTGCAGATTCTCTGGTCCTGATCTGCTTGGTTTGTGGTTTTTGCTGATTTTTTTTCATGGTTCGGGATTTGTTTTTTAAGGCAGAGGATAAACGAGGCTCGCTCCCACTCACGGCCACCTGACTACATTTTGCCCCTGGAATCTAAAAATAAAAAGAGCTGTTCCCAAAGGAAATAAAGGCAAACAGATGGCAAAATGCTCTGAAGATGAGTAAGCAGCGGAGAGCAGAATGTATTGAGGGTTCCAGAAACTATCTGGCTCCTGAAGGAGGGGAACCACCCTGGCAGAGGAGATATTGCCCAAAGGTCTGTCTCCCATGAGAGTCCTTGAGTTAGAGTAGGCCTTGAATGGGCTGGTCAGATAGGAGGAAAGAATTTGTCCATGATCCTTTAGGACGTGCTGTAACACCAGGGTTTGGGCTGTGCTCATTTGGAATCCAACCATTTTGCAGCTGGTATCCTCATCCCTGGGGACTGCTGAGTGATGAGGCCAGGGAAGGACCTTGAGGGTGGTGGTGACTGTGCCAGGAACAGGCAGATCACCATGGGGTTTGGAGCACACGTGTGTGTGGGGTCTCAGTGTGCGCCGTGTGGTCTGAGTGTGAGCTGGCCCGACACGCTCAGAGACCTCACGTGTGTTGGGTATGACCTTGTGTTGCAACTGCTCTTGCTTCTTCTGCTCCAGGGATAAATAAGATACATTGCTGTCCAGGGCTGTCAATCCAGGACCTTTCACCAATACTAAATTGACTTTTAAAATGCATTTTTGAGATTGGAAAGGGCCACAGCCCTGAGGACGACAGGCAATGGTAGGGCCTGTCAGGAAGGGTCTGGGCAGACTTCTGTGTGGTGTCAGCCTCGCTCAGAGCTGCTTTGCAGGAGCTCAAGTGGACATGGTTCACCACGGAGCCCTCTCGCAGCACTCAGTTTTGCAGTTAACAGCTCTTGAACTGTTATGCTCGATGGGAGCTCTGGGGCTGCCTTGGAGGGAAAGCCAACTGGGCACAGCATGGAGGGTCTCTTCAGCCAGCGAGGCTTCTCTGAGCTCCGCTGTGTCCGGCAGAGACCCGTGCCCCGGCTGCGGGCTGCTCCCCCCAGCCCTAGGTCCCCGCAGCCGCCATGCGCTGCAGCCCTGCTGTCCATCAGGAGCTTTTTCGCACTCTCCTCTGCCTGTCCCCTGATGTCAGTGCTAGAGGTGCTCATCTCTCTTGCTGATCAAATCATTCCTGACGCGCGCAGCCGGCGCCGCTTCCTCACCGTACAGCTGTCTCCAGGGCCCTAGGTGAGATCCTGCTCTCACTTCCCCGCGCAGCAAGAAGGCAGGGATGGGGGAGGGCTGTCCGTGGCGCTAGGACGGGCTGCCCCTGCCTCTCAGAGCTCTCCTCCCCATGACGCTGAAGGCCAAGGGCTTTTTGCCTGCTCTGGTGGTTAGTGCAGGACTGGGGAGTGAAGCCAGACAGCCTCAAACATGCAATGAAGGCCACATTTTTAAGCACAAGTGAAGATGTGCTGCTGGAGCTCATATCTAGAAGCGGCTGTTATGTTTCTGGAGATACCTGAATCTGAGAGGCATGTGTTCTGGGAAGCCAGAGATGATGCAGCTGAATGTCAGCTGAAGTTCCCCTGCATGTGCAGCACATGGACAGGATGGAGCAGGGGAGCGAGGCCAAGGCAAGCAGGATTTCTTTTTGTCCTGGTTCTGTGTTCATCTCTGGGCTTCCACCAGTGGCCGTGAAAGAGCCTGGCCCACCCAGGGACTCCATCTGGGTTCAGTGAAAAACAGTGGCCAAACTCGAGGCGTGGACGGGAGTCACGGAGAGACCAGGCTGTGGGCAGCGAATGGGAGGAGAAGGGAACGGGGGAATGTCACGCTGGTACCAGCACATCTGCCCAGCTCCGTGCTGGGGAACGTGCTCAGATGGCTACACCCACCCAAGCCATCCGGCTCAGGAAAGTCCGTGCAAACGGCTGTCCTTTCCTCACGCTCACAGCACCAAAGCAGAAACGCTATTACGTGTCTTTGCAGTGGTGGGCAGAAACCTGGTGTCCCCATAAGTTTTCATGCTGTCATGGGGTGCAAAGAAAATGCAAATGCTCATGCAAGATCCACCCTGGTCATCATCTCCGTGTTCCTACATCAGGCCAGGACTTCTCTGGATGAGAACAGGATTTCCAAAGTGCTTTTTTTTTTCTTTTTTAAAATCTCTGAAAGATCACTTACTGAGCAAGAGCTGCCCAATTAACCCACCTGTGTGACAATGGCCTTATAATCAGCTGTTTTCACTTGAGATACCTTAAATAGATCTAGTTAGAGCCTTTTTCTTCTTCTTCAGCAGGACTCCAGGTTCTGATCAGGCAGTTTGGGCCTTTTCCCAGGCACTGTTGGTCCTGGTGCAGCTTGGAGAGGCTCTGGGGACCCTCCAGCTGCACGAGCAGCTCGTCCTTTCAGGGCAACTAAAGGAGCTTGTGCAGAGCTTCGCCCTCCCTGCATGGGAAGCTCTGAGGAAGAAGTTTGGAAGCTGTAGCTGAGACTACCTGATCTGGGGAGTCTTCCTGAAACACCACTTCAGAGGTCAGAACAGCACTGTTTATCTCAATGTTGTGATAATGCATAAATACTTATACTTGCTGGGGCTATAGCACAAGTAGAGGAGAGACATAATCACAAGAAATGGAATTTGAAATCTTCAAATTCAGTTTTAAATGAAACTTTTTTTTTTGCTAGAGTTTCTGTTTTTTTATTTAGTGTTTTGGAACTGTTTTCCCTCCTTCTCACTGCATTTTCATTCCCTTCCCCCTTTCTCCCATATAATGTTAATATATTGGATTTCTGTACTTTTTTTCACTGAATCAAAGCTGCGAAGCCAGATTTTTCACTTTGTCTTTGCACATCTTCAAGTGAGGGAAATACTGTGAGCTTCTGTGATGCTACTCAAAAGCTGCATTCTCTGAAGAATGGCCAAAAGCTTCTATTTTGAACTAAAAAATAATGTACTGCAAGAAGGTGAGGAGTCCAGACATGGGGAAGAGCTATTTTAAAACAGCAGCCAAAAAATTTTGAATCGCAGTGAAATAAAATGTTGACTTTACTTCCTTCTGAAATTTTTTTTTCATTTAAAGAAAACTGCAATGAAATGCCGCTGAAATGACGTTTTTGACAAAGTGCCATTTTTCAATATGACCTCTTGAACCCTCTCACACCAATGCTGCTAACTAGTTCTGTGTTCATCAGAGCCGGCAGGAGCGGAGAGCAGACCCTGTACTGATAAGCAGAAATATTTTGGCTTGTCTGAGCAAGCACCTTGTGGCTCTACGCCCTAGAGCAGCTTCTGGTGGTGATGGGCTGGGCTGCTGACAACTGCCTTGACTCCCCCAAGGCCACAGGAGCAAAGGTAGTGGCTGGTGGAGACTTCAGTCATCACCAGCTTGCGTTTGCTCTTGCAGGTTATTCCTGGGGCTGGTGCTCCTGGCAGGTTTGTACTGACACAGATTGGTTACAAGCTCTGGAAGGGGAGCTCTGTTTTCAACGGCCATGGAACTTTCCAACTCCAAGTTGCTGGTCTCTGCGCACACCCTCAGGTTGGTGCTGGGAGAAATCCTGTCTGCAGAATGCCAGAGTGGGAGCTGGGATGTGCTGAACGACACAAGGGAGATGGCAAGGGAGGACTTTGCTTTCCAAATTAGGAGGGGTGGTGCCCAGGGTGGGATGAGAGACCACGCTCCTGCCAGAGACAGGGACCTTTGGTGATGAACATCATGTAAAGTCCCCTAATATATTTTCTAAAAAATGAGTAGCTAAGCTGAGTGTCTTGGTACATTGTCTCCTCTATACTCCCTCTAATTGCCTTTAATATGGTATTTGCTTTCATTGCTTGGCCTACATTGTTGTAGACTGTTATTGCATGCTTGCAAATAGCTGTTGTGCTCCTCCTCCTTGGAGGATGCACTCAAGAAGGTGGGGAGGCTTCAAAGGAGGAGGCTTTACTGCTATCTAAATAACTTCGTTGAAGTGGGATGGATGCCATGAGACTTAATCTCTTTTAAAAGCTCTGAGCAACTTGGATGGAAGAGTACAGTATTATATTAACATTACCATGATTGTTAGTGGTATTACTAACATGAATCTCAATCATAATATCTGTCCAGAATCAAAAATGAAGCTTCACTAGCTGGCCCTTTGGAGTGAGGTGTTAGGGTCTCAGTCTGTGCTCCAAGTCTTTCTCCAGCAGGCATGAGGGACAGTTCACCAATGATCTCAGCTGCTCGAAGGACAGGAATTAGGTCCTGGAGATCCTGTACAGTGTTATAAATGACCATGCTGTTCCTTCAGTGTTATTTTTATTTGTATTGCCCTACTGTGGTGGGGCTTCCACACTGGATCAGGCTGTCTCCACAGCCACAGATCATGAAGATCAGCATCTGAATTGCTCCCAGCTGGACTTTCAGCTGAAATCTGCTTGTAAACAAAGTACTGTTGAGTTTGAGGACGTGCCCAGCAGAGAGGGAATGGCTGAGTGTTCCCACCAGCAACCATCCTCACCTACACTGAAATCTAGGGTGCATAAGAGCCATGTAGCTTCTAAAGCCCTGGCCGGCAGATGGGGAAGAGACCAGGATGCTCGGCTGTTGTCTGAGCAAACAGGAGGATCACTAATCCTGTCCCCTCTTGTGCGTGCAGATACATTTGCTCAGCTACAGAAGGAGTCGCATCCACCTGCCCCCCTCATCTTAAGATATCTAGAGATCTGTGCTCTTAGTTTGTTTTTAGCCTTCCTTCGTGTCCTCTCCCCAACCATGCCACACACTGCTCCTGATGAGAGCATCTCCTGTGCTTCCCTTCCCGCCTTTCTCCCGGTATCTGTTACATCCACCCTGGGGGCGGGAGGAAGGTGGGAAGCATTTGTGTCATTGATCAATAACTCTTTCCTGCCCAGAGAGGAACCCGACCTGCCCAACTTTATTGCTGCAACCAGATCTGCACTCGAGGGATGTTACGACAACCCAGCTCGGCCACGGGGGCCAAAAGAACAAATACCTCCCTAACAGGCATGACTTGAGCCCGTGCATGTCCTGCTCCCCGGATGGCTCCTCTCACAGAGGAAGCCCCTGTGAGGATTTACAAGGCCAAACTACTTCCTGAAATTGTCACTCCTGCTTGTTATCTCGCTATCCCGTCATCTACACCGGCTCCAGAGCCCGGTCTGAAGGGAAAGAGGAGCTGCGGAAAGGAAGAGGGAGGAGATGTGAGAGTCCTGGTATAATCTGGCAGGGGGGTGGGAGCAGAGCCTGGCTAAGAAATATCCCAGTGCTCCGGCTGAGTCTTTTTACTACCTGCAATGGAAAATGAGTGCCAGCTGCAAATCAGGGATTTCAGCAGCCCCTCTGAAGGCACGTCAAGCATTTTATGGCTGGAAATACATTCAGGGTTTATTATGGGCTGCCCACTGATCTTTGTGTGTGCAGGCAGCGGCCGGGGCCTGTTCCCAGCCTGCTTTTGGAAGGGGAGGGGTCCCCACAAATTGATCGGTTTTCGGCTGGCAAATTGATTGGTTCCATCTGCTGCTTCTCTCCTTTCCGGCTCCTGAGTGAGGGTTTAACCTCATGTTGAGACAGGCTGGCAGCTGATTCGGAGGGCAGCCTGGTCCTGCAGTGGGATGCAGCATATGTCGCAGAGCTGTCAAATGTCACACATGGTGACATGTGCCCCATGGTTCCCTCTGCTACCACTGGCCTGGGGCTCCCCTTGTTTTCAGCGCTGTGCCCAGACCTTCCTGTCCTCCAGAGCTGGGTGCATGTGAATACCTGCACCTCGGTGAGAGGGGCAGAGGAGCATCCCCATCGTCTGGGTCCATGTGTGTGATATGGTGACAAACACAGCAAAGGGTGCTGAGTGTCCTGGGTAGGGGAAACTACTGGAGGGGGGGGGGTGGGGGGGGAAAGAAGCCTTGCTCAGCTTGTTGAAAGACTTTTTTTTTTTTTTTAATTCCTATTTGTAAACCCAATTCATGTGCTGCACTCAACCATACGGGTCTTTCTCCTCAGCTGCTTGTTTTAACAGTGCCTCTTGATTTCTATTGATTTCCTTTTGGCTTCCAGACTTTCCATTGTACTTGTATCACATTTTCAAGCTTTCTCTGCAATCGCGGGAGCTAAATCTTTACTTCTAGAGCAAAAAAGAGACATTGAAATTTCCCTGCAGTATTTTGGTGCCAAGAATTAGGGACTGAAGAAATGCATAAAAACAAAGCTGGTGATAAATCAGGAGAGATGGTGATATAAAAAGGAGAGGAGAGAGAACAAAAGAGGGAAAGCGAGAGAGAAATTGGAGTAAGTGCTAGATGTGCTAGATATACTTGCCTTCAGCAATGCAGATGACACTACAGGTCACATCAGTTGGGGGACTTGTACGTAGGGACAATATCTGTTTTATATCAACTAATGAAGTGAGGAGAAAACAGGATGCAAGGTCTGAAAGAAGGCACCCAATCTACAGATGTGACCAGAGGACAATGGCCCAAATATAAGTAAAGGAGTTGCTGTCTGCTGCCGTGGTGGCTCTCTTGGCTGACAGACTGCAAGTGGTTCATGGGCTGCCATATCTATGGGTACAAGTGCTGTTTAACACCCAAATTTTCCTTGCAAGCAATGGGTCCTTTAGTAAACTCATGCCATCGGTGGCCTGGGCAATAAGAAAGGCCCATAGCGTGTAGCCAGCTGCCTCTGCTCCAGATGCCACTTGCTCAGCTGCCCTTCTCGCTGATCTGGTGCTGTCCATGTCACCTTTCATCTGCCTGGGCAGATGTTGGCCTTGCTGGGAGGCAGTGACGCAGCAGTAGTGACGTCCAGTCAAGGGTCTCGGTGTGGTGCAGTCCCCTTGCATACTCCTGCTACCATCTGCTGGAAGGAATCAGCCCTGCGTGCCTGTCAGCGTGGCGGAAATCCTGCTGGGAGCGAGGATTTAACGGCATTGCTAGGCCTCAGCTGATGGTGCAAGAACCAGTGGCATCTGCCGTGGTGGCAGCATTAGGACCGACCTGCCCGTTTGCTTCCCACTCTTTGCGTTGAGGAGGGCTGGGTTTCTCTCTGTAGATTGTGACCTTGTGCGTGTAGTTTTGGAGCTAGAATTCCTGGGATCTTCTACCCTCCTTCACAGTCTTGGACAGGGCACTGATTTTACCTGTGCCTCAGTTGCCCTGACACTGCTTAAAGCACCAGTCGCTGGTGCTCCTCTGTCCCCTCCGTCTAGGAAGCATTAGTCCTTCCTGGAGAGGTGCTCTTAGCACCTCCATGCTCCCAATCTCATCTCTCCCCAGGGGTCCCACATGCCTTGCAGTTAAGCAGCAATTCACCCAATGTCTTGAATAGATCAGCACAACTGCTTGTCTCTGACTGGCAGGAAAAAATAGTGCCAAAAGCCAAAATATCAGCTC
>JAUBNY010000230.1:498910-516640 GCA_032275445.1 Crypturellus soui | reverse complement strand
TTTCCTCTGTAATTAGAGCAGTGACATTTTGGGGGAGCAGGAGGAGGTGTCAAGGATGCTCCCTGGGGATGTATCTGACACTCAGACCCTCCTACCTCAGCAGAGAGCACAGATAATAGATCCGCACAGATTTCTTCCTAGTGCCGTTCATTCCCTCAGGGCCTTTGGCAAAGTGTCCCCAGCCCCCGGATGGCACGGTCTGTCCTACCCGAATGTTTCAACAGAGGGAACGTTAGGGAGAAATGTGAGGCTGGAGGGAGCCTGGTAGAGAGTCTTGCAAGACAGCTCTCCCCAAGCCTTCCCAACAGATGGGTGTCCAACCTGCTTGGAAATATTGCCAGTGAAAGAGACTCAGTCCCTTCCCAACAGCTTGTTCCATGGTTTCTGTATACTTGGAGTTGACTGAGTTTTCTAACATCTAGCCTAAAACACCTCTGTTGCAAAAGGAGTCCCTCTCCCTCATCCTGTCCCCACATTGGTCTGAAGAGCAACCCAACAGTATCCTCTTATAACTTAAATATACACTTAAATATTTTACTTGCTGTTTTCTGGTCCTTTCTCTTCAGACCAAATAAAACCAGTTCTTTCAATTTTCTCTCCAAGGTCAGGTTTTCCAAAGCTCTTATCTTTGTTACAGTGTGATGCCAAGAATAGCACACAGCCCTCTGGATGTCTCACCTACTGTGTGGGAAGCAGAATAGTCAGTGTTTGAATGCACTTTCCATCTCTTCCTTCAAAGGAGATCTAGCAGGTCTTAATAAGAAATAGAAGGGTTACAAGGATGTTCAAAGGGAGGACAGGGCTTCTGTATCAAAACAGTGAAAGAGTAAAGGTGTTCTGGGTGATGGAGGTGAGAGGTCTAAAAAATAGTGAATATTATTGAAAAGGTGAAGAGGGAATGATTGTTCACCCTTTATTTCAATGCAAGAATCAGGGCCTCCAGGTAAAAGCAACAAGAGAACAAATAAGAGAAATTATTTGCACTGTGTATAGAACTCCTTTCCTTAGGATATGTGAAGGCTAGCAATTTAAAGGTGCTCAAAAAGGAGCTCAAAAATGCATTGAAAAAATCCAAAAGAGCTATTAAATGCAAAGCCACATTCTTTGGCTGAAGACATCCTCAATCAAAGATTATGGAAGTCTAGCGAACTATTCTGGAGACACATCGCATACTGACACTCTTGCACATAACTTTAGATATCCTCTCAGATATGGCACAGGGCTACTTGGACCTTAGATGGGACTTTATAGGATGTTCTCCTGCTCACCTGGGAGCACATGCTGGACTCAGGACACTAGTGTGGTGGGAAGGTGACCTGCCTTACATCGTGTGTGGCGACAACTTTGTTTATGTCTCTGATCCTGGACCTAGAGTGATTTGCAGTAAGATTTCACACGATTTGCAGTAAGATTTCACACAACCCATCTCAGACAGGCATGAGATCAACTTACAGTCTGGAGCGGAGGTCAAAGATCCTGCAGGGGTGAGGTTCAAAGCAAAGTGTTGTCTTGGTCCGTTGGAACTGGGTTGGACCTGTAAGTAGTGGTGGCTTTTCCCTCTGTAAATTAGCTTGAACCGACAGAAAAGACCTAGCTTTGAGGGGTAACTCCCATCCCTTCTCATTGCTACCAAATCTGCGCCATTGGTATTCATGGCAAGAGACCCTGTTCTGGCAAAGAGCCTCACAGTCTGAACTGAACTGAACTGCTGAATTTGAAGGATGCTCAAGGCTTTAGAGGGACCTGGTTTGTAAATTGTTTCCTGTGTCAGCATCTCCTTACAGGGGTTAGTGTGGACCGAGGCACCGCACAGCTGAGTCGGTGCAAGCACAAGCTGGCTGGACGTTTCTTGCAGGAGAAGGTGTGTAGCTGCTCTCAAGCGGGCTGGCGGCCTCGGTAGAGAGGAGATGGCCATCCCAGAGATTGAACAAGGCCATACAGGCACCAACACAGGGACTGAGAAGGATAGCGGGCAAGGAGGTGGGTTTTTACCACTTAGTTTATTTTTATGATCCTCCTTCCTCCCCCTCAGAGAGGTTCCTGGAAGTCAAGACTGACACCTGCCAGGATATGAGATGTCCAGACAAAATCAGAATGATCCTCTCCAAAGCTGGAGCCGAGGGGAACCAGTTTCAGCCCCTGCAGAGATCAAAGGGCCAGCTGGGTTTGGGGAAGCGGGGCTGGGCAATTCCCAGGTGCAGGGACTGCCGTGGATGTCAGTCACATCCCCCGGCACATGCTCCTGCAACCACTTGGCATATGACTTTGGGGCAGCTGGCGGCAGCGAAACTTTGGCCCGCGCAGCCCCTTCCTTGAGAAGCATGACAGAAGGGATTAAGTGGCTTGTAAGGTGACCCGAGGTTGATCAGCTCTCAGTGGTGCGGTGGGAGGGGAGAGGCTGAAGTGGCTTTTCATCTCTGCCCTTGGGCTCTTGGCCATGCACTCCCCAAGCCCAGCAGCCTGTCCCAACCGGAGCTGAAGGAGCAGCAGCCCCTGTCCCTGTTACCTGCCTCTCAGGCCTTGCTCTGTGTTTTTCCCCTCCAGAAGAGCAGGATTGGTCTCTCCAGGGTGTCCAAACCCAGCTGGTTTGTTTCCCCAGGAGCTGGAGGTGTGAGGGTTTATGGGGACAGGCAGATGCCATTCAAGCACAGAAGTGTCCATTCAGTGGGAGAGGGATGAAGTCCCTTTGCATGTGCCCATTGCCCTTCTGTCCTTGAAGCCTGTGGCAAGGCTTCAGCATTGCTCAGGAGGAGGAGAATAATCTGCAACAGAAAAGCCTGCTCTTGCTTTCAGCCCTGTGTCTGCCCTGCTGCCAGGACACCCCAGGGTCAAACTCATCGCACCACCTGAGCTCACACAAGCAGCTTAACCATTACACACCCCAATGCAGGGGACAAAACCTTCAGAAGGGCCCAAACATAGTCCAGGCTTGCCCACCAGGGAGGGAAATGTCTAAGAGCAGCCCCATTGGGAGGATGTGGCCATCACCACTTCCACTTGCCCCCTACCTTCTTTGGGCCAGTTCTACCTGGTCATCTTCCCCGGATTTTACAAGAGGAACAGGATGGGACCTACTGCCGTCTGAGCTTGTTCTGTAGCATGAGTGGCTCCAGCATCCCCTCGCCACCCTCCCTCTGTCTGTACTCCCCCATCCTCCCTCCTGCTCCCAGGCAGCCCCGTTGGCATCGCTGGTGTCCCCTGTGCTCCGCACTCCCCTGGCTCTTGTACCCCATGCCACTGCTGGCAGACGCAGGATGGCAGCGCTGCTTTTGCTGTCCCAGCCCTAACAGCCGTGTCCTCACCAGGGGGAATAGCATTAGCTGCTCCCACGTCACCCTGTCTTTCCACTCGCTCTGCCAGCCCTGTTATTCCTCTGCAGTCTTCCCACCCCCCAGCGACATCCAGGCTTTCCATAACTCAGCCTCCTCTCATAGGAAGGCACCAGAGTGCAGGGAATAACCCTGTGGATGTGGATACAAGAAGCCGGAATGATCTTTGTCACCTAGTTCCCTGTCCTCTGTCACTGGCTCTTTCCCTGAGGATACTGGCTTCAGTCAGGTTCACGCGACTGGGCAGGACTGAGCATGGGCATCTAATTAGTGCTCGTTATTGCAGCACCTTTGGACTCTGCTGGGGTCAGGCCTTCAGTGAAGATTTAACCCAAATCCCGCAGTGAAGTGGGGACAAGTGTCTCAAACATTGCATTTCTAGTGCAAAAAAATCAGTTTATTCAAGAAAGATAGCTCAGGAAGCACTGGTCTTTCTAAATATATATATTTATCAACCAAGGTCCTGCAGCGGTCTTACGACTGCCCTGCCAGAGGTGATTGAGGAGCAGAAGGGAGCGGATGCAGTACAGACCTGGCAACATTAGAGGGAGCTTTGGGAAGGGGTCTGGGACGAGTAGGAAACAATAACTAGATGTAAATTACATTTTGCGAGTTTGTTTAAATAAGGGATCCAGTTTAATCCCAGCGACTGTTTGCTTAGTGTACAGCTGAAAATTAGCATCAACAATTTTATGCACACTAATAAATTTAAGCCATTACTCTCTCCATCTGCAGCTTCATTCATATAGCTTAAGAATCAAAGCGATTTCCCTGTAAATTTATAAGGCTCGGTAATTTACTCCAAAGAATGTAAATAGAAAGTGCCTGCAGGCCCAGGGAGACGGTCTTATAAGCCCTCCCTCCCGCTCCTCCTCCTCTTCCCACCCGTATCCAGCTAAAATGATGTGAGCTCTGTCCGGGCAGCGCACCGGCGTGCAGGGCCAAGGTCCCCACGCGCCCGGTGAGACCCTGTGTCCGCAAACGGCACCTGGCAGCTGAGAGAAACGAGACCAGCACCCGGGGCCGAGGCAACGGGGAGCAAATAAATCATCTGTTACTGCTCCCTGCTCCTGCGGCCGGGTGGAACATTCCTCCTAAAGAGAAACTTGTTATCCCCCCAGCACCGGCCCTGCCGGATTCCAGCCATCAGCGGCGGTGCCTATAAATAAATACCCGCATGAGAGCAGCATGTTGGCAGCCCCGCCAAGAGGGTGTTCATGCCTGTGTTAGCTTAGAAAACAAGGCAAAAGAGGGAAAAAAACAGTGCAAAGGAGCCAGCTGTCCAGGCAGTGTCACTACAAGATTTTAGGCTTGGGACAGGGACATAGCTTACATGAAGATCTGTATCTTAGAGAGTAGTATAGTCTGAGGCCTTGAAATGCAGTTGGAATTAAGGTTAGAAAGTGTCTTTTTTTCTGAGAATTCAGAAAGTGTCCCAGCTCAAGCCAGGCTACTCCAAAAAACCACAGCCGCCCTCTGTTCCCTCCCCAAAATTATGTGACTGGAAACGTGGATCAACAATTTTGTAGGTGTCACTGTGAAGCACCTCATTTCTATTTTCATTCTTTCATCAAACTACTTTATATTTTGAAAATAAAAAGGCATATTTTAAGGAGAAAATCTCTACCTTTTCATTTTAGAGCACTTTAATTGTTTCAGAATGTTTACACTTTCTTACAAGGTAGGAAGCATGTTTAAGCCAACCCTTTTAATAGTTTACTACAGAAAATCAAGAAGTAAAATTAATAAATCATTATTGGGCTTAGAAAGACAGAGTTATTATCTCTGTTTTACATTCAAATAATTTGTGGCTTGTGCAAAGGATAAGAGCAAAGAAGTGTTAAGAGGAGACAAGGGATAGCAGACCTAAGTGCAACGGATGCTGGATGAAGATAGAGCAAGAAACAGCTGTCTAGGAGAAAATCTCTGCTTATAAATCAGCAACATTTCCTTACATAAGAATGGGAATTTGCAGTGACATGGAGACTACTATTTTTTAATGTTTATATCGCACTAAGCCCAATAATAAGCTGGTCAGATCTCTGCAAAGAACAGTAGTTTGCAACGTTTAAGAAGGCAGAAGGAAGGCTGAGTTTTCCAGATCTGTAACACTCTTAGCTAGAAATGTCCATCTCCTCTCCTCCCATTGATTTCAAAACTCTCTGCAAAGGAAAATTTCTAAGGAAAAATTGTTTTGGATCAGATGAATCAATATTTTAATGTCAATGTTTAAAAGTATCACACTTTTTTAATGTTCAAGCAGACAGTCATGTCGAAACATGAAGTGTTGTCATGGGCTGATAGTGGAATGGGCTGCGTGGTCTCTAAAGGCAGAGACAGGATGGTGTGGGAACAGTGACAGCAGACTGGGGCCTTCTTATATCATGGACAGAGACTTGTGAGTCCAGAGGATGAGTCATAGAGAAGAAGGACTACTATCAACCACCAGCAGCTGGGATTGGATTTTCCTTGGAGTCAGACTTAGCAGCTGAATTGGGATCCAGA
Organism: Crypturellus soui; assembly: GCA_032275445.1. Taxonomy (NCBI): domain Eukaryota; kingdom Metazoa; phylum Chordata; class Aves; order Tinamiformes; family Tinamidae; genus Crypturellus; species Crypturellus soui. Next base: position 510,806 of record JAUBNY010000230.1, on the reverse strand, counting down.
TGTGATTTAGCAGTCTGTTCTACAGAACTGAATCAGACTCCCATTCACTTATCCTTTATTATCCACATGAAGATGTCAGATCCAATGGGCCAGATCCTGACCCCATTGCATGTAAACTCCCAGTTACTTCTCTGAACACAACAGCCTGGCTCAGCCCAGCAGGCACCTAACAAGGTAGCACTAGCTATGGATCAGACCAACCAGAGCATCTCTGAAGGTCCTGATGGTTTCGTCTGTGCTATGGAGTAAGTGCCAGTGACTGGATCGCTCTGCCTCTTTCCTTAGCATCTTCTTCACAGCCTATAGCTCATCCTACAAACCTGCTTTCTGTCTCCATGCAATAAATTTCAGGCACTGGGGAACAAAGCGAATGTCAGGGTGATGTGAACCCCTCCATTAAAGTCAAAGTTTGATGCATCCTCTGCTTTTCCAGTCCCTCATTTTCCCTTCCTGTATACCAGTTAATAGAGTTGTTACCCTGTTAGTTTAAAGGACCATTCGAATCCTATTAGAATATTAAATTATCTAGTATAGTGCTGCTGGCAAAAGCCAGCACAGAGGGCTGTATGTTAGTTTGACAGATAAGCCATCACTCTCTGTTAGCTACATTTAAAAGCCAGCATCTTTGTTACATGAGAGGGGATGCTCTTCTCCTGCCAACATGGTTCTGCTCCATCAGGTGGCACAGGCTGGTGACTCAAGCCTTGCTGCATAGGTTTGGAAACATGTCCCACTCATGCCTTATCTTCAGATGGTGCTTTTCTTGCAAGCACTGCTCTTATCTCCCAGATGAGATGTTGCCTGGGTCTCTTAGAGAAGTCAAGGTGGGGAACAGGAAAGGTCTGAAAGGGAAGCACAGAGCTACCAAGGAGAGGTCACAGTCCCTCCACAAAGCCCGAGAACGGACCATTCTCAAAGTAATATTCAGGTGACACCTTTGCTGTTGGGAGAACAGACATTAGCTTGTGTGGATGGTCCCTATTTCCTTGCCAAGGAAGAAGTAAGGCTAGAGAAAGTCACCAGAGAAGCTCCTGAAAGTGTCGTTAGGTTAGTGTGACTCTTATAGGCACATCTCTTGACCTGGACAGGATGGGTGAGGTAGAGCCACCAACCCGTTCCTACTAAGGCCATGGCAGCAAGCGCAGTGCTGTGACAGGAGCAGTGTGAATCCGTCCCAGATGCGCTCCCGCCTGGCCACAGAAGCCAAGCAGCTGCACTGCCTCGGTGCAGGATGTCCTTACCGCTCCGGGAGAAGGGAGTCTGAAAGAGCTTGGCTTGTTTAGCCCAGCATGACACCCGCTGAGAGGGGATCTGATTGCTCTCTATAAATACGTCAACAGGGTTAACAGCAGGGAGGAGCCACTGAAGCTAAAAGAAGATGTTGGCACTAGAGCAAACAAGGCTAAAGCAGAGGGAAGAAATGTAGGCTGGAAATTAGCAGCAGATTTGTAACCATCTGAGCAAGGAGAGTGTGGAATAGCCATCCCACCAGGGTAGCTTGGGCCAAAGGGGATGCTCGTGTAAGACAGGGCCTGCTCTGTACATGAAGGGCCTGCTCACTGAATGTATTCAAAGTAATAGGTCTCCAGCCAGAGTTGTGTCTGCCATAGAAGTGAGCGATTGCTGGGGAGAGGCTTGTGTTTCTCTCTTAATAGACGGGTTGTGTCCCCTGCAGCTGTGTCCTCCCTGCAGCCAGGTGGACTGACTTCTCTGCTGATATGTATCGCAGCTCTTAGACCCCACAAGGCTGCTGAATTTCCAGCTTTTCACATACCCAACTCATGAGAGACATGACTTGGGCACTCTGTGTTAACAGGAACCCCATGCTCTGTGTTAACAGGGGCATGCTGACACCAATATTTGGGGCCACCTGAGCCTCTAGAACCTGTTTGTTTCTGCTATGGTGATATGTGCCTACCACCTTGAGCCCCTCTGCTCAGCCCTGACCTATTGAGGCTTTACAGTCTGTGGCAATGATGCTAACAACTGCCTGAAGTCATGGCCTCAGTCCCACATTTGGCCCCAGTGCAAAGCTCCAAGGGCTTCCCATGCCCAGTTCTGCAACCCCTCTCTGCATCTCCTGCCCCCGTGCAGACCTCCGGCGCCATGAGCTCAGGTAACACACTCCCAGATTGAATGAGACCACCGGCCACCCTTACCCATGTTTTAAAAACAACTTCACATCCAACCTTGGCCTTATGTGCAACTTCCAAGGGCACCATGAAATTTTTTTGCATGGCTTAAGAGCTGCTGCAGCAGCAGGTACCTTGCTGATGGTAGATGAGGAGTGGCTCAGGGCTGGATGTGTTCAGCTGTCCCAGCTACAGAGGACAGCAACATCTGGGAGCATGCATGCGGGAATGGCTGCAAATTGATGTATCACACATGCCTCCCATTTGCATGGGGAGCTCCAGCGCACCATGCTGACAGAGCCTGATGGATCCAGGCTGCAGCCAGCCGGCTGGAGCATGGCTAGAGCAACCTGACAAGTTTCAGCCATCAGCTGGGCACAAGGGACCTGGATCTGCTCCAGTTTCTGTCCAGCTCTGGTGCTGGACAAACCCACAATGCTGCAGGAGGTCCTGGGGAGGCAGTGAGCCAGCAGTGCTTGGGTCCCAGGGGGATTTGGAGTGGGCAGTGCAAGCTCAACAGGCTGGTGCTAGGTCACCTTCTTGGCTGCAGGCTGGACATGAGCTGTGCAGCTGCCCACCTAGCTCATCTGATCCCTGCTACCTAGTTGGGCCGTCCGTCCCTTGTCTCCTCCACACCCGGTGCCTTTGTGTTCTGTGTGGAAGTGAAGTTAGGGACAGGGCTCACTGAACCTGCGCCCAGCCCCAAGTGCATCCTTCCACGAGCACATGCAGGGAATCTCCTGTGGTGAGCCCCGCAGTGCTCTGCTAACCCTTTCTGTTTCCTTTCCCCTGGCAATGCTCTGAGCAGACAACACTCTCCATTGGGTGAAGAGACCCTTCCCCACAGACTGGCTCAACAGGAGCTACTGGAGGTCTTTCCAATCAAACATGTTCAGCAATGCACTGCCCTCTGCTCAGTGACTGCGGATACCCATGTTGGCCGGCAGCATCCGGAACTGTTATTCTCTGCCCATAACACCCCCCTCCATGCAGCAGGTCCCCCTGTGTCAGCAAGCCCTGAGACATGAGAGCAGGGCTCTCTCCTCAGTGCAGAGCCTGCCGTGAAGGTTAGACCCTGATGCAAACGTCCCGCGAGGCGGGAGCTCCGTGCACCTACAGCAGCATCTCCACCGTCTTGGCCATCTTGTCCAGTGACGAAGTACCACATCATGCAGGCTCCCAAGATGCTAAGAAAAGGTGGACAGAGGCTGGTGCCAGGTGCTGGTGCTCTCATATGCCAACACTGGCACGATGGCTACAGAGCATGCGAAGGTGGTACGTGGCCATGGCCTGTTCTCCTGGCCTGCTCTCCTGGTGAGGGTGTTATATAAATGTTGAAATATGGCTCTTTTTTACTTCCAGTTATGAGAGGTGGGTTTCCTGCTTCGATCTGTCTCTCTCATACACATTCATAACATTCAAATTTATAATGTAATCTTACTTGCCGTTCCATATTTATGAGAAGTTTTGATGGGTGTTTCTTTATGTGATAATATCAAGCAGAATGCTAACCCATTGCCTCAAACCACTGTAAAGTCGTTTTCTTACATAATTGACACCAGCATATTCTTTCATTATACAAGATTTAGCATGCATCTGCTCCACCATTGCACAGCAATAGATGACTTTTTCCAGAGTCTCCTATTATCAATTCAAATTAGCCCCATTTCCCGAAGCTACTGTATGGATTTTACAGTTGACAGTAAGGGAAAAACACAGGAGCATAATGACTCTATTAAATTATTCAGGCCTAGTTAAACCCAGTTCAGTCTGAACTGGAGAGCAAGGAAACGGGAAGAGGGAGGAGATAGGGGTAAAAAAAAGCCCCTAACCTCCACACAACGCATTGGTTATAAAATGCTGCCATCTTTACAATGAGCTAGCGAGTACATCACCTGCAAGACACATGGAAGTCCTTAATCAAAGTCTGTTGTATTGCAGCACATTTTTTTGAGTTAGGATTATTGGGTTCAACAAGAGGCTAAGAGGAAAAGTTTAGAGAAGAGATGGACATTTTGCTCATATCCTGCCTCCTGCTATTCCTACGTCACTGCTTCTCCTCCCAAAAGGATGAGCAGCTGGACAGCAGCAGAGAGCAAGACAGAGGCCTGAAAGAGTTTTCTGGAGATGCTTTCCAGGATTCATTTTGCCCCCCTGCCCAGAGATCGCAAGACACACAAATGAGCTTCTTGCAGCTGGCCTCTCCCCTTGAATATATCTGCCCAGGTCAAAAGCAGTGAGAGGACAGTGAAAACTGTGACAGGTTGATATAGTGCAGCACGTTCTCTCTCTGCTGGAGGCTTTAGCTTACATGCTGGTTGCTGGGTGTTTTACAGAGGAAAGAATGGACATCAAATCTGACGGCCCTGTGAGCCCTCTGTGGGGTCCCGCAGGGAAGCGATACTTCCTGTCCTGCCCCCCTTCCTGTCCCCGTTTATGTTGCTAACGTGTATTTCGGCCGTGCTGGAGCAGTGGCAGTCCCTGGAAAACCTAGAGCAAATTTTCTGGGAAAGTTAGCTCCACGGGATGTGCTCCGTCCAGCAGCTGTGCTGTGTCAGTCCCCCCAGTTCCTCTGGTGACAACATATGGATTCCACGCTGGCGTGCTTGCTGGGGCATATAGGAGCTAGACGGGCACTTGCGTCACCTTGGGGATCCCAGCCAACGTGAAGGGATCTCTGCTAGCAGAAATTAGCCTCTGGGATCAGGAGCAAAATGCTGACAGAGAGCAACCTTAGCCCTTCTGCCCACAGCATGCTCTAGCGAGCTGGTAGTCTTGACCATTTCAGGTTTCCTCACAAATGGGATCTCTCTCCCCTTATCTCTTCTGTGTTCAAGCCATACTCAGGCTTTTTTTTGCTCTTCCTTCTTCCTCACTTGCTACCTCCTCCTGCAGCTACTTATTGGTACCTCTCTATCACCTGTAGGACCAGGCATGATAAATTGCTGGCTGAGCTGCAAGAAGATCATTTTAGAAAGCAGGGAAGTGACTGCACTGAATCACAGAGCTGGTGAGGAGCTGAGACTTCACCTCCCGAGTCCCTGCAGGCTTGCCTCTGCCCTCATCAGCCCTCAAGATGTCTTAGAGCCAAACGTGGTGACGATACCACTTGCCAGAGTAGGGCAGGCTGAAGGACTCTGGAGGCAGAGATGGGGATTTCACCCCCCAGACACAAGCAGGTGCTTTACTTTTTGGGTCCCTCTTTGCTTCCTAAAGATAAGGTTGGATGGGGCTCTGTGTCCTGCAAGGGCCACAGCGCTCCCTGCCAGCCAGCTGCTCTGCAGCCGGTACATCTGCATTTGGAAGCGGGGCATCCTGCCCCAAACCCGCCCGATGCCCGACCGTCCCCAGGACAGTGCTGGGCTCTAGCACACGCTGCGCTCCCAGGGTCTGCAGGAGCCCGGCCTCGAATTCCCCGAGCGCGGCTCGCAGCCCATCTTTTCAGAAAATTCATGGTGAAGAGCGAAAACTCCGCATAGTTCAGCAGCAGCTGTTTTGCCTGATTTATTGGCTGTTGCAAAGGCCTGTGCAAATGTAGCAAAGTGGTCTATTATCGCAAGATATATCCAGTGCCCCCTGCCTTGCGGATGACTGATACCCTGATCCGGCAGCTTATTTAACACCTGTTCAGTTTTAAGCACGTGGGCCCGACCCTTTGAAGTCCTTGGGGAGCAGTGTCAGAGCTCATGTGCTCATGGGTCGAGTGTGCGCTTCAATATTTGTGTGGACTGGGGTCCCTGTGGGGCTTTGCTGTGAGAATAGCAAGGCAGAAACTGATCCCCGTGAAGGCTTTTACCCACTTAGGGGGGTGCAGAGAATTGGGTAGGATTAGGAGAAACCTGACTGGAGACTCCCTTCTTTATGCCAGTGTGGAGCAGGGTCTGGGACACTGCTTTATGTGGCAGCCACCCCAGAGCTACCTGGCTGCCTTCCTGGCTAGCAAAAGCAGAGAAAGGGGCTAAGACTCCATTCAAGTTTAAACTGATAAATCCCTTCAGTCCCCCTCCAAACCCTTTAGAGGGCCCATTAAAGCAATATGCCTTACCATGCCTGCAATGCCTCACTGTGGTGAATTCTCAAGAGGTGACTGAAACGGTCCCAAATAATTTGCTTCACCGTTTCTGGACTTTTCATTTCAGAACAGCATTTTCTATTCAGAAGGTTGGCCAGAATTTTAACAAGGGCAGGAAAAGGTTGCAGGAGGGGCAAGTTGTTAAAAAAAGCGCTGGAGTTGTGAATCCTGGAGTCAGCAATAAAGAAAGCAGGTTCTCAGCAGGGAAATGAAAAGTGTGAGCCTGTTACCCGGCTGCAAAGTGGGCAGCCATTTTCCAGCAATGGTGCCTGGTGTTATGACAGGTCTTAATTAAGCTCGCTGTTAATGATCTGGGAAGCAATCGCTTCATTCCTGAAGCCTGTAGGTGGTAGTACAGGCAGGAGCAGATAGTGAAATGACACCAAGATATTTAGCACCCAGGTTCATTCCCAGTGGGAGCTGGATGGAGCCCATGGGAACACTGACCTGGGGTTTGAAATAGCAGATGAAGGTCAGCTTGGGAAAATGCAGCTGATCTGCAAAAGTGAAAATAACAGATGGGCCCCATCAGCTTCATTCCAACCCAAAATACCCAGCAGCAGCCTGGCTGGTCATGGAGGAAAGAATTCTGATCCATTTTCACTTGCTTCACTTTTCATGTGAGTTGCCCCCTCTTCCCTTATGAACTTAAAAGAAAAATAATTATTTTCCAAGCAAAATAGAACAAAATTTTATCATACAGGTTTAATCCCATTCTGATAATGTAAAAGCCCCAGAACTGGTGGGAAGGAGGGAGTGGGGGAACTGCACCCTTGGGTACAGCCATAGGGAGGCAGGATAGAGGAGACTGCCATGGGAAAGATGCCCGTATAATTTGGGACAGGGAGAATGAAGTACCAGCTTAGAAACACCCTGAGTGGTTCTGCCGATGGTCCAAGTGGAGTCACAAGGATCCTTTCCAGGCCTATGACCCGAAAGCTGAAAGCATGGTTGGAAGACGTTCAGGAAAAGCTATGAAAACAGGCAGAGGTGCAAAGGGAAAGATTTACAAGGAAAGATTAAAGGAGCTAACTGCACCCAGCACCAATGATGACTCAATGAGGACACGATGATAGCTTGCAAATATCTGAGGGGTATTAGCACTAGTAGTCAGCCTCAGGGGATGAAAGGGTATAATTTAGAAGGAAAGGAGGCAGGGAAGGGAAACAAAGTGGAAAAGGAGATTCAAGAAAGCTTCCAGTGAACCAGGAGCATTTGGAAATGTGATGTTTTCATCTGGGCAGTGGTGGGACACAGCCCATGACCCCAAAATAGATGGCACGAGGGGCCTGAGATGTGTGTTGCTGACGCACCTGGCGCGATGTGTGAGAGGGGCACGAGCTCCTGGGCTTTTTGCATTTCTGGCCTGTGTGATTCCTAGCGTGACAGGCTGGGGAGCAGTAACACATGAAGCCCTGAGGCAAGCATTCGTGGAAGCGGTGGGGCTAGAGCCAGGCCGGGCACGTCTGGAAGCTGTGAACCCCTGCCCTAGCGGCAGGCTCACGTCAGACCTGGTGCACAGTCCAGCTCTTTGATCTGAAGCCTTTGCGGTGCCCTTCGTGACTCCTGCTGCGCATCTAGGGTTCCCCGGCCCCGCGGCTCTGCCAGTGCCGGGCAGGCTTGGGCAGCCCCCTGTGCTCTCCTGCACCCTGCTCAGAGGTCTGCACATCTGCACACTGTTCCCGCTACGGCTACTTTCCCAGCTCTGTTATTCCAGTCCCTTGTCGCTTCAAAACAAAGACTCCTGACCATCCTAACTCGCATACGTGGGGATCTTTCCATTTTCTGTGATACCGAATACCCGCTGGCAGCGAGCTCTGGGGAGCACGAGCACCCTCTGCCCCTGCGCCCCGGCTGCCTCCCCTGCATGTCCCCATTTCTCCCGGCCATGGCAGAGACAAGGTCACCTCCGGCAATGGGGGGGCCACGTGACATGGAGACGTGCCAGCCACGTCAGCTGATGCGAACTCCACTCCTGCTGCCAGGCAGCCGTGCCAAGCGAGGATGCAGCTGACCGCGGCTTGGAGCAGAGCAGGGAGGCGATTGGAGAGTGGGGTGAAGGCTGAACATGGGACCGGACATGCAGACACCCCCCAGGAGCTCTGCCAAAGACGCCCAGCACTCAGCTTCCCAACAGGGGTGTCCATCTCCCTCCCCTGCATCCCTCCCGGCAGCGATGAGAGAGACAGAGCCCCGGATTGCATCCTGCTCCATCCATGTGCAGCGAGGGTGGCAAGTCCTCCTTGCACAAGGCCTCCAGCATCCTTCTGGGCGGACAGCCTTCTCCATTCCCAGCAGCTCCACTCTCATCTCCACTGGGGCAGCGATTCCTGGGTGTTGGGGACAGGCTGGATGAGCAGAACTGCTGGCAGCTGCTGGGAGAGGTGGCCGGGGGACCGTGATGAACTAGCCGGTGCCTCCGCTGCTGGACACTCAAAGAATTCCTCCAACTGGTTGGATTTATCCCAAAGTGATGGACGTGCTTCTGGGCTGGGGGTGGGGAGAGGGGGCTGGCAGGGGACTCTCGTGGTAACAGCTGGGACCAGGCCTAAACATGATTAATTAACATTGTAAAAAAAAAAAAAAAAAAAGGATAAAAAAAGAGAGAAAAAGAAAACCCAAGTCACAGACAGGATTACGATTTATGGGCCCAGAAGGATGAGAATAGGGATGGAGAAGAAGGAGGGAAGGAGACACAGTGCCAAGGAGGTGGATTACTGTGTAATGCTTCTTCGTGCTCAAAAATTACAAGATGGAGCTGAGTGTTGGTCCCCAGGGTCGGGGACATCTGAGCACTTGGCTGGAGGAGGTGGCACGGGGGGGTTCGCTTGCTGCTCTTTTCTGTGCTGCGGAGGAGGAACGTGTCCCGAGCGGGATGCCACGGGAGGAATGCGCGGGCATGATTTACAGTCCGCGGGATGGGCCGCACCGTGCCAGCGCGCTTGGCTGCTGAGACCACAGCAGTGCGGGGTGACACCAAGAGAGGGGCCCTGCTCCGTCCCCCCGCCTGTGCCTGGGAACCGTCTCATGAGGAGACGGGGTGAGATGGAAAGTGGTTCCGAGCAGAAGCCGCACGGCGAGACACACGGTGCTCCGAAGTTAAGGGTTGAAAGCGAGAGGGAACAAGAACTGGGACAGGTGACCCACTTTGGATGAAATAGGAACTGGTTGGAACCGCCTCCCAAAAATTGCCAACCAGCCCAGCCCTACTCTGCTGCCTTCAACTGATCCATAATTTATGGATCAGGGGGTACATGATCCCAAACAGCCCTATCACAACTCTGTCTAAGATCCGTGTCTTGTACCAGCTAGAGCTGGGTCATGGCATTGGCATTTTCCTTCTCCAATCCACGTACAACTGCCAATGGCTTCATTTTTTTTCTCTCTTTTTTCCCTTAAGGATGAGCGGCGAGAAGCAACCCATCCTCCCTCTGTCCCTCAAATCAGCGTTCATAGCCAGATTTCATTAATGTGCCAAGATTGCCAAACATCAGAACAAGCCCCCCATTGTCATTTTTTGTTTATTTTGTCTTTCTGAGAACTGAATTGGACACGCAGTCTTTGCAGAATTATAAATAAACAACAGGATTTCCACCAGAGAGAAAAGTTTCTGCAGAAGGGCTTGGTTAGCTTTAAGAAACATTTTGTCCAAAATGACCTGAGCGTCTGCTGCAGACACAGTGTGAAGCGCCCTGCCTCCCCACGCAGAGCACGTGCACAGGAGCCTCTTTTGCCCTTTCCTACTAAGTCACCAGCGTTGCTGCCTCTGTCGTCTCTGACATCACGAGGAAAATAAGGCCATGACTCCCCTGACTCTGTCCAAATATTACCTTGCTGCTTGCACCAAAGTCTCTTGCGGCACGCAAAGCGCAGCCCTTCCAGGCTCTCCATGCGCCCTCTGAGCAGGCTTGGCTCCAGCAGCAGAGGCAAGACATGGAGAGCAGAGAGGCCGATTTCCAATATATTGTGAGATGGTTCCTGCTTTGTCCCCATGGCCCATGTATGGATGTAATTCCAGACACACTGCAGGCCTGGAGAGCAAGCTGAGGTAAAGTCAGCTTCATGGTGCTCTACAGCCTTTTTTGGATGGTGAGCAAATCGTTATATTAGCATTAGCATGGTTTGGGGAGAGATGGGGACTGACTCCCCTCCCTGTTCCCTCCAGTCTTGGTACATTCGTGCCTGTTTCAGGGTACAGGAGATCAGTGTAAGGGTGATCAGGTTATTGTGGAGGCATCAACGGGACTAGATCATACAGACTCCAGGGTCTCATGTATCTGGCCTCAAGGGACCAGTGAACTTGAGTTTGTCACACAAACCTGTCCTCATTGTTAATCTTAGCCAGTTCTTTACCGAGTTTTGCACCATGCAATCAAGACCAGCCCAGCAAGTGAGATGCCAACGGAATGGCATCAGGTTGTTGTCAGAAAGTGGGAAAACTGTGGAATAAAGAAAAGTTGGAGGGGTTTGGTTTCACCACAGCAGATGGGAAAGTAAAATAATATGAGGAATTTGGGAATTTATACCGGAACCTTGACTGGATCCACCATCCATCTGCGCTTCCCTTCATCCGTCCCTCCATCCATGGATCTTCCGTGAACCACCCATTCATGCATTTATCTTCCTTTTCCTGCCTGCAATAATTGTTGGCACAAGGCATTGCACAGAGGAAACCAGCTGCAGAGCACAATGTCAATTTGTGTCGGTACTAATTCCCCAGGAATGATGCTTCATGGTCTTGTAGGCCTTCTAGTTGCACTTTTTTTCTCCGTTAACCGTTTGCATGAAGCAGGAAAGTGATTCTGCAACGTGGCACCTGCTCAGAGGAGGAATCGGGACCATCGTGCTTGGTTCCCTCCCCATGCCACCAGGCTCGAGAAGCAAGGATTACAGTTGTGAGACCATCAGGACCTGAAGCAAAAACAGCAGAGTTGGAGCAGAGAGACAGGGTTAGTTTTGCTCCACACAGGCTGATAGGAGGTATCTGGTGGGGAGCTCTCAGGGCAAGAGACATAGGTCTTTTTAGGTGGGGAAATGGGCCCAGAGCAGCCACGAAGGGAATGAGGAGTTGGCAGCTGCCATGCTGGGAGCAGATGGGCTCATACTGAGCTCGGGTGTCTTGACGGGGTCCTCCAGGGAGCGGAGGAGTGCCAGGAGGTGTAATAGGAGAGGCAGCAAAATGCAGTCTCCGTGTTCCTCAGAGGTGAGCGGCACTGTTGGCTTCTCGGCCTGGCAGGCTGCTCCATCTCATGCTGCTCCTCAGCCCTGTCAGCGTTTTTCCAGCTGTCTCTCCTCTCCAGAGCAAACCCCAGGGTTTCAGTAGGAAAATAGAAGAGAGCAAGAGCATGCTCCAAAGTGGTGTGTCGGTACTAATCCCCCGTGGCACCACCGTAACCACTGCAGGCAACGGAGGAGCTCAGGCTGAACGCCAGCCAGCAGTGGCTCCCATCAGGAGGTAGTGAGCAGCATCCTGGGCCTGCATGTCAGGGCGGTCGTCCTCTCTGCACAACACCAGGGAGGCTGCCTTAGGTGCCATGTCCTGTTTGGGAGAGGGGAAAGAAGCTGGAGAGGGACCGGAGGCAGGGATCTGAGGGGAGACAAGAAATTATTCCTTTGCTGTGGCAGAAATGTTTTACCGTATCGTCACAGTGTGTCCCTGGCCCTTGGACCCGCCTCACAGGAAAGCTCAGAG
>JAUBNY010000230.1:454866-482855 GCA_032275445.1 Crypturellus soui | reverse complement strand
ATATCTTTACTGTTAGGTAGCATCCTTCATCTGGAAGCTCCCTGTGCGCTATACGGCTTGCTTCATGCAGCAGACACAGTAGCGAGGGTGTTGAGTGGAGGAAGGGAAGAATATGATCTTAGCTGAATGACGGGGAGCAAGAGCTGGACAGGCTGGACAGGTGACAGTCAGCACTCACCACCCATATCTGGTTCTTGGTTCCTGCAACGCAGATGAAATGTTATTTATTTGGTTAAAAAAATGCTGAACTTGAGGTATCCCTTCCGTCTGCCTTGCCTGCTGTTGACCTCTCCAGTGTCTCTACTGCTTCTGTGTGACGAGGGTGCCTCAAAAGCACTGGGCTGTGGCAGGGATCTTTGGTCTTGGCCTTCAGTAGGTGTCACAGCTCAGCAGTGTGGCCATTCTCCTGCTCTGGGACCCACCAGGCAAGATAAGCTGTGGAGCACAGAGCCAGCTGACTGGATGCAATGAGCATCCCTCAGCGGGAACAAGCTGCAAAGCTGGGTTGCAAATGCAGCAGATTCAGACAGCGTTCAAGAGCCGAGGCACTGGGCTCTGTGCTGAGTGTTGTTGGGTCAAACTCTGCCTCTCCGATTACTGCCTCAGTCTCTTTGTACTGTGTACTGACCCACAACCTCCCCCACACACAGATGTGGCAGAGACTGTCCCCTTGTCCCTCTGAGGCCACCCTATACCGTGGAGTCCTGAATTTGAGGAAAAGCTTATTTACTGGAAGAGTAACAGAGCAGTGGAGCAGGTTGCCCAGAGAGGTTGTGGAGTTTCTTTTTCTGGAGATATTCAAAACCCACCTGCACGCAGTTCTGTGCAATGTGCTCTAAGTGAGCTCGCTTGTGCAGGGGTCTGGACTAGATGATCTCCAAAGGTCCCTCCCAACCTCAACCATTCTGTGATTCTGTTGTTGTATAAGAGAATAACTGAGTTCTTTCCTTTCACCAAAGTCAAGTCCACTACCTAAACACTGACTGTCATTTTGGCTCCACTACAAGTCTGTGCTTTTCATGACCCAGCAAAGTTAACCCCTATAAGTTACAATCCAGATAGATCAATCAGCCTACAGGGCTTTGGGACAGTGGTATCTAGTGCTGAAACATTACACATTTCAATTTTCCTACAATTAAGCTAGCATCAAATGTTATTGACAAACAAACCAGGCGATCAAAGCCCTTGAGCCCTTGGTGCTGCTGCAGAAAGGTTGCATTTACACCCCAGCCAGCGGCATCGTGCCTGCAGGGAGGAGCCGGGCCCCAGGCTCCAGCAGCCCCCAGCCACCCGCAGCACAGTTACAGGAGCTGCCCCTTCGTAATTATAGGACTCAAGGTAATTACTGTTATTTCTATAATTGTGGTGTTTTTAGTGCTGTCGGCAGCCTGGAAAACACTCAGGCATATTACATCCAGGCAAGCTATCATCTAGGGTTTTTAGCTTGAACTATGATGATGAAGAGCATGGTGGGGCAGTCCGGGATTAGCAGCCTGCATCCTGGTGACCTGGAAGCTGTCTTAGGAAGATTTCAATGTCCTGTGACTTTAGAAGGAGGACAGAAGGTTATCCCTGCCTTCTGCTAGTATCGAGTCTACATGTGAAAAGGCCGGGACACAGCCCTGGCCCCTGCATGGGGTCACATTGCCCTGTTACCTCTGCTGGGCAATGTGACGGAGGACACACCTCTGCCATTGGGTTATGGTATGTCAGAGGGGGCATGTGTCCCTGCAAGCAGTTCAGTACTGGGCATGGGGTCTGTTTTTTTTTTTTATTATTATTTATTATTCTATATAGAAATAGGGATATGAATGGGTGTTTAAAGAGGATGAGGAAGAGGGTTGGTGCACAGCATATGGGTGCTGAGCTTTGCTGACACAACCGCCCCTTATTTCATACTGTGGAACAACAAACACAGCAAGGGCATCCCTGGCTCTTGGCTTTTGGCCTCAGGACAGGTTGTTATAATGGACTGGTGCTGCCAGTCCCAGACACTCAAAAATCATGAGTTGGGCCTCAAAATCTGTGATGCTGGCTTGGAAATCCTGAGGTTCCTTTTAAACAACGTGGCTTTGAGAGTATCCTATTTGCTTCACATTTCTCGAGCACAGCATGAATGCCAGGTCACATTTAAGACTTTTCTCCAGAAACTGCAACAGCTAGAAGCCTCATATTCTGTTATAACTATGCTGCTCTGAGAAAAAATATGGTAAAGCTGACAACATCATTCTTAACAAATATTCTCTTCAGAAGTACATGCATCAGAATAATGAAATGTATTAAAAATGCTTTGGAAAAAAATATAGTTCTATATATTTACTTATACACAAACTACATCATTTTTCCCCACAATCATGAGAGCTAGAAATGCCTTTTTGTTGTAAAATAATTTCCATCCCCGCTGTCACATCGATCCTGTACTTGTCAGCACTACAATGTTATGGGAAATGCCAGATATAGGAAGGGTTGCTGTCATAAGAACTGGCAACAGATGGTAGATGGGTCCTGGCTCTGATTATCAGGAGATGCTGGTATCATTCCTGCAACATGAAGCAGCATTTTATAGGTCAAATAGTAACAAAGAGAATTGGTTTAGGTTGCACGTTGGCAAGCAAATGCTGAGGTTTGTGGCTTCTAGACGGGAAGAAACTGAAGGCACTGCATTTAAGATGCAGTGTACAAATGTACAAATGCAGCAAGGGAAAGATTGTGAGTATTTGACACTCACAAGCAAAGTAGGAGACTGCTGTGCTTATTATAGAGAAAGGTAAAACGTATTAGGGTGTTTCAATTAGTATTAAAAATACAGAAAGTAATTTAATTGTTCGCTACCACTCCATGTATGGTGGTTTTGGCTTTCAGGCACTGTAAAAAACATAGGCAAGCTGCAAGGTTAGACAAAATGGACAGAAACACGAGGATTTGACCGACAAACAGTAAGTCGATCTTGTCTGGTGCCCAACAAAGAAAAAAAGGGATGGGGAGGATGTGGTAGACACCTTTCAGCCTATGTGAGCTGCTGTGAGAAGGCTACTGTCAAACTACTTCTCTTGTTTGCTGCTTTATACAGCAAGAAGAAACAGGTGTAATTTTCAGGGAAAGGAGATCTAGCTTCATTATTAGAATAAATAAATGAATAAATAAGCGTGAGGGCAGTGAAGCACCATGGTCGGCCGTCCAGGGCTGAGCTGTCTTTACAGCGGGATTTAGCTGGGTGTTGCTGGGGGCTCATGCCAGTGGCTCCAGCGCCACAGGCTTCCCAGTTCCACATTCCCCTGCCAGGAAGCAACAGGGACCCACTCGACCCAACCTTCCCTCCGAAGACACCAACCAGTTTTGGTACCAATTACTCCCTATACCCATACATGTAGCCGCCCAGGTTTAATTTTAGGTGATATTTGGGGCTGTACCAAAACAAACAGTAATTGCCTTAAAAACCAAGTGCACCCAAGGCACCACACACAGCCACAGCAAGACAAAACCATTAGTGAAATGTTTATTGGCGCCACAGATGGCAGCTAAGCGGCCGCACACGCCGTCCCAGGCACCATGGCACCCTGGCAATGAGCCACGGGCCAGAAGCCGCTACCTGGAGGCCGAGGCCCCGCCGGGGGGTGTTAGCGGCTGCGCGGCCGCGGCACAAGGGCCGCCTGTCCCCTCGCCCCCTGCCCTGCAGTTACACCCGCCACAGCCCCCTCCTACTACAACTCCCATCAGCCCCTGCTGCCCACTGCGACGCCTGCGCCAGCCGGCTCCCGGCGTGCCCCTGGCCGCAGAGCCTTCTGGGCGTTGTAGTTAACACGCTCCGCTCAGGCCCTTGCCGTGAGCCCGGCCGGGGACTCCGTTTCCCGTGGGCCTGCGGGCGGCGCATGCGCGGCGCCGGCAGCGGGGCGAGGTGGAGGGTGGTGGTAGTGGCGGGGGGGCGCGCAGGTTCGTGGCGGCGCTGGCTGCGGCCTGGCGCTGAGGGAAGGGGCGGCCGCAGCCCCGGCCCCGGCCCCCGTCCCGGCGGTGGCGGCGCAGGACTATGGACCCGGCCGAGGCCGTGCTGCAGGAGAAGGCCCTCAAGTTCATGGTGAGGAGCCGCGGCGGCTGGGGGGCACCTGCACGGCAGGAGGGAGGGGAGGCCGCGGGGGCGGGGAGCGGGACCAGGGGGGCCGTAGTGGCGCTGGGGGGAGGCGGCGGTGGTGGGGGCCGAAGGTGGGGGGGTCGTAGGGAGCAGGGGGAGTCCAGGCCGGGCCGAGGGGAGCGGGGGCCGCTGGGCTTCTCCTTCCACGCGTGTCCCCCTCCATAGCGCACAGCAGCCCCCGCGGTTCCCGCTGTTTCCCTGCGTGTGCTGCCCCTGGGATCCCGCGCCTGCCAAGGAACGCCCTATCCCCTAGGGCTGGAGGGGACCTGGGGCTGGAAAACCATTTTGGGGTGTCTTCAGCCAAGACGCTCTGTGAGCAAGGCCAACTCGCTCTGGGTGCACTTAAAACACCCTCTCGTTCTCTCTGCATCTTTCTTTTTTCTTTTTAAATCATTTATTGATGCTTTTGTGTGTTTTGGCTAGAAACAGTAAGATCTGGAAAATGAAAACAAACCAGTGCCAGGTGAATCAGCTGTTAATTTTGTGTTCCCCAAACTGCCCTTTCCCCAAGGATATTGTTTAAGTGACTGGCAACACTTGCTAAAAGTTGATTTTTAGATTAGGGCTTTCTACGATGTAGAATTAAATCTAAGTTTATAAAGAAGAAGCAATTCTATTAATTTTTCAAAGTATATGTCCAAAATGAAATAGAAGACATGCTAGTTCTAAGCTGTTCTTGCTCAGCTTCTGGCTTTTAATCTCGTAGAGCCTGTCTCTCCTGAGGCTTTTTGACCCCTTTGCTAGTTTTCTTAAAATTTTTCAGATTTATAGAGTCTCAGGTCAGTGAAGTGGGAAATTCTATGGGTACCTAAATAGTCAAGCTAGCAATTAATAACAAGTTGTGTGACTGGCTGTAGGAGTGGCCGAGGTGCTGGTGCACTTGTATTTGGTCAAGCTTGGTAATTGCAACCTGCATCGCGCTAGTGACTTTCATATCCTAAAAAGTCTCTGCTGAGAAGGTTCTGTCTTGCACCAGAGAACACTGTAATCACATTATGCTCACATCTCTTACGCTGCCTTTTTCTTTTCCACTCCCTGTGCAAAGATTTCCATGCAAGGGCTTATTCCATGCACTTCAAATCCTCCGTGGGATTGGGCCTGGCTACGTGAGGGGATTCCCATCCATGTTGCAGCTGGCTGTTATCCACTCGTACAGTAAAACTCCTTGGCACTAGGGAGAGACCTGAGCATGTGAGAGCGGTCTATAGGAGCTGTGTCCCTTAAGATGAAGAGAAGAATGATCAAGGGTCAGGCTACACTGGAAGCTAAAAGCTAACCCAGATTCTTCAGTGTTTTATTATAAAAATATGCCATACGCAGAACACATCTAAAAACCATAGCGGGACATGTAGCCTCCCTGTTTCTTCTCAACCAGTTACTGTTTTTGTTTTGATTGTAACTTGAGTGGAGAGTGAAAACAAAGCTTTTGTTTAACACCTTTTAAGCTTTTGCTTTCACACACATTTCTATAGTTCACGACTCTCACTTCAGTCATGTTGTGAAAGTAAAGCTTTTATTTGGATGTTTTGTGGTCTTTCAGTCTTCATTTGCAGTTTGTAGCGGTGTGGCACCGTAGGTTGTTTCGATAGGTAAAATTATATTAACTGTAAATATCAGCTTGGCTGTGCTGGAAAGCCCCCTTGTTATGTCTGCATTTTGACACTAAAAAAGTCTTTAGGTACTGCAGTAATAGCACTGATACAGTTACCTACGGAGATTGGCTAGCGCATTCTCACAGCTAATGCTGAATCATCCACAGTGTATTATCCTGCTCACCCAACTGTGTGATACACTTCAAACAGTGACCCATCTAAGAAGAGAACAATACATGAAGTGGGCTATGCTGTTAATTATTGATTTTCTTTTTTTTTTCCTTTATATTTTTTTCAAGTACCAAGATATTTCATCATAGTTAATATTCAGGTGTCCCTTGTAGGGATGAGACTTGCCATCTTTCCAGCTTTGGATGGTTTTGTTTGTGGTACAGATTTCAACTCAGTTTCATTTTGTGCTGGAAGCGGTCTGGTAGGTGGTAGTATTTTTGTCCTTTTCTAGAAAAATAATACTTTTCCCACTTAAAAATATCTGTGCATAATTTTTGGCAGTGACTTTGAGCTGTTCTCTCAAATCACAAGATATCAAGTGAGAAAGATCTGATTTTTTTTTTAATGTCTAGCACTAACAGCAAATGTCACGTGGAAATTTCAATCTATGCTAATTTTATGTATGAAGTAGATATTTTTAAGGAAATCACAATTTTATTTTTTATTTCACAATCCAGGCTGTATCTGACTCTTTGGAAGACACACTGAGCTGCTTTTTCTTTTTCCTATTTGCTCATGTATGTGCCACTTTTTGATGGAGAAAAGGAGTCTTGCTTTTCCTGGCTGGTTTTGGCTGGATTACCTGCCAGTGGAATAGTATTTCATTAACTAATTTTCACAGTCAGTTTCAGTAGCTACCTATGTTTAGATGTAATATGTATAACTAATTCTTTCAGGTTTAAGTAATTTATTTCTCTGTACTTGCCTATTCAAGTTACTTACCTATGCATTTCAAGAAGGCCTAAAATTTATTTCTATTATTAAACTGCTGTGTCTTAATGTTGTGCAGTACTAAGCAAGTAACTTCTCACCAGTGATGCCTGTTTACCTGTGCATGACTGTTTTCAATCATGTAGGCTCTATATCCTCTTGTAAAGTTTCTTTGGAACGAAGGCCAGTTGATAGACTTAGAGAATGGTATTGTGAATTATGTACTCCAGTGCTCTGCAACTATACCATGGTTTTTGCTAGGGTGGAATCTATGCAAGTTTATCTTGTCCCCTCTTATGTTTCTAAAGTACTGCAGTTAAAAATACACTCTTCATAAAGTATATTTTTTAAGAGACTGATGTGTAAGCTAAGAGGAGAAACAAGTATGTCCATTAGTTTTGAAAAAAAAGTTGCCTGAATGAGCTCTGTTTTTATTCTCCCAAGACTATGGGTTTTCTGTTGTCATAACCATTTACAAAAGTACCAGGAATGAGGCGCTCAATAAGTAACTTCCATATCTAAATAAAGTGTTTAAAAATGTAGATACAGTATTTAAAGCATGAGTGCAATAGGCTCAACAGAGACTTTGATTAAATGTCATATAAACTAAACTACATATGCCTGCATAGAATAGTAGAAGTAGCTCCAAATGGTTCCGTTAAGTGTACGAATGTTCTGATGATTATCTTTTTAATTAAAATGAGAAATCTTTGTTTAAAGTGGCATTCTTTTTTTACGGCCTGTTACAGTCTCCGTAACAATCATTTCTTAAGTCTGAACGTTTTTAATTCCAGGAATCCATTTATATAAAACTATGTTTAGACTTAATTAAGGAATGATTCTTACAAAGCTTGTAAATAGCCAAGAAAAAAGGGACAGAAAATAAAACTGACATTCACACTTAACAAAATGATTGTTACAAGGTATGTAATATGCTATAAAAATACAATAAAGCCCTTTTTATAAGAGTTCATATTTTTTGTTCCTCATTTTGAAAGGTATTTAAGAAAAATATCAAAGCTCTATGAAGCAACATCTGTTTTCTTGAATGGACTAGTGACAACTTCTGTTGTATTAAATTAGCAGTGCTCGGATCTGCACCTGACCAGTTTGAATCCTATGTAGGATGGCTGGGAAGGCAAGAACTTGATGTATACTGAAGTTTTACTTTCTAAGACTTTTGAATGAACTGTTTGGCAGTACCTGCTCTACTTCCCTGGCTTGTGGATAAGATGAAGTTGACATCAGCAATTCTTCTGAGTGACTTAGCCCTCAAATAAATCTTTCCTTTTTTTGTGGAGAAACATGATTCTAAAAGGTCCTGATGACCTTCCAGTTTCGCAGGCGAACCAACACACTCTTTTTATATGCCCTTCCCCTTCCGCTTCCCCTTCCCCTGAAGATATAGAGAGAGAAACCCTGAAATTCCTTAGCTGATATTCTCATGTTTTCCTGACAGTTATGTGGAAGTTACTGCAATATAGCAAGGAATGATGACTGAAGGCCGAAGGACTGAATCTATTTTTTTCTTCTGCTTACGAGAAGTGACAGATAGCAAAAGCTTAGAGCAAACAGGACCTGTCTGTGGTATGGGCTCATAAATTCAATGGTGTTGGTAGAACTGACTTTTAAAGATCTAGAACTTCCTAGCTATTTTTTTTTAAAACTGGTTTGAGAACCTTAATGTCTTCCTTAGAGCATATTTATGTTGTTGTCCTTTTGGCAAAGGGTATCTAAAGCCAAGAAGCATGGAAGTAATGAGAATAACAACATAGACTTTCCTGTTAAACATGGAGTTGCAAATCCTGCTTTCTCTATTGAGCTTTCTCTAATAGTGCTGTTCTCTCTAATGACACTGAAAAAAGCATCCTCTTAGATTGAGGGGTTTTGTGAAACTAGTATGTCTGGGGTAGGGAAGGAGGGGAAATGTTATTCTCTCTGTTTTCTTCCTGAATATCTTTCTTTGTGTTGTTGATCTTTTATTTATTTATTTTTTTCCTGCAATTGATGCAGGTCTTAGGTTGATGCAGGCCTTAGGTACTTCAATAACTTAACTATTTTTTTTTTTTTGGTAATGTTTCATTTCAGCCACTGTGCTCCGTTAAATGTATGCAATTAGAAAAGGAAAAGGCAATTTTTTATCACATCACTAAAGTATTTAGTTTTGTAGACTTAAAAAGCAGAATTTCTTGCACCATGCTCTCTCCACTATTATATATGCTATAAACATCAGAGAGAATAGGCTGACCTTAATATTTGCTTCCCAGACTAAATCGCCGCCTTGCAGCAGTTATTTCCCACTGAATAAAAAGTTTAATTTCACGCCCTGATTAGTGCTAGTATGTGCAGGTGGATATTTATTTTATGCAGCTAAACTAATCTGCCTTGGCAAATTATTTGCCAGTCAGCAGAGCTATAATTCCTCACGAGTATTTGGTACTAAATTATAGTTCTCATTAGTAAGGAAGAGCAGACTGTTCTAACCACAACATTTGGTTAGGCAAAGGTTTTTCCCAAATAATGTTTTACAAGATTGATATGCATAGTGCCCTCAGTGGTCTCAGTATGCCATGATGGTGTGCAAAGGTAACAAATTTCCAGGAAAAGAAAATGATTCTGCAGCTCTCATTACACCTAGAGAGTTGAGAGGGACTCAGAGATTGCTTCTTGAAGCAATTCTTGATTGCCTACTGAACAAGAGACCCAAAGAGAGTGGTCTCTGGAGCCGTTCTGGTGGCCTACCAAGCCCACATCTCTGAACAGTGTATGAAACCAAAAGATAAAGCTACAGTGTTTTCCCATTGTTTACTTACAGTGTGAGCAGTTACTGAGCTAGACAATTGGGATTTGAAACTTGAAAGTAAATGGGAGAAGAAATTTTGTGATCCAGACTCATTTAAAAAGCACTTCATACTGTAAGAACATTTAAACTGGGGATCAGAAAGTATTTCTTGGGGTACAGATGTTGATGGGGTGTGTTTGCCAACTGGATGTGGTCAGCTGTTTTGTTTTTCCTAGACGCTGCTCTTCTGGTAGTGTTTACATCATAAAGCTTATTAATGCCAAGTACTTATTTTCTGTTACAAGGAATGCCATATATACCCTGCAAGAATGAATTTTCATTAAGAAATGAGTGAAGGGCCTCCACTGTTTTTTGTTTGTGTTTTTTTCAGCCCTAAGGATGCACTTCATCTCATACTTAGCAATTTAAGTAAACTTAGCAATTTGATTTTCCAGTATCAAAATTTTCATGATATGTCTGGCATCTATGGCTGGAATACACTATTACTGTTCCTCACTTTCTTCTTCACTTCCATTGTTCTAGCCATCACGTGAGTTGGTGAGATTTGTGTAACATTCACCCAGTCTGAGCGGTGAGCTTACTAATGTTTCTAATGCCTTGTGTTTTGTTCAGTCTTCCTTGTTTTTTCTTTCCTGCGATTCAGGAGATTCTCAAGAGGGCATATTATTTATATATTTTAAGTGCTTATGCAAGGCAGAATGCAGTATTTGTTTAGCTGAGGAAACTGATGTGAAAGAAAATGACTCGTAGCATAATGGAGTTCAGTGACTGCAGCTCAATAGTAAATGTTTAAAATATAATTAATAAGCAATCAAACATGAAGCTGCTCTCTTGATGTGATGTCAGTTAGTGCTGAAAAACTTATTGGTTCTTCAAATACTTAAAAATTAGACAACCTGAGAGTTTTATTAACTATGTCCTGTTTTTTGATTGGTAATACTTTCTTATATCTCTTTACCTGAGTTTTTTGAGAAACCCTAGTGGTGGAAAAATAGACCCCCTGCTTTCCAGAAGAGGAAGATGAAGCTCAGAAATTTGCCTAGGGTCATGAACTAGAGTGATTTGTGTAGGCTCATATGATAATCCAGTGATAGAATAATAATAATAAAAAAAAAAGTCCTTTTAACCATTTTTTGGTTAATTTTACAATTGACTAACCACCTGTTAAGATAACATACTTTATCATTAAACAAAATTAATTTTAAAAATGACTTGAAACTGTCTATTCTTAATGGGATCTGAATATTCCTGGTTTTAATCTGCCTCATGAGGCTTGTCTTCTGGGAAGTACAGTGTTACATCATTAAAATATCATCCCCTACTGAGAAAGAAATTGGTCCCATTCAATAAATGGAAATGATGAAACAATGACAAGTATTTCTAAAAACTGCATTAATATTCTTTTTTTTTTTTCATCTGCAACATCCATGGTTCCATTAACCAAGGGTACTCTGGTTGCTTGAAGCTGTGTGTTGTTTAACCAAATCTGTTACTCATGATGGCAGAGAGAATGGCAAGCTGCAATGAAGACTTTTTCAGTTTTAAATTATTTTACTTTTCTGTAGTGATTTTGCTCTGAAACAAAAGACTGATCATACACGTGCACTCTGTTAGCTGCTTCTAATCCTCTTCTGTGCTAAGAATTGAGAAAACTTCTGATTTATTTTTTACCTCTACTTCTGGAACCGGCATGTTCATCTTTGAGAATGGCAGGAAGGAGAGAATTGGGAAGAAGGGGAGAACTTGGAGAGTGGTCGTTTACTTCCATTCTTCATGAGGGGAAGACGAAAGTGTTTGTAGTGTGTGAGCAGAAGACCTGCAACTTCTTGGCACAGTTCACTGGTTTAACCAGTTTGGACTAGTAGAAACAAAGAGCGTTCCTTTGGGTTTCGCTTGCTTCATGCCATGTTAAGAAAGGAGAAAGATACTGGGCATACTTTGAATTAATTAAGTTAATAATTGCAATTCTGTATTACTATACCCCTAGTAAGCGCACTCCTAATTGTAGTTTAGGCACCTCATCTTATCATGAGCACCTGAAACAAAGCAGATCTAAAGCGGAAGGGGATTTGAGAGAGACAAGGCGATCCTGAGCTGTGTTGTGGTTTTCCTGTCAGCTGGCTTTATGCCGTATGTGGATTCCCTCATTTTGCTTCCAAGATTCCTATCTCCTGACACCTCCAGCTAAGGACATAGTTATTGTACAGCTTGTGAGGCTTTCAAAGACAGAGGTGTGGATTAAATACTCTAGAGAGAAGAGATGGTTACCTTTGTTAGCATACAAAGTAGGGCTTGAT
The DNA here is from genome assembly GCA_032275445.1 of Crypturellus soui. Lineage (NCBI taxonomy): Eukaryota > Metazoa > Chordata > Aves > Tinamiformes > Tinamidae > Crypturellus > Crypturellus soui. Next base: position 471,095 of record JAUBNY010000230.1, on the reverse strand, counting down.
TTCCCTTTCTGGTCAGGTTGGAGTCTTTTGAAGTTTCCGGACTCGTCCATTTAGCAGCCTAAACTGTCTCTAGTTGTTCCAGAGAAAAATGGTCCAGCATGAGGGAAAGTCCATTGTTCAGTATAGTCACCCTCCCTTCTCACACATATAATGTGTAATTTATTGTGAGAGTAATGCAGAATGGAACAGTGTTTATGTGGGAGTTACTCATAGTTTATGGATAGCTGGCCTCAAATTTTCTCTCGTAGGAGAATGCTGGCAACTGTCCAGAGGGGTTGTTCACTGGATCTGCCCAATGCCCTTACTTCTTACATGCCAAAACCCTCTACAGAATTGGGAAATGCAGCCAGCAATCATTCATCTCCTGCAAATTAGAACAATGAGAAGTGGGTGTAGTCTCAAGAAACCATGGGTCAGTCTTGTTGTAGAAGATATGTCTTGGAAACCTCTTAAGTTTTCCAAAGGACTCCAGACTTACGGTCTTCATATATGACAGAAGATGCTTTCCATTGCTAATTGATATAAAATACAAAAATCTACATTCCCTGTTCATTATGTTTGGAAACCTTTTCTTTTTTTGCCTTCTCATTTGGATGGCTTTAGTGCAGTGTGTTGCTTCTGTCCCAGCTGTTGCTTATAAAAATAAAATGTATAAATGTCTTGAAAGTTTTTAACTCACAAGAAGATACTCAAATATATCCATATCGCATTGACCAGAAAATAAAACTGTATCCAGAGACAAAATGGTTTAGAATCCTTCTTCGAAGAAGGGTCTCCACAGGAGATTGAAATGGGTATTGCAGACCTGTCTTGCCCCTATACTCAGTAGTTTATTTTGTAGGTTAATCAAATCAGCTGTTAGAAGTGAGGATGATTTTTTTTTTTTTTTGCTATGCTGTTTTAGACTTACTCCAAATTTGATTTCTTTAATAGCTAGGATCCTCTTCATATTTCTAGTTTAACTTTATTTATGGCTAAAATTTTGTTTTTGTGCCAATGTTGTCCAGAGTTTAAACAATTCTCTTGTTCCCCTCTGTTCACTCCCTGGATATATTTATGGTCAGCAAACTTAGCCCCCTCTCAACTGAATCTGTTGAGGCTAAGAGAGGCTGACTTTTTCTCCCCTTTTTCTTTTCCCCTCATTAGGGGTTTGCCATAACTTTCAATCATACTAAAAAACTTTTTTAAACAGATGGAGAATTTTATTAATCTATCTTGACCACATGTACCTGACAACAGCCACACAGAATATTCCGAGTAATGTTTTATTAGTTCCTTATACAAAGGCATTAATGCTAATCTCACTCTACTGGGAATATTTCACTCGACACATTCTAGACTACAGTTTGATGTCCTCATGGCTCTATCTTTTTGGGGAACTGTCATAGTCTAGTGAATAACATTCACTATACTTGTCTATTCAACTTATGAGTCTCTGGTTTATAACAGAAATAATGTTACTTCATCTTTTATGGACCTAGTGTTTTGATTCAGTTACTGGAGTCTCCAAGGTACTGTGTTCTATATATTTATGGTATCTATTTACTTTCTTTGACAAATTTCATTAGCACATTGGTAACCCTTGTTTTGTAGCTATTAATTAGAATATTTTAATGTTAAATTCAAGATTAATAGTGGATATCAACAAGGATCAATCTCTTTACAGCTTGATGGTTCTCTTTTCAGAATAACTTGTGATCCTCTACCCTTTTTAGTTTCTTATCCTCCTTACAACTTGAGTATTAATCCTAATCCTCTCCATTTTAACTGGTAACTTCCTACATGTCATCTATCAAATGTTTAACTACTACTGATTTGTCTGGACTTCAGTGATCTTCTTAAAGAAGAAGATTGGGTTAGTCTAGCACTAATTCGAATTTGTTCTATATTGGGGGTAGACTTACTTAGATCTCCTGTGGTGACTATGTCATTTTGCAATAGATATTAGTACTCAGACTCAGTAGATTATCTGAGACATAGAGTGTACTGTTTTCTTTGGATGTCCAGTCACTTCTGCCAAATTTTACACTCCCTCTTGGCTATTCCTCTTGTGGGAATATGTTCAGCACAGGCATACGGTCAGACTGCCCATTTGGTATCTTCAGTTACTGCTGTTGCCCCAGCTTTGTTCTTATGTGATAATCCTTCCTCCAAGATGGTAAAACTGTTTTGATCCTCCTTTTTTTTAAGGATGAGTTTCCTGTAGCCAAGCCAGGCAAAGGAGCATTTACATCTGTGGAATGGGCAACAGTCAGCTGAATTTGGTATAGGACATTTAGATGAGGAAAGGAAATTTAATATATCCTGGTAAGTACTCAGGGCAGTTACCTATGGATTCCAGGCCTTCTTTCACTGTGTGAATAGTTTCCCACACTACAAGTGTTGTGTGGTAGTTTGTAAGGGAGATGAATTGGGTTAAATAGGCTTTTCTACAAGAAGGAAGGCTTTTTTTTGTTTGTTTTCTTTTGCATTTCCCCTTTCAGGCACTTTACTGAGCAGAGGAAATTGTTTTGGTTTGAGTACTGTATAGTCAGAGCATGAAAGCTCACTGGCTGAAGACAAAATAGCTTGGCTGAAAGTTGAAGTCTGGCTTTGGAAGCACTTCCATTTTCTTGGAAAATGTGGTATTCCTGTTGCAGACAAGTTTGTATTAATGCATGAACTGCAGGTTGTCTTCCAAGGCAGTTAACACAGATCTGTAACCCATCTCTTCTGCATGCCTTTTTTTCTCCTTTCTAGAGTTTGTGAGGAGATGGGAAAGTAAAGGCTAACACTGTAGTGTGCTCTGCTAGTTAAGGAGATCATGACCTTTCCAGTCATCTTAAATTTTTTCACCCTGGCTTCATTTGTTTCTTAAACCCAGAATTTTCTATTCACAGTGCTCAGAGTCTCAGTGCAAGTTACTATCCAGGAAAAGGTTTCAGCCTTTTGTTATGGACATGTGAGAGACAACATACTAAAAATTACCAACTTTATTTTGCTAAATTCCTGATAAACGTCCACCTGTGACTTTACACATAAGATTTGCGCTGTATATGCTCTTCCTTTTAGATTCTTACCTGGCAGAAGTTCAGGCAGGAATGTGAGAAATGTAGTTTTTCTTTGCCGTGGATCTTACGGTTTTGAAGGACTTGAATTTCAGACATAAGTGAAATGACTGTGAAATCGAGATTCATGGACACAGTGGATCTGTTTACACTGTGATGGTAAGCGTGTCCTCAGAACTTGCTCTTACTTTGTCCTAGGATTGATAGAGTGTCATCACAGATCTCCATCTGTTTTTGAATGTTGTAGCTTAGTATTCCTGTGAGCACCTAAGAAAGTATCCAGGTGTTTCTTGTGACTAAAGTAGCTTTCCTAATAGCTGCTTCTTTTGTAGGGTATGAAAAAATCATTTTTTTTAAATCTGTCAATAAATATAAATGCTTATTTTCCAGTGAGAATTGTTTTCAAACAGATCCTGTTGAGCATACTCCAAATTAACTAGCTAAAGAACTAGAGTAGCTATGTTCACGTAAGTATCAAAATTTATTATTTTGGCATGGTGTATTCATTAACCTCTCAAGCAGATTCAAACTTTACTGCTTGAGAGTGCTAAGCCCCCCTGAAAGAGTCTGTATCCAGTTGGGAGATCTTACAGTTAACCAATTTGTTGTTTACTTCTCCAAAATCTGATAAACGATGCATTTAAATATTGGCACCTAATGCTTTCAGTATCAGAAAACTATCATTTTTTTTTCTCCTAATAATAAAGATTTTGAAATCCCGTGTTGTGATTTTAAGTCCATAAATCTGCCCAGGCCTTATTGCGAGTTCTTTGGACAGTAGAATATGGTATCTGTTTGGGTCTTGAAGTTGTATGTTCTGTGGTAGGATTTCAGTTTATTGCTGTAATGCATACAAACTCATTAACAAGTTGAAGGCGACGGCGGGTGTTTCCCTTTGCTATGGGAGCCATCACAACTGGATGATCTTCAGTGCAGCTGCCTCTGTCTCCTCATGTCAGGAGCTGACAGATCTAATTCTGCCTTTGTAACTGTGAGCCTGTTAGTTAATGGCATTGTGAGTATTGTAACTCAGAGGTAATCTTCAGTATATTAAAATGCATTTTCGTATTTGTATTATTTATCAAATAATGTGTTATATCTAATGAATGCAGTGCTATGTTGAAATAAATACTTGTATGTAGTGTATAACTTAAAAGAAATGAAAATATAAGTAGCTTCACAGTTGCTTTGTAGTGACGGAGAGAAATGGCTTTTGCTTGCCAGTTTGAGTGGTATGTGATGGAAACCCAGGGTGAATGTCCTCTCCAAGGGAAGAGAAAGCATTATGGTTTATATGATCAGATTCATGAAATCCTTAATACATGTATATTTCATAGGGATCTCATTTTTTCCTCCCCGTTTCTCGCTTTTTACATGAAAGCAGATAAAATAGAGAAGCAGCAGTATTGCCTTGCAAGTACTATAGTAGGTTTCGCTTTATAATTATCCTACTCTGACATATTTATTCTTTCTTGTGGAAGTGGGGATGCAGATATTTAAGAACCCTTCTTGCACAAAAAAACCCAATTTCCGCTCAGTACTTAATTAGCACTTGTTTATGACACGGCGTCTGATTTGATTTTCAAAACAAATTGCACAGTAAAGAGGCTGATATTTAAACTGTATAGTAACCACAGCTCCAGCTGTGACTCAAATATTGTAAGCCTTCAGGGGTTGTGTTTAGGCTTAGAAAATAGGAACTCAGGCCTGTAATTAAATGTCCTCTAAAAAAATCAGCCTTTTGTAGGGAAGGAATGAGGGTACGACTGAATCATATTGTTCTAGGTCTTGGTATGGACTGCACAAATCAAATGAATTAAAAATAGAAGAGTAGTTTGCTTAAAGTCAATTAAGGCTTATGGGAGGAAAAAAGGCAAACAAAATAAATGATTCTGGTTCCATGGGGTTATAAATGATTACAGTCTTAATAGATAGTGGTGTATGTTCTGTGAACATAAAGAAATACTACAGAGGCATTTCAGACTGGGTAAAATTGCATTCCATAACTGCAAGTAAATCTCTGGTTGTGGAATAAGTCATCTATGGTATTGGAAAACTCTTTTTTTAAAAGAAGTTCTAATAATAAACTTAAAAGGGAATAGTCAAGATAATGTTATAAATTAGTTGCATAGATTAGGCTGGGAAATATCCACAAAATGGCATGATAAAAGTTGGCAGTTAAAGCGCTTTCCAAGTTACTTTTTGAGAAAGGCAAATACAGTGCTGCATATTTGGAAAACAAGAGGAAAATTACTCTAGCAGTCTAGCTTCTAATCATGTAAAATGCTGAAGCAGATGTTCAGTGAAAATATTACTCTTATGGATGATATTGCAACCCTGAGTCTAAACAGTGTGTGTTCATGAAAATACAAAAAAAATGAGTAGCTCTTGCTGAGCAATTAATTGTATTGTGATAGAATTGCCTTGAATAGATCATAACCATGAAAGATTTGAATGTTGATTGGCAAAATAGTACTACTTTCATACAAGATAAATGTCTATGTCCTGCATTTTTAAAAGCTGTATATATTTGGGGATGGCATTATTTTATTTACATTTTCTTTGTCAAGCACATGGGTTCTTCTTTTAGTTGCATGTTTACTATCATTGGGACACCAAAATTTGGAGAGATTTAGCCAGATGCCCTTGTCAAATTGCTTGTGCAGGTGAAAGGAGGCAGTCTTAGGGAGAATCCCACAAATCTAAAATTCAGGAGGTTGGTTGTAAAATCAAGTTTAGCCAAGGGCAAATCCATGTGAATTAAATGCTCTCAAGTTGAAGCTCAGGAGTTTTCATTAAGATTTGCTTTTCTGTCAGTGCTTGCATTTAAGTCAATGGGGCTTGTGCTGCTAAAGGCTGGCAAGAGCACAGATCCCACTGTAATGTCTTAAGCAGCAGTATGAGGATAGTAACTTATGCTGATGAGATTTCCTTCTATATAGTTTATTTTCCTCTTAGGTATAGATAGGCTTAGCAAATGTAAAATCACCTCAGCGAGTTGCATCTCCTCAACAGCCATGATAATGAGGAATGGGTGGTGGTGTCTGGATTTGTCCTGTTTGAATTTTTAACTTGTGGATAATGAAAATTAAATTGGGTTTACAGTAACTGTTAAACTGCTGAAAGTCCTGATGAATTTTATTGCTAATATTCCGGTAACTTTGTCTTAAAGTCACCAAGATGTCAACAGTTGTCTAAATAAAATACATGTTTATCTTTGTTACTGGAAATACTTCTGCATGGAAGCAACCCTATTGATGTCAGTAGTTCTGTTAATATATTTACATGTTTGCAGAACCAAAGTCTTCAAGTAAAATGGTTTAAATCAGTCTCTTAAATCAATTACACTGCTCTAGGCTGATAGGCTTTGCAAATGCTAAGCAGCCTGCCAGTCTTAAGAGTCCTGTTATCCTTTAATATGTAGGTTAGGTGACCAAAAGAAAGAGGGAAGTTATTTTTCATACATTTGTTACATGTGTACTTGGGCAGATCTGAAACTGGTATTCAGGTCTCCTTACTCTTGAATCTGTGACTTGACCAGACTTGATAAGATCATTTTTTCTGCTTGTTTATGAAGACTTTATTTGCATTTGTTTCTTGATGGGTGTACAATGCTGCGCTACTTTAAAAAAGCAAGAGAAGTGCTTGAATCAAATGTAAAATACAGGTTTCTACAGACTTCTTGCTAGATAGGTAGTACTGCACATAGATTCTTCCATTTCAAAATGTGTAGAAATGTCTGTGATTTCTCTCAGCAGTCCTTTGAGGTGGCTTAAATAAGTGTTGTCCTCGTTTTACAGTAGTAGAGAGGCTAACCACCCATGAAGTTAGTGCTGAACTAAGGATTAGGTCTCGGAGCATGATGCTTCTAGTAGCATAATGAGTCCCCTAAAACATAGTTTGTTAATGTGTTAAGCATCACGAATCCAAGCTCAGCAGGTGAAAGCAGTAACCAGATACAGTTGACTTTAATTTATCAGTCTGATGGTGATTATTAAAATTCTTGTTTAACTGGGCTTACTGGCTGGGACACCAGGGCGTAATCTCGCCTCTGCTTTGAAAGATTTAGGAGGATTTCAGTTTAAACCATAGAAGAACAAAAATAGCTGATGTTCTAAGTCTGTTATGAAATACTTGAAGAGGTACTTCTTAGAGGCCAGACTTTAGTGTGTTCTAGTGCTTGGATTTGGAATAAAAATAAGGCTTGACTACCTCTGCACCATAGCTGTGAATGTTATGCATTCAGTGCCGACACAATTTTCTGCTCAATCCAGTTGTATTTTATGCTGTGTTACAAGTACCAGAGTAGGCGCAGTTTGTACAAACTAAATCTTGTGTTGACACAAGAACAAATGGGAATAAACTCACCTGGAACATACTTAGTCTGGAAATTTCAGAGGTTTACAGCTTTCCAAAAGGAGTGGTGGGGATCTGCACCTGCTGCCTGAGAGGAGAACACTGTGAATTAAGGAAGGGATTGAAAAATATTTGCCTGCATTAAGAAAGGACTCTGAATGTTGGGACTGAGGGTATCCTGCCTGATCCTGTTGCTTAGTTGTGACTTTAACTTCTAAGCATCTCCTTTGGGGGGAGGTGAAGAGGAGCACAATTGAATCCACATGATTGTGAAAATACTTTTGAACTGCGAATGGATGTAACAGGTAACAAAAATGAAATTTTTTTTTTTTTTTTTTCTTCCTCCTAGCTGTAAGTTAGGTCTTGCATTTTCCTCAACCTGCTGAGGGAGGGAGGGAAACTAATGGGTAGAGATTATATTTGTCTATCTCTGAGGCGTAATTTATGACAGTGTGTGAGCGTCGTTTCCGATTACCCCCATGTTGAGGCTGCACCTCTTTGGGGATTTTCCTTAATCTTTACACATTGCCCCATGCCTGGTGCAGCCATGTTGGGGATATCGCCTATAAAAACACTCTCATAGCTTGACTGCTGCTGTTTTAACACCATTTAGCTTTACATACTGACAAAGGTATTAATGACCATTGGTTTTTGCTGCTGCATCTGCCACAGGGGCAGTGCTTATGCACGTGCATTTGTGTGAGAATTTTAAAGAAATATCTGCATATGGAGTTGAAATCTACAATGGTAGAAAATGTAAAAATGGTTTTATGAGCAAAGTGTTCTTAAAGCAGCTGTTATTAGAGTAGTAATTAATCATGAACTTATTTGGGGGCTGAACCTGCATATGTGACTTAAGACATCTGCACTGTTTAAGATAATCCAAACTTTAGACTTAGGTTAGCTAGGTCCCAGTGTAAAAGGAGGTCTCTCTTATGTCTATTCTCTCCTAGCCCCGAATACACATGCCAAAAGATGGATTCCAACTTATATCTTCTGGATACCAAGCATGGCTAAAGCAGGTTGGACTGTATTATTGTTATTCATCTCATGTGAGGGACTGTGTTGGACACCTGTGCTTGTCTCATTAGTGAAGTACATAAATGAGGGTGTAATGAAGTTACGGTGCCATGTTAGCTGATACCCTTCATAGCCATCACTGTTTTGTGTTTCTGCATGCTGTGTTTGTGCAACATTTTCTCACAAGTCTTATGAATGTGCACTCACTGTAAATACAAGTTCAAAACGCAGTCACCTGAGGGAGAAAAAGGTCAGTCTGAAAAAAAATCTGCAGCAAGACCTCAAATTACAGAATTAAAATGGACCTTCAAACATAAAGCTGCACGGCAGTGGTTGTTGCTGGTAATAACGGGGAGGCCAGTGGGTTAAAACACACGAGGATTGCATCTAGAGTCAAATTCACATCTGACTGGGCAAAACCAGCACGGACACTTGCTCCCATCACATCGCAATTGTGCAGCCTGACACAATCTGACACTGTGGGGACTCCCCACTTGGAAGTGGCCTCGTCCAATATTGCTCTGGCTGTTATTAAAGGCCAGGCTTTAGATGTCTCAGCAGCCTGCCTCAAGCAATTGCTGTCAGCTTTTCACTTCTGTGAGTGAAAAATCCTCCCTTCAGGAAAAAAAAAAAAAAAGCTTAATTTACAATTTGCCTTATATGTACGATGAAGAGATTCTATATCTTCATGAGACAGTCCGGCGTCCTTGAGAAGGTATAGCTTAAAGTTGCTGGTTTTGTGGAAAGCCTGAATGATTGTGGTGTTATGGCAACAGAAGCTGGAAACAGCGCGGATAAGCTGCATCCTGTTGTCGTGGCAACTAGAGTTGTGAAAATGATGAAACGTGCTCGTGAAAGGATATATAGTACTGGAGCCTGAAAAAAACAAAGATCCAGGTCACTTGTGTTGAATGGGAGAGAATTAAAAACAACTGTAAAAAAAAAAAAAAGTCACTCAAAACATCTGCCTTTCACTGGAGTTGCTAACAGGATGGATTTGGTTCTCCCCAGAATTGTCTCCATATCCTACAGGTCGTAAGTGGCAACTTGTTTGTGCAAGTTGCTTCTTGCTGTCAGCTTGCATTGATTCTTGTGAAATAGAGAAGAAATTGAATGCTTGTAAACTGGTGGGGATTGAGCCCTCTATTACATTTGCAAGCCATTACTGTGCGTGAGTGATGGGCTGCAAAAGCTCAGGGTGGTCTAGAGCTTCTCTCTGAGAGACCGTCTCTTTCGCCTGTGCAGGCTGCGCGAGTGAAGGTCAGTTGGGAGGTAGAAGCTGATGTTTTCTTGATTTAAACTTTGCTGAGCTGGAGGCAAGGTGTCTCAGAGGGATCTCAGCTCCGCAATTAATGTCTGACAGAGCTCAAGTTTGTTGACATATGGGGCATGGCACCAGTTTCCTTTTCTTATGTGATGGGCTGGGAGAACAAAAGAGAAAGGATTGTGTGTTTTTCTGTTCCCTTTTACCTCTGAGGCAGACAGACCTGCATCTGTTCTTATTATATTGCACTGCCAGTGCTGTGACTCAGGTGAGATGTTTGCATTTTGCCTCTGAAAAATACAGAGGCGGGGGGGAAAAAAGCAACAACTCTCGCTACCTTTCACAGGGAGACTTTCACATTAGGCAAACTCATAACAAGTGGAGCAAGTTCTTTTATTTGTACATTTTTATGTGTGTCTTTTTCTTTTGGTTTTAGTTTACTGTTATTGGTTCTAAAATCTTTATCTTAAATCTCCCTACTCCTCCTTGATTCAGATAAGGGTATAAACCTGAACTCGTCTCATCAACAGATGCTGTCATGGAAATAGCTTTGCTATTCCAATTTCAGTGCTGTGATTTCACCACAGGAAGTATGTGGATAAAGAGAGTTGATATGTAAGAGTGGAAACTTGCTCAAAAGATGAGCTCTTGTAAGAAATGCAGATGTTTTAAAAAAAATAAAATAAATCCAGAGATCAGATTGGTGCAGGGCATCAAAAGGCCTTACCTTGTAAAATTCCTCAAACGATGTATTGGAAAGAAAGTCTCTTAAATAAAAGCACTAATGTGAATATGCATCCAGATGGAATAGTATCTGTGCACTGAGTTTATCCCTCCTTGGGTCTGCGTGAGTGTTTGACAGAAACCTAAAGTAATGATTTTTTTTTTTCTCAGCGTAGCTGAGTATTGATCTGCCGTCTGGTTTATGTGGAATGTGAGAAGTATCTCAGTAACACGTTGCATTAATGTGGGCTAAAAGCAGTTTATATTACAAATGAGCTGGAGGAAGATGGAGTTCTGCAAGAGCGGACACATACTATAAATATCCATAAAACTGACAATTTTATCTAAAAACAGTGCGGGCTGGATTTGCGTATTTTCAGCCTACTTAAACTGGATATAATAGTTGAACACTACCTGAGCATGGGTCGCCCACACTAATGCCATTACCCCCTGCCCTTTAATGGCAGGTTTTTATATTTAACGTTTCTGTGCTGCAGTGGAAAAGCTATATTGTGTTTGCATGTGAGCTAGAGGAAACAATACTGATGGCCAGAACACAAGTTGTTTTCAAGAATAGGATTTTTAAGTAAGCTGTAAAGCTCTCTTTACTCTAGCTTGTTTCCTGTGAGTTTATCCTTTAGAAAAAGCCAAATACCTGCAGTTATTTTACCCAGCCTTGATCTTCATTTAAGCCTTTCTTTGAATGGCCACATTGTGTTTCTAGCAGCCTGTAACATCCCATCTCTTACGTGTTGAGTCTTTTGAAGACAAGCTGAAGTCAGCTTCTAAGGCAGGGCTGTGTGTGTTGAGTGTAAATGTGATCAATAGGCATGACATACTCCAAGTCCTATATTATGCTGAAGCCTTTTTAAACTAAAGTGTAAAATTGCAAATTAAGCTCTTAATTAGCTGAAACACTTGGAAAATGTTACTTTGATTATATTAATGGGGAAATTAAAAGTATGATTTTTAGGTGGTTTGTGACACATGGTAATTCAGAGTTAAAGCTAATCCCTTCCCTTCATGTACTATTGTGAGCAAGTGTAGCACATAGGACATGTAATATAATGCACTCATCTGAGCCTTCCTGCCTCCCACTGTCTCTTGGAGCAGGATTTTTAGAGCCAAGATATAAACCTGTAAATATGTTTTATACTGGAGATTCTTGATGCTACCATAACTAGATTGGTGCCAGCATAGGCCAGTATAATTGAACAAGGCCTTTGAGATATTAATGGTCTGCACTACAGTCAAGTCAACTGGAAAAGAGGGTGTAAAAAGCAGGAGCGTGCTGAGAACAGGATTCCTCCATTAGAACTGCACTTTCCTAAATGAAAAACTGGGATTGTTGCAAAATGAGGCCTTGAACATGATGAAGCAACTGCATTTTCTTATGAAATGCTCTTGATCTTATTTGCAAGAATCCAGTTTTAAGCCCTTAAATACTTTCATGCTTTAGACCTTGGTGAGGTTACTCTTAGTGAGTTTGAATAAGGATTGCTTTTATTAATGTCATCTTTGGTGTTGCTTAAAGCAACCTGAGCACAGGTCTCTGCTTGTCATGTTCCTAAAGAAGGGCATGGCATCTGAATCCTACAGCTCTGCAGGTGCACTGGTATTTGAGCTTGTCAGCTTCATGGATTAGAGAGCTATAGTTCTGAAAACATTAGTATTGTCTGGTTCAGATACGATCTGCATGAGCTCCCTCAAGCACTTAGCAACTAAGGATCTCCTGCCCATTATAGATGGGAAGTTGGTCCTTTCTGGGGCAGGTAACTCTTGTTGATCTTGAATCCCAGAGGCTGAACAACTGCTTTTTGGGAAAAACATTTCTTCACAAACATACTTCTAAAAGCTGTGACGTGATCCTGCTCAGGTAAGAAATGATTTGGATAATTTGAATGTATGTAAACGGACCGTTTTGGATGTTTGATATTTAAGAGTAGTTAGGGAGCTTAAATCTCATGTTAAAAGTTACTGTAAGCTAGGGAGTTACCAGGGGATTAAAGAAATGTCTGCATAATATGCATGTTCAGGAAAATTGACTGGGCAATTACATGGGAAGTGGGAGGCTGAAGGAATCATTCACAGAGCTCTGAGCCGCTCATGCAGAGCGGCGCTTGCTGGACCCATTAAACCCCCGAGCCAGAGGGTCAGGGGAAACCTCCATTCTGAATGCCCAGAGCTGTACCAGGGTAAAATGTTTTTGGTACTTCAGATGTTCAGAATATCGGTGTTGTACTTGAATGTAACCTGCTGGCAGTGGCCTCTGATTTGTGACATCAGGCCCATTTGAAGACAACTCTTACAATGTCCAAGAAGCGTGTTCTCTACTTCTTGTCAGTGAGAATCGAGGCAAGTGTTGGGTGTGTGGGTTTTTTTTCTTAGTTTCTGACAACGCCTAATGGTCTTTTTAACGGTACCGTGCAATGACTTCTATTATAGCAAAAGAGGATCAAGAAACACTTTTAGTACTCTCCATATGTGCTTGTGGAAATGTGACCACAAGGTCTGAACATAATAGCAACTAAAAATTGTGTAAAGTGTTTTTTTTTTTCTGATAGCCACAGCCTGTTGCTCTGATTCTGGTGCAGGAGGTGGCAGCTAGAGCCGACAGTTTGTGGGCTAGTGGGAGCCATGAGAGATCCTCCTCACTCACACTCAGAGGAATATCATACTTCTCTTTTTGTTTTATAACTTAATCTTCTTATCATGGAAAAACTGCCAAGAAGTTGGTGGCAAAGGAAATCACAATTATCTTGTTTTAAAACACTGAATAACTTTACAGAACACTCATGTAGGATGTGAGGAGGTATAAGCTTGAACTGTAAGTTTTCTGGCTGTTGTTTTTGGCTTAATTAAGACCTACAACTCTTAACATTTTTCTTATTTTCAAATGAAAACATGCAAAAAACTTTTGGAGAAAGTTATGAAAGTATTAATTTGCTCTGAGCCATGATGGTCTCTTTGGTATGTTCATAATTAGGCAGGATTTTCTTTTTTTTTTTAGATGGGTATTCTTGTCTCTCAGGTATATAACTGTTCCATAAGTGGTAAATCTGTATTCATATGTTAGGGTTTTTAAAGGCATATTATTTACACAATTCACTGTAATGACTCCTCTGGAAGCAGAGTGGCTCTCTTATGTAATTATGTATTTAGTATGCCTTGTACCCACTGTTGGGGTGGAAAAAAAGGAAAGAAAGAAGCCCCACATAAAACTACTAAAATACAAGCTAAAAGAGAGAGGGGGGGGGAAAAAATGCTGCTCATTCTCTTCTTGCAGATTTTTTTTTTTAGTATTCAATCATATACCTTTTTCCCAAATGAGAAGCCCATATGGTCAAGTGTTACCCATGCTAAAAAAAAAAAATTAAATGCATTGGCATTTGTTAAATTGTGGAAGTACAAAATACGCACTAGGAATTTCTTTTAACCCCCCTCCCTCCTCGTCTTTTCAGACAGGCATTCCCTTTGATTAAATACATTTATATATTACATATAAAAAAAAACAAAAAAACACATAATGTGTGTGTGCATATACATGTGCATATATATTTGCCTACTCATGTAGGTATATTCACACTTTCATTTATACACATAGTATTTACTTTGTGTGTGTGTGTGTATATATATATATATAAATAAAGTTAAGATTAAAAGGATGAAAAGTGGATCAAGGAGAGGAATTGAAATGTCACGTTTTAGCTATAAGTAAATTGTTGCTGAGTTTCACAGGATCAACGTTTGCAGTTAGGCTTCGTAGAAGATGCAGATTTCTGTGATGGCAGGAATAACTGCATGCTGGACACACTGAAAACGATCTGTTTTTTATTTTTGCCACTGACTTAAATATGTGGCCAAAAAAAGCACAAGAGGAACTGAGTGGGAATCAAGAGTACTGGGGCTTGTTCTGTTTATTTTTGTGGTGTTTGATTTTTAAGAAATACATGAGACTGAGGAGTAGGAATCCTCCTGGCACCTCAACATGTATGTCTGATAAAGCATCACAAGGGATTGAGATTCCTTAGGCACATTTCCTACTTATTTTTAGAAAGCATGCAGGAAACAATACTCTGCAAACTTTTCCCCTCTTTTTTCCCCTCCCAAGGCCAGCTATCCCATTTTCTCTTTTTGAAGTGATGACAGCAAAAAATGGGGAAAGATCTGTCTCGTCCTACCAAGGTTAGGCCTCGCTGAGGTAGTTTTATTACCCTTCAGAGTATCTCTTACATTTTATTTGCTGCAATTTGGGTGGCAGAATTTCTAGCCGTTATTTTCCTCCCTTGTTCTGCTTTCTTTAATAGTCCCAACTTGTGTCTTGTTTCTGTTTCGCTTTACACAACCTTATCTTGTTTCCTGGCCTACAGGCAGCTGGATCAACCAGAAAAGTCCCTTTCTCTCAGTATTTAAATTCTTCAGCTCTTGTCCACGTGTCATATTCTGTTTAAGCTCCTGTATAAATACTGGATGAGCAGGATCCTAATGCTCATTTCCAAAGACAAGCAGAAGTTGCTTTGCTTTATCATTAGAATTGAGCCACATGAAGCACCGGGCACTGGACTAGAGAAGAAGAATAATTGTGAACGAGGACAGGGCTGTAATTAATGTACTTAGCAGCTGAACTTTGCATGGTGTAATCAAAAATCAGTTTTCTTTCTGGCTTTGCCACTGACTTCACAAGATGTGCAAACGTAGGGGTTGCCTTGCTTATAAAACCAAGTTGGTTTAGGTTATAAAGGTTATCCTGTGTGTATGTAAAAATACAGGTTATCATAAGGTGGAGCAGAGGCTCCAGACATGAATAATAGGTTGTTGCACTTCAGTTGTCCTACATTTTTAACATATTAACATATTAAAGATTAATACTGTACTGCTGCATAATTCGTTTCTCCTAGGTGTTTTTAAACTAAGTAAACTCATTTTCTATTTTTTTGTTTACAGTGAGTCTATACTTAATATTTTTACACCTTCTGTGTACTCTGTAGTTGTAAATTGTAGTAGTGCAAGAACTTTTTGTTTTTCCCCATGTAGGACCACTTAGTTTTACACAGAAGGTGATATATTTCTGACCCGTAACACAATTTCCTAAAACTGTATTAGCTGCCTCTAGTATATTGTATTTGCTGAAGGACCAGAAGAGAACAAATTTGATAAAAAAGGAGGGAAAAAGGTCAGAAATTGTAATGTATAATCTTGTAATGCAGTAGTAAATAATAAAATTAAATAACTTGGAACACTGGCAAAAATTTAGCCATTGAATGTGTGCTGAGATTTGTCTTTAGTACATTGAATAATTGGAATAGAGGGTAGGTTATTGGTGGCAAAGTACCTGATCTAGTCCAAAATCTTCTTAACACAGAGTTACAAGGAGAATAGTTGAATAGGTTGAAGTGTGGCTTCAGTTCATGGCTGTTGTTCACCCAGCTCAGGCAGTGGCTGCAAGTGCTTCTAGTCTGTTTTAATTCAAAATTCAGTGAGTCCATTTTAACCACCAGTGGTGCAGCTGGTTCCAGGTTCTGTCAGGAGGAGTATATTGGTCTTGTTTGAAATGGTGTCCCCTCTATTTAATGGGAAAACGTATTTTTGAGAATAAAGGAGAGGACTTAATCAGAGAAAAAAAATGAGGCTTTGTGACCAACCTACTGGAGAGTAGCTCTGCATAGAAGGACTTGGGTGTCATGGTGGGCGACAGGTTGACCATGAGGCAGCAGTGTGCCCTCGTGACCAAGAAGGCCAATGGGATCCTGGGGTGCATTAAGAGGAGCATCTCCAGCAGGTCGAGGGAGGGGATCCTGCCCCTCTACTCAGCCCTGGTG
>JAUBNY010000230.1:425253-454766 GCA_032275445.1 Crypturellus soui | reverse complement strand
TGTGCCACGTGCTCTAGGTGGCCCTGTGTGTGCAGGGGGGTTGGACTAGATGACCTCTAGAGGTCCCTTCCAACCTTGGGCATTCTGTGATTCTATGAAACCGTTCCCTGTCTAGCACCACGACACGAGTGAAATCCTGCTGTGTCCCAGCACAGCCCTTAGCAGGCGACACCTGCGCTCCGTCGGGCTATGGCCCGAACCCAGTGCTGCTGTGTCCGTGACCCGAGGAAGCAGCGTGGGAATCGCTGTGGATTTGGGAGAGGGTTTTGCCAGTCACCTGAGCAACAGTGAAGGCAGAGCCCATCCCTTGTTTGTGGCACCAATGGGACAAATGTGAGTGTTGGCCTCTTGGCCTGCTCGCACGGTGGCTGCTGCGGTTTGCAGAGATCAGACCGTAAATGAAGTTGTTCTGTTGGGTCACTCATGTGATTTACACACAAGCTGTTTCCACTGAAACACCTGGGGTCTTTTGTTCAGACTTGTGAATAACCCTCTTTCTGGCACCAGCAGTAATTTAGAGCTCTGCTTCCTTCAATAGGTAAAAGGCAAGTACAGGAGTCACAGTTTTTCCTCTTTGTGTGTGCAGCTTTACACATTTATTTATCTTTTATTTAAGAGTGGTAATGGGGCTTTACCAGTAATAGAAATTCTGTTATATACTGGGGCAGATTCAGAAGCCATCTAAGGTGTTGCTTATTTTCTGTGGTGTGCTTCACAAATCTGGGATAAAATGAAGCAGCAGGAATAAATACGTGAGCAAGAATATCCTCAGATGCAGGCTGTTCTGCAGAAGAGACCTCCTGGAGTTTCCTTTAACATGACAGTTTTAGAGGTGGTAATTACTCTTTAAGTGCCCTAACAGAGAGGGGTACATTTACATTTCCAGACCTTACCCTCTTCTTTCCCCCAAATCCATATCTGCTTCTTATAGTCACTCAGAGACTGACTTGAGCCATAATTCTGCGTAACCTCTGAGGCAGCTTAAGCCAGCATTGCCACTGACAGAAGTGGCCCTCTTTTTTTCTTGCCTCAGTGTCTTTCTATGTCTTGGTTAATATCCCTGTTCAAGGTGGTAGCTTTTATTTTGCTCACCTACCTTGAATTGCAGTCAGCTCTTCAACTTACTTCACTATTGCCAGACAAAAGCCTGAGCCAGCTTGTGGAAAAAGAAAGTCTGGGAGGAGGGAATGAGTGACTGGGCAAGACTTTAATAAGTCTTAATTTCTTATTATGAATTTGTACTGAGTTGTGAACCATTGGGTAAATAAATGGTAAGTGACTGAATGCATGCGTAGTGAATTGGCTTTGCATTAGCAAAGCCTTGTGGTTTGTTACTCCTTTGATTCTGTGACTTTCTTGTGGGGTACTGTAAAACAACTTAAATCAAGTTAATGTGCTATTAAATTGGTGAGATGTTTAAGTATAAAGGTCTGCTTGTTTGCCATTTTGTGTTGCTAATGATCACAGTGTCTTAAAAAATGATTTGTAAGGATTTGGTGTGTGGGAAGGAGTGTTTTCCTGAAGGTCAGAATAGCAAACAAGGAAGTATGCCTCAGATTTTGTCTTATTTTGATCCTTCAGCCGTAATTCTTTGTCCATCAGGAAAGGCATCATCTATGTTTCCTTGTTAAGTTTAATATGATACAGATACTGGAACTGAAGAAACTGATTACTTAGTTTTATTTGCTTTTTATTTCTTTTTCCCATAAAGAAAATGTGAGGAATTACTGTAAGGTATCATAAATGTCTTAGAATCACTTTTAGACAGGTTATATCCCCCATAATCTTGTTGCACTATTTCTGGAACAGAAGTGTGAACAGCAACCCAGTGCACCAAAGAACCTGGTGATAGACAGGGTTAATCTCTGTGTCTCTGCTGTGTAGATGCACAGTAACAAAGTAGGGATGTTGGTGATCCCACTGCTTTCTGCTCATTCAAGGAGTGGTTGCACAGCTCCTATATATTCACTGAGAGCAAGATTTTCTAGCTCTCTAAAGAGCAGCGAGAAACAGTGGCTCAAAAGGCAGCTGTTATTCCATACCCATTCCAGCTGCCCCTTCCACTCAGATTTCCTACCATCCCCCCTTTAGAAAAAAATTAATGTGAAAGAGGGTACAAATACGATGGCTTGAAATTTCTGGCTTCTAAGATATCACATCCTGCAGTTTTCATAATTAGCTGCCCATTTAAAATATACTTTTTCCTGCCTTACCAGTACTTTGACAAATGCAGTCATTGTAAGAGCGATTTTTATCCTAATGCATCCTTAAATCTAATAGCTGGGATTCAAAATGAACAAGCAACTCTGTATATTCCAGACTGTAATAGCTCTATCAAAATAAACAGAGTTTTCTGCGTTCGGCTGCTGTGGCTGTATTTAGTATGTTTGGAGGAACAGAGTATTTATTGTAATAATTGTATTTAATGAGTAACAAGGCAAGCAGAAACATGAAACTCCTGTAAAATGTCACCAAGTTCCTATTGACCTTGGACTGCAGGATTTTCCTTCTGTCCCCTTTGGAGATTTTAAAACAAACAAATAATAATAATAAAAAAAAAGCTGTACAAAACCTTTTCTTTCCCTGCTGGTAGTCAGTTTAAAGTTGTCATTTTCTTTTCTGCTTCCCTTGCAGAATTGCTTGCTTTGTGTTGTGTTGTGCCTGGGCAGTGGCTGTGCATGGAGAAGAGGCCTGACTAATTATAAAGCAACTTTTTTTTTTTTTTATTATTGATGACAAACTTGGCCTCTGAAATTAGAGAAAAAAAATTAAAAACTTACTTTCTTGATCTATACTGTCCTTTTCTTACTACTATGACATCTGTAAATCTTTGGGGAAGGAAAATGCTCCTCAGCAGTTTGTGTTTTCTTAAAGATGCCTCAGCTTTTAAGGGCAGTTGTTGGTGCCACTCAGCTAAGCCTTGACAGTACCTGTAACCTATGCCATCCTGTCTCATGCAGCCCCATCTCATAGTTGTCCTTTCTCTGCAGTGCTCTATGCCCAGATCTCTGTGGCTGGGCTGCTCCAGCCTGGCGGACAGCATGCCCTCGCTGCGATGCCTCTATAACCCAGGGACTGGCGCGCTCCCAGCTTTCCAGGTACTTTCTGTCTCTCCCTGCTCCCTCCTTTCTCTCCGTCTGTGTGTGTGTGCTTCCTTACTCTTCCTTGCCTGCCTGCCTCCATTTACTCTGCTGTGTGCCGGATGCCTCTCCTGTGTCATGCAGGACCCCTGCAGTATTTAACACCGTCTTGTGCAGATTCAGTGTGGCCCAGTACTGGGGCTTTTCCGTTACCTTGATTTTAATATAATTATTTTGTCTAAATTGGCTCAGTACCTTCAGCTTTTCCATTGGTTTTTCGGTTGTGTCAAAAATACACTGCTTAATTATATTTGGCAAGCAGTATCCATCACACAGACTCCAATCTGGCCGCTCATACCGTGATTCCCTTCCTATCTAAATTTTCCTGTATGCTGTGTAGAGGACTGAGGGGGTGAGTTCATTGCCATGGTGATAATTGATGCCTGCATTTGTTTAGTTTATTAAATTTGTTAGCAGTGATTTGGGCACTTTGACTACAGAAAATTATTACGCAAGCAAGCTGTTAATCATACAGGAAATAAAATAAACCTGGTTTTCTTTGCTCTCTGAGTTTGTTAGATTGAAGCTCTTCTCCACCATGAGACAGCTTTGTACCAAGCCGGATTTGTTCAGGCACTTTGGATGACTGGTGGATCTGACAAAATTTAGCTGCTCTACGGTGGGCTGAGAGCAAAGAAAGTGCTGGCCAAGTGGCTAGAAACCTAGCAAGGGTTCTCAAGACCATTGCAAACATTTCAAAATATAGATTTAAATGGGGGGGTAGTCCCGACTTGCTCACAGAGATACTGTGTTGCTGCTGGAGATTCTGCCGTGTCTGAGATGATTCTATGTGAACCGCGGTGACTTGAGGACCACGGAGATGTTTCTGCAGAGAATGTGTTAATTGGAGGTCGTGGTAACCTGAATATTTATCACAATACACACTTGTGTGTTTTTTTTTTAAACCCAAAGAATTTTATTTACCAACATCTGGAGAAAAAAACCAAAACAAACAAAAAAAATCAGAAATAACATCATCTAGAATCTTCCTGAAATCTTGAGTGCTTTTGGTGGGAGTTCACTACCTGCCTCCTCAGGACAGATGTAGGGGCAGTTCTTGAACTCGATTGTGGTTCTCGGGACCAGGAGATGGCTGGAGTTGTCATCTCAGCCTCATGGGACACTTAGGGGTCCTGTGTCGTTTTGCCATGTGTCTTTTTGGGCTGGCAGGACCAGTGCGGGCCTCAAAGGGCCCTGCCAGGCCTCGTCCACCACAGCAAGACTAGAGCAGCGCTTTCCAGAGGGGGAGCGGATATAAGACTTTTTATTAGTCTAAGAGGACTCTGGAGACACCAGGCAGAATTTAGAATCCTGCTTCCCAATTTGCATAATTTGACTAAATCGGATGGGCCTTCTTTTTGGGCTTTCTGCTGTCGAATAAATCTCAGACCTCTTTAAGCTCAGGTTTTAGAGAACTTTAGCGTATGTAAAGTAATTTGTAGACTCAGTTTGGGACTCCTGTCTTTTTGCTTGAATTATTCTTGATTATTTGGTGTAAGCTTATAAAGTGTTTAGAAAGGGGAGGAGAACTAGCTTATTTTAGCTCAAGATACCCTTTCTAATGATAGGTATGAACAACAACATTGCTGCTAGCATAGTGCATGATGTTTGCAGTCAGATGAGTCAACTGCAGCACAATTTACTACACATCGTCTTCGTGGAAGCACGACCTGCAGATTTGGAGATGCTTTCTTGGATATTTAGTGACTATGGGGTTGGGGAAATCTGCCTCATTTGCTGTCTAAACTGGTGTGCTAGCACTCTGCATAGCATTCCTTGTTTCCTATCTTGAGGAACTAGTTTAGTGCCAATTGAGAGAGAAATTGCCAGCCCCAGCTTCTGCAGCAATGAGTCATCCTTATTCAACGCATTTTTTCCAGTGGGCTCTGATCCCCATTAGCTTGCATGGTCTGTGGAAATCTCCCCTCTAGGAGGCACGGCTCCTGCCTTTTCCAGAGCAGTGATCTCAATGGGAGTGGTTAAGAGCCTGCTCAAAGCTGTGATACTGAAATATTTCATCATTCCTTAATGCTTTCTTTGGTACCGAATCTTCAGGAAAGCATAAAGAGCTTTCTTGTAACCCAGCAAATTTTCTCGTATTAAGTTATTTTATTTTTTTTCCTAGCAAGCTTGAAGCAACTGGAGAAGCATATCAATGTTCTTTGCTTGTGGCAAAAGAGAAGGTGCCATCTGGAAGGCCACTTAGTCACTGCTGAATTTATCTAGTTATTTACATGCTTACCTTCAGATGCTCAGACACAAATGTGGAAACAGGCTCTTTTTGAATAGCTCTGTTAAAGCCCTGCTGGCTTCTCATGGGAAGCATTGGCAGGTTGTCGATTTAGAGATGATTCTGTTAATATGTCAGATAACTTCATTTTTCTTCTTTGTGTGCTTTTATTACTGGAAACACTTATGTGCGATCATTTGGTTCCTCACTTCCATTTGGCCAATCCTTGCATGCGGGGAAAGAGCTTAGGGCTGAACTTGGGGATGGGGAATAAACTGCTAGAAAGCAATAGGTATGTATTTAAAAAAAACAGACAAAAATAAAAAACTCTTCCATCTCAGTGCATTGCAACTCTTGAGTGTGGTTGTGTCTGTTGTGTAGCTGAATTTCCTATAGCTCGTGAGGGAAGATGGCATCAAATTGGAATATGAAATACTGTAAGACAGTATGGGAAGGCGATGAAGAGAACATTTTAAGAGAAAAGGGCCAGCACTCTTATCTTCAGTGTCATAGCTGTGAGGATTTCCTGCACTTATCCCCTTCAAAGCAGCTGAAATCCACTTTGAATATAAATTCTTCTAATATTAAAAAACAAACAAGCTTTCAGAGTATTTTTTTTTCTAAAAATCTGTGTTCTGGAAGCTTCCAAATCACACCAACAGGTGTCTGTTTTCATGGCATTTTTCATCTGAAGATAATTACTTCCCCCCCCTTTTAAAATATTTGCCATGCATGTTCAGAAGGCTTGGTTTATGTTGCGTTTAATAGTCTCCATTCTTTTCAAAATTTGATTTATAATTACACCCAACAACTGTGCTGAAGAAATAACCGGTTAAACCTTCCAGATTTTCAGAAGACCATAGTGTTTCCTTGCTGCCTTTTCCACGGGCTGCTGCGTGGATGAGGAGATTTATGGAGCAACCAAAGATTGCACCAGGGCAATTGAAGAGACCTGACCAGTTCTTCCTTTTTACCCGACTCCCTCACAGAGGTTAGGTCCAGCTCAGATTGTAACATTTTGGGATCAAAAGCTGTGCTTTTATTCCTTCTGGGGGCCTGAGTACCAAATCAAAAGTCGATTCGTCAGCTTTTCCTTGCCGGTGCTGAAATGCAGTCATTCTCAGATGGGCTGTAGTAATCAAAGAGGAGGGTTAGTCATCCTTATGCTGACAGTATCAGCATCTTGTTGGATACAGTAGTGTCCCAGGAATGCCGGAAATGGCCCTCATGCCATAGCCGAAGTGGAGGTTTTTCCCTCTGCAGCTAGGCGGGAGCAAGCCGGGGTGGCCAAGCCCAGAGTGACGGCCGTGCTCGGCCTGGCCCGCTCCGCATTCCCTTCTTGCAGGCTGTTTGCAGGGAGGCTCTGAAATGGCTTCATAATTTTGGTGACTAATAGCCAGAGCATGTGGCTCCAGCACCCCCACAGCCAGCGGCAGGCGCTCCCCTGTTCGTGAATGTAGTTAGGTGGCCCCCAACTGTTTACAAGACAGCAGAGGTGAGGTCTTTGATTGACAAGTCAGAAATGCATTAGATCATTCCCTCTGCCAGGCTCTGGTTCATGCTGTTAAAAATGTCAGCCTCTCCAAGTTTGAATGGCAGCCCGAGGGCCTCCGAAGCTTTTTGTTTTCTGAGATGGAAACACAAATTGGATGTGTGCCTGAGCGCTTCATCCTGGGCTGTAATTTCATCTTTTAGCTAAGAACCACAAGGTACATGAGCAAAGCACCCTGTAAACAATAATACTGGGGAAAAAAATAAACAAGGTCGTGTTTCTGGTACGTTGATCCACTGGTGTCCTGACCTCTATCACGTTGAACATCTCCACTCTGATTGCTGTTCCCTTTGGCATTACAATGAGAGCAGAGAGACTGACACGGGAGGCAGAGATTTAAAGTTGCAGTGTTGTTGCACGTTCCTTGTATTGGCTATGAAATATTGAACTGCCACAATGCGACACCTGTTTTTTTTTCTGAACAAACTTTCTTGTTTGAGGTGCTGGGAGTCCCTTTCCCTGTTTGTCTGCATCTTAGCACCTGGCAGGAGCAATTAAGGGCGTGAGAGAGAATTAGGGAAGTCACAGAGTGAAGCCAAATTCATTGTGTAATTTTTGCACTTGACTCCAACCCCTGAATGTAGTCAGACTTTCAGGAGCTTAATTGCAGAAAGACAGAGAGGGTTATCCCAGCTTGGCATTGTGCAAAGAAAGTCAAGCCACTGCCCAGGGACTAGAGAAGAGCTTTGGTAAACAAACATATTTAGGGTTTATCCTCCTCTAAATCTAATGACCTTTATGTCTGGCTGGTTGCTTAAGCACTATATAACCAGCACTGTCAGTTGGGGTAGATGGAAAACCTGTCAAATCCTGTGTGTGTTGTATTTTTTTGTTGTTGTTTTTTGGGGGGTAGTGTAGTACAATTTATTACTTAGAAATCGGCATTTATTTTCCATGTATCCTCCTTGTCAGAAGTCTCACGTAGGTTGAAGAAATGAGAAAAGCATCGAGAAGTGTGATGGTACCTACTACTGACAACTACCCTCCCTGCTCAGCTCTGCCCCAGCATGCTGAGCATGGTGATTAAATCCAACTGCACCACAGCTAAAAAGCCTCCCTTACTCCAACTCCTGCATTAATTATCTTGTTGCTGTGTAATGTGCCCTTCCTGGTAGGGAGAGGGCAAGGCCCTTCACACACCAGCATTAGTTTGGCCCATTAGTTAAAAAAAAAAAAAAAAGAGAGAGAGAGAGAAACTAAACTAATCTGCTGCCCAAACCTGCACTTTCCTTCCTCCCTCGTTAGAAGCCAGAGAGGTGTATAAACCTGCTTCAACAAATGGCATATGTGGTGCCACGTCGAAGGGATACAGGTATTTTTAAAAGCTAGCTCCAGTTCCTAAGGATTGTGAACATCTGCTTGGAGGTATTGTAGAGCTCCACAATGCACTAATTGAATTACTCTTTTCTGGAGTTGCAGACTGCACTAATTGAATTAGCATCAGCCCGTGTGTGTGCGCACGCGTGTTCCACGGCGCATGTGTGTGTGTCGAGCTAAGCAGAAGCGGGCTCCGGGGAGCGCGGAGGCAGCGGGGACGTGGCCGTGGAGCGGCCTGTGCTGCTATCTCATGGCTTTCTGCGGTACTGCACAGTCTCCAGGGAGGAGAGAGGCTTTCCAGACCTTGGCATCACCTGAGGCTAAAGTCCTTCATAATTCCTGTGGTCCCAGCATGGTTTAAGATCTGAAACCACACTGCTTCTTGGCATGATCTCATGTTTTTTAAATACATATGTGTATTTTATTTAACCTAACATTTTGGTAAACCTCTCATGACCCTCAAAATATTTTAACTCATCTTAATCTTTCTTGCATTATATGAAAGAAGTGATTAAGTGTAACTTGCTGCAGTCCCTGCGGAGCAGCAAGTGCTTCAGGGTGTTCCCACTAAGGTTAGTACTGGCATGGACTGTTGTAAAATGCTCAGCTTTGTTATCATTTTGATTTTTGAATGACTCTGTAGATTGCTCTTAAGAGGTAGCCTGCTATACTGATCACTTTTTATCTATTTTTCTGCTAAACTGGTAAATAGCCAGTGGTATCACGTTAATAATAACCTTAGAATTAAGTATTTATTTTTGTCACAAATTTGGGAGATTCGTGGTGTGCTCTATCATTTAAGCCAATGTCAGTCTGAATTCAGTGACTGTTGTAAAACGTAACAGGCAGAGATAATTCTAGTAACCTTAAATGCACATATGTATAGGAGAACAAAATGAGATCTTCTTACAAATCGGATATTTGCTCACATACAAGTATTATGGGAAGGAGGGGAAAAGTGCCTTAGAGTAGGAATACACTTGGTAAATTTCAAAATTCATCACTCAAAAGATGCTGATTCATTTATGGTGCTTGGGATGAATTTCTTTTTTTCTTCTGATTTCTATTGACTAGCATGTATTTTGGGCATAAAAATAGGTATTCTTTGTTTAATTCTTTCATGTTTAATGGATCTAATTCTCTAAAATTTCAGTAATTTCCACTGTGCTTTTTTGGATGCTTTTCGTAGATCTCTCAAACTGTATCAGAGATGCAATGGCATTTGTTTTGCTTTCATGATCATTCCTGAGATTTTGTTACTTCTCAAATAGACAAAAATAATGCACTAGGATGCTTTGTAGACTAACTAAAATTAAACTGTGCTTGTCAAAATACATAAACTGTATTCTGTGCATGATTCTTTTTATTATGTTCATATACTTGCCCTATGTCTGGTGATGTTAAATAGGACTTCTAATTACCTTGAAGAATCAGAAAAGTGCTGCTATATGCAGAGCCGCTGCAAATTCTGTTTCATTTACATTAAAAAGCTTCCCCCTTACAAAATGGGAAACAGATTTTTTTTTAATGTATGTGGGATAGTTTTTACTTTAGTATTGCTTTTGAAGGAGGATTCCCAAACAAATCTTTCTGTTTTGATTTATTCACATTTGAAGTTGCTTTTCGTTGTCATTATCAGGGTTTCAGGGTCCCTGCTTCTTTTTCCAAAGAGGAGAATTGTGAGTTTTTCTGTGAGCGTATTCATTTCTACCAGCATGGTCACCCCTCAGCTTTTGCCCTGCCCTCTAGAAGAGAGTTTGAGATTTATTCCCCCCAAATGCAACCGTGTGTCAAGGAAAAAAGGCAGGAACCCTAGTTCAGACGATGAAGTTGTATACATTTTTAGTCTTGCAGGAATGTGCTTTTCTCTTTATGGCATCTTCAGTGCAATGAGGACTGCAGCAACCCTCTGATGCAGATAATAACATTTGACCTTGCAATGCAGAGTTTTCCCGTGTTGAAACGAGAACCTCCAGTACCTTGCTGTTTGGGGTTGTTCTTCATAAAGATTGTGTGTTGCACGAGGCATCTCCATGCGTTGCCTCCCTCTGGGCGAGCTCAGAAGCAAAGATGATCGTGTTGGGGGAGCTGGAGGTTGTCACCTCTAAAATAATGTTGGCATGAGCTCAGTGCAGCCTTAAGAAGCAGTAAGAGGGAAAGAATCCATTCCATCCAGTGTATAAAGTGTTTTTAAAAACAATCTATTTCTAGAATCTAAATTGTCCTGGGACCAGCTCTTGATATAAAAATTCATAGAAACCTGTTTTTCTGAGTGTGGTAACTTCTTGCCATAGTGCTGTAGTGTTAGAATTCACATTGGCCAGGTTGTTCTGTAAATTAAACAGTGACAGCTTCCCTCGGGGGAACAGCCAATGTATTTATGATGATGTGCTGATTACACAAAATACACTG
This sequence comes from Crypturellus soui, assembly GCA_032275445.1. Lineage (NCBI taxonomy): Eukaryota > Metazoa > Chordata > Aves > Tinamiformes > Tinamidae > Crypturellus > Crypturellus soui. Next base: position 444,115 of record JAUBNY010000230.1, on the reverse strand, counting down.
CAAGCAGAAAACAGCTGCAGAGAACAAACCTCTTAAAAGAATACAATTACAAATAGCACCCTCAGTATTTCTAGTGGTGAGAGTAAAATACAGCATGCTAATGCAGGTTTTCCAGCTTCCCAAGAAGAAAAGGGATGTGCAGAGCAGAGGCTGAGGTATGGTTGGATGCATGTGCAGTGTCAATATGGAGTGGCTTAGAATCCCTTCCTGAAGGTGAAGGGCAAGAGCATCTAACACCTGGGGCCTGCCTCATAGCTGGCCTTGGTTCTTAAAATTTCTGCCTCTATAACTTCCCCAGCATTGGCAAGTTGGGGCCCTCTGTTTAACTGCTGCGGTTCCTGTCCACTGAAAACTGAGGTGGTTAAATTGCTAATAAATAACTTGCACTAGCAGTCTGATTGTTGTGAAACACTGAAGGAGATGTTATGGCAAAAAGTCCTCCTTTAAGACTGATCTTTCTTCTGCTACTGATTATTTGCTTTGAGGAAAGTGTTTGCTTTGAGCAATGGCAGATTTCAGTAGTTGGGTTTTCCTAGACTGCAGTGGTCCTGCTTTATTTTTAAAAGTCCCCTGGCTTCTATGTTTAAGGCAAGGCCTTGAACTGAGCATTATAAAATCCCGCTTAGGATGTGATGGAATAAAACTTGCAGCAAAATGATTCTGAGAAGATGGTGAACTTGAGACAAAGCCTGGAAGAGACATGGTGCTTTCCTGAGCCTGTCTTCATCAGGAAACACAAACCAGAGCTGAAGCTGCTTTGTGTTCCATGCCGCTATGGAAAAGAAGTTGTAATAAAGATGCTGTAGCAGGATTATGGGCAGGTTTGTGTAAAGTAGAGAGACTGTCGTTGGGGCAGCTTGTGGTGAGTGATGCTGATGCCTCACTTGGGAGGGCTGCAAAACAAAAGTCTGCAAAACCCCAAGCATGCGTTGTTTTTTTTTTTAGCCTGGGACTTGTTGTGATACTTAATGATTAAAAATACAGTAGTTTTCATATTATTAGATTGTGAGTGTGCGTGAGAATCGAGGGTGCTGAGAGTGTCTTTTCCATCCAGTTTTTGGAGCAATTGTAATGCCTTTAAAGTCTGGAACATCTTGTGTTTGGTGGTGGCGTCTTTGTCATGCTGCAGGATCACTATCAATAAAACATGATTCAAATGCCAGGAAAGAGACCAGCTGTTTAAAACGAAGAAGTGTTGTCCTTTCAATATATAAATCTGATTTTAAAGGAGATGAAGTAACAACATTGGCACCCTGATTTGGAAGGACTTTAATTCACTTGCTTAAAAAGAAGAATCAGGTTTCCCATCTATAGATTGCTGGCATGTACTAATAGACTGTTATTCATCTGTCTGTCTCTCCTTTAAATCGTTTTTGAACCTCCCTGTGTTGTCCTGCTTTGCTGACATGTATCCCATGTGGCAAGAAGGAGTTTTGTATAATCACCCGGCTTTAATCAATAGAATAATTGATAAACCAGATAAGATTTAAACTGATTACCTCCCCGAGTAGAAATCCCTGAGGGCCTTGGACTCTCTTAATTTTGACATGTATGTTGTGTACCCCATGGATGAAGTGCAGTTTGAATTATCTGTTTTTATTTGCTTAATGACGGGGAGGGTGTTAAAGTCAAATGTTTAATTAACCCAGCAATGGGCTGCGCTGTCACTTACACACACATCCAGCTGATTGAGATATCTCACCGCGAATACTGAATAGGAATGATAATGTGGCACTGAGACGGAAGATTGCTTTTTCAATCCATTTGCTGGGTCACTGCTTTGAATGTCTTATTGGATGAAAGGCATTCAGCCTGGAAAAAAAAAATCAGCATTTAAGTACATTTTGTTTTCCTGGCCCCCTGTCCACCACGAAGTTAACTAAAACAGATCAGTTGTAGGTTTAATAAGCCGTTCATGTTCTAGCAAAAGCTGCAAATAGCAGGTCTCAATAGCCGTTGATCTAGAGCGCTGTAATTTCCTATAGGAGCAAAATATTTGCTAGCCCCGAGGTATCTGAAGCTGAGCTACTGCATACATGTACACTCCTATCTTTCATCCTTTGATTGCTTGATTACCCCCCTCGCTTGATGGTCTCCGTAGCAGGACCGACTCTTCATCCTTACCCAGGGCAATGAGATTTGCAATGACATTTTTGTAACTCCTTACTATAGTTCAAGAAAATGTGGTTTCAGAATTGGAATTATTTTGTAATAGCACAACTGAAGAGTGGGCTTTTAAATTGAAATGTTGCAGAAGAGGCTGTTGTGATGCCATGTTTGCGTTTGGCGTAGCCAAATTGCGATGACCCAGGGGTTTGTTTCTTGGGTGGCAGCTGTTGTTACAAGGCTGCGGTGCTTGCTAGCCAAATGTCATAACAGCCAGTGACTAATCCATAATTTCACATTCTTTTATTAGAAGATTATATTATTTGTTCACTTTATTGGATGGAGGGTTGTTTCACATTTAGGCTCACATGTTCTTGTGGGCTGGTTGAATTTGATGTTTGGACGATGGGAGATGGCTCTAAAGCAGGGGTGCAGTCACTAGCAGAGGTCTTGCTGTCTGCTTGACAGGAATGCTCAAAATAAACGGTTTTGAGGAAAGATTGAAATAGTAATGATTGGAGGTTACTGAGGGATGGGGGTTTATAGTGGGACTGATGAAGCTGTGTTTGTCTTTTGAGGGAAGTAGCTGTAAAAAGTTAGAAAATACCTCAAGGAAGAACTTGAAGTCTACAGCAGAGCTAAGCAGTCATGCAACTTTATCAGAGTGTTTGCAGTTCCTCTGCAGGTGAAGCTATAATAAATATTGTATAAAGAAAGTTAATCCATATCTAGAGAATTTTAATAAACAAAAATTTTTTTAAAAACAGACTTCCCTGAGACTTGTTGGCTCTTGCTGACTCCTGTTAGTGCTAGAAGTATGTTTCCACATTTTTGCATGCTATTTTATATTCATAAAAATGTAAAAGGAATTTTTTTCCCTGCTATGTATGTGGGGAAAAATTAAGAAAACATCTCATTCTGCACTGTGTCAGCAGAGATAAAAAGCCTTGATCCATTGTAGGGATAGAGGGGAAAGCCTGCAAACTGATAATAGAAGTGAATAATTCAAAAATCCAGTAATTCAACACTGATCCAAGTGTTGAAAATGAATTTGTGTATAAGGAATGTTGCAAAATTAACCCAACAAGGAAGCGAGAGTCAAGTAGTGATTGATTCTGTTCTTCCATTCCCTCCTTTAAAAGGCTTCTGCGCCATGCAAAATCTGTCTTCCTGAAGTATGTGTGGCAGAAACCTGCGGTCTTAGAGACAAATTAACCTCTGCTGAAACTGTTTGATGGGGAATTTGAACGAGAATTCCAAAGACTGGTGAAATCATTAAGGTTGTCGTAGAGAACAGAAAAAGAATACTTTTTTGTTCAGTGAGAGGAGCAGATGTGTGAGATAATTCACTAATATGAAGCAAACCAAAGTGCAGTGATAATAGGATTCAGAACAAGCCCTGAGATCCGCCCTACATAGGTTGCCCTGTTGAGTTTTTTAGAAATAAATACCGATATTATGCGTATTATACAGTTAATTGGTTGTTTTCATCTATCCATTTGGGGAATATGGGCTTTCTGTTCCTTAAATAGATGTAGCTAGTTTTGAAGTACTATAAAAGCTTGGAGTACAAGATGTACGCTATAAAACCATGCATAGAAAGTGCTAGCTATAAAAGCATATGCATACCTGGAAAGGTACTGATCGATTTGTGTTATTTAGGAAAAGAAATTCTGAAACAGACCTGGCTGTGAAAAATTCCGAGCAATAAAATTCAACTTGAGATCCTTAAGGCTTCTTATGCTCTAACCTTGCTATGAAGAATGGGGAAGTCGAGCTGCCTAATGCAGATGTCTGTGAGTTACAAAAATAACCAGATGTCCTGATTAGCAGAAGCAAATGTTCTTCCCTTAATCCACGTGAAATTATATTCAAAGGCTCTCCGGATGTAATGCTTGTGTAAATAAGGCACCAACAAACATTGGAATAGGAAGGGCCATTGGCCAGCTAGCTTGCGAGGCTTGAAAGCTTGAATATTAAAAACAAATTTACCACTGCTGACTCTCTTAAATTCACAGAACAGAAATGTTAAGCAGGACTGCTTCCCAGGGAATGTGAAAAGACTGTTCTCATTAGCTGTATTTTGTCTCTCTGTCTCTCTTTCACAGAGACAAATGTCTATGAAGTGTTTGAGGAATGACTACGAAGCAAATCTCGATATTTAGAATATCTCTGAATGGCTTGTTCTCAGCATCTGGATTTTTGTTCATTTCCTAACTATAAATCAAATTTCCACTCTTTAAAATATGCCCATTCACATTATCTGTGTACTGTCTTTTGAAATGTAAGGATTAAGCTGAATTCACTATTCTTCTGTAATGCTAAACACTTATTTTTTTCCTAATCTGCAAGTTATTATTTGAGTGAAGAAGACAGAAAAATATGCAAGATTCATTCTATAGGTTTAAAAGTAGAATCCTATCATAGCCTTTCCACTGCGAAAGGGATTCTTTGGTCTAACAGAGGTGCGAACCAAACCAGGTCGGGTGTGGGTCTGGTCAGAGGGACAGTGTTGTCTCTTTTCTGTTTCCTCTCATAGCTTCAGTTTTAGCATTTGGTTGAGCACCGACACATGAACTGCTCAGGCGTGGGGATTTGAACTGCATTTCTTTAGGCACTGCATATATTCAAAAAGAGGTGCCGTCATGAAAAGTTTCTGAACAGATTAGAGCAGGGGAGGACACAGATTTCTATGCAGGTAGCTCCATCATCGTGGTACACATGGGTATGTTAGTCTAGAAGGCAGGCACTGAGCAAGTGTTTAAGTTATTCGCTTTAATTTATTCTAGTTTAATTTGTTTCCTTTACCGGTATCAGTTGCTGCTCTGCAGGCTGCAGTTTCTGCGCTCGCGGTCTCTCTCTCTCTCTTTCATTTGAGCACTTGGACTTCAGCCCCTTGCAAAGTACCGTTTAACTTTAAACTTGCAAAAGCTGGGAAGCTTGTCCGTGCCTTGGTTTGTGCTGAAGTCACCCCCTTGTGCCTACACGTTGCAATTTATGGTGTTCTCTGAAAGGATCTAATCTCTGTGAATGTTCAGAGCGGCAAATGCCAAGGAGGAATGGGGTCTAATATTTATCTCTGCATTTTCATTGCTGTGGATCTCCCTGTGTGTTACAGATGTCATTTTTGTTTTATTTGCTGAGCAGACAGAGAATTGCCTTCAAACTTGCTGTTTTTTTACTTGTTTTTCCTCAAAGTGCATTAGCCAGTGTTGAGGACAATTTTAATATAATGGAGGCCAAATAAGCATGTATTTACATGTTTTAGGTGTTGTGAGAGGAGAGAAAGGAGAAACTACCATTAGAAATTTTTAATGGGCATTTAGGCCCCTTTTTCTTTTTTTTTTTTCTTTATTTTTTTTAACGATAACACCATTTTCAGCCTGACGTTGGCTATGCCAGGATTCATCCTAGCAGCATTTGAAATGGCCGAGATATTTATAAACTGACAGACGGCATTTATAAAATCAGGATGCTGACAGTCCCTTAACGATAACAACAGGCAGGGGTTCATCTATCACTTGCAAAGGTTATTGGAAAGGGAACGTAAAGCTTATGTGCGTCTGTGGTCTTAGACGGGCGCTTGTTTCCACGTACAGACACGCTCGCTGTCTGCGTTCCTCTCCTTCCCTGACTCTTGTCTCACTGTCTCTCAATCCAGGCTGGTTGATCTGGACATCGGGCAATCATAGCTAATTTCCCCACAGTTTTACCCAGCGTTTCCTTGCCCATTTCCTGCCGTCAGTTAATGCAACCTGGAAGACAACTGACTTCATGGCATCTTGGGACAACAAGAAAGCCAATAAAATAAATAAATAGAAAAACAACAACAACAACAAAAAAACAGATTAGATGGAAGAAACCTCCCAACTGCTGGCAAACTGATGGCTTGCATTTGGAAAGAACATTGTGCATTGAGTGACAAACTTAACCTGGGGCCGGCCAGGGGTTAAACAGGCCTTCTGCTTTATTTTCCTCTTATGTAGCACTGGTCTGCAAGCAGAATGCTGATGTCCTGGCTTTATTCAGGGGGTCCCTCTCGGCCGTGGCGGCTGCCCGCCGTCCTCAACGTGGCAGAGCGAATGCTTTGTGGACCCTTCCAGGAGCATGAAAGAGATGGTCAGTTACTGGCAAGCTCTGATTAAAATGTTATGTTGAGCCAAGGACAACACAATGGTGAGATTGAGGATCAGGTTGTGTCAACAGTTTGCACAGGAAAAGGGGAAATGCGCTATTTACTGGTTTGTATTAAAACAGCTATTTTAATGTGGCTGTAGAAATACCAGCACAGCTACATCTGGCATCTGGGTTGCCCTTGAATCATTTACTCCACTGTAACCATTTGGACACTGTGTTCCCACTGTATTATTTGCTTAGGGACCTGCAGTACCCAAGTAGATTTCCTTCATGCAGTTGGATGAGCTGGTATCACTAAAAACACCCCCTGCCCCAGCTCCTGCTAGTGCCGCTGTGTGTGCACGTGGCGGCTGGAGCGAGCCTGGCTTGGCTTGAGGGGCTCTATTTATCAGGGAACTCGATTAAAATACAGACTGCACATGACATCAAATTTGTAATCATTTTTCCACAGCAAGCAAGCATTTTCTGTATTGGATGCAGGTGTTGAAAGCAATAGTGTGTTTTAAGGGCCAGTGCAGCACAAATTCTGGCCTTTGGGATAATGACAAGTGTTTTGCCTGCATAAACAATATATATATATATTTTTCCCCCCGAGGTCCGCACGCACCTAGTTCCCCTCAAGCTCATCATCTCTGTCAGGTTAATCAATAGGCACCGTATGGCAGAGGGTCAGTAATCAGTGTCATCGTGCCTTTAAATCGTGTTGAAAATTTGCTTAAAGCCCGGGCCAATTAACATCGAGATGATGAATGGATGGGTAGATGGGAAGAGCCTGGCGCTCAGGGGCTTTGTGAGAAGGAGATGCTCAGCTGTTGAGCAGCAGACACCAGCGAATAAAATCAGCCATTCATGTGAGCTCAGTCCACCCACTCTTAATGATAATGTCAATCTAGCAAAATATATACACATTGGAGTTGTCATGAGTTCATAAATCAAAGGAGTTTGTCAAAGGCATTCAGATTAACGAGGCAGCAGCAATAACAAGTCAAATTTGCATAGAGAATTGCCCGAATCTCAGTAAATTATGATCCTGTTTTTCATTTGATTATTTGCTAATGTCTCAAGAGGGAGAATGATTATATTAGCATGCAAAATCTACTCCAGAAGTAGAAATCGGAGGTATAGCAGACCAGCATACGATGACAATTAATCAGTTTCTGCATACTAGCATAAACGCGCAAGGCCCAGAAATGAACTCCTTTTTTTATTATTATTTCTCCTTGCTACTGATCCAAATGGTTCAGCTTGACAGAGACTTTATATTGCTTTAACAGTGTTCTGAATTGTGCCTGCAGGCAAGACATAGTTATGCAGCTATAACCAACCTATCCATCTGCCAACCAGATTGGAATTCTCCTATCCAAGGCTTCCATTAACCCCCACTGACAGCTCCAAACAGGATTAAGAATTTGAAAGCATAAAAAATAGTTGTGCTCTTCGCATAGACACCCGGTACTTCCCCACCCCCCTTCCCTGCACTTGGAGAAGGGCTGCATCTGTAGTGTTTTATAATTAGTGCTGGGCAGATCAGCACCAAAGAAAGCCGGCCCAGTTGGCAGAGCTTTGATTTCCACCACGACAAGCGAGGCGGTACTAAAGGTAGCTCCGTCCAATTGGGGGGCCCTGGGAGTGCATTTATCCCTGTGTTATGTCTCATTCCCAGCAGTGTTTTGTTGGGCTGTGCGCGCAAAATACTGCGTGTCATCTCGCAGCAAACGCTTCAGCCTAGGGACTTTGTATGCAGCGTAGCGTGTTGTGTTTAGTGATGGAGGAGACTTCACGGGGAGACTTAAATAGTAATAATTTGGTAGTGGTCTTTAAGACAACCTGCCATGGAATTATACTCTGTTAATTACAGGCTGAAGTTTTAAATGCAAATCAGATTTAAAGGGATCTCATTATAGACTGTAGCCATTTTAGGAAAAATGAACTATGGAGGGCAAGTCCCCTTGATGGGAGGTTCTTGCTAGGGAGAAATTTTGAAGGTTACAAGAAGTGTGAGGTTGTTTCCTCACTTCTTTCCCATGTTTCCAGTGTCATTGTGTGACCTTGGACAAATGAAAAAAAATACCAGAAATATTCCCAGTGTTTGGAAATTGGGGGCGGTGGGGGTGGGTTTTTATCTCACCAAGGTTGACCCTTTGGTGCTTTGTAGGCTTTGGTGCTCCTCGTCTCATCTTGCTTGGCCAGTGCTGTTGAAAGGTGGAACCACTGTGCACAAGTGCAAACATCTCTGTCCAGTTTTTGTTCAGGAATTACTTTGTGCCTGTAGGGTTTGAGAATTTGCTATAAGCAAAGGGAGGTTGTATGGTTTTTCAGCCACACCTGCTCTTAGGGTTTGTTGTTTGTCTGCACTTTCATCCTAACGAATTTCCTCCTTCCTCTACTATGCATCAAGTGCAATCACTGGAGATATTAATATTCCCAGTGCATATACCACCCCACCGTCTGGATACCAAATGCTGCTTCCTAGTGCTGTGCCTGAGACATGTGTTTCAGTAGCCACGAGAGGGTGCTCAGAGCGGTGCCTGCCTTTGTCTGCATCTCCTGCGGCCGAGAGCGTCACCAAGCGGCATCCTTCCCGAGCAAACCTTGCTCTGACCTCCTGCCTTTATCCCTCCTCTCGCCTTGTTCAGCAAAGGGAAATTTATAGAGGCACCGTTTAACTGTTACGTTATCCTCCTCCTGCGGCCTTGGCTCATTGTGGCCTTGTCCAGTGGCACGTGCTTCTGTGCAGCTCCTGTTCGTCCCCAGATATGCAGGGTCTCAAACCTGCACCTGCAGTGATGGGTTCCCTATGCCTGAGAACCGGGCAGGAGCTTCCAACATCTGTGCTTTTCCTTAAGTGCGACGCTTTCCAGTCATTCTGTCGTCACCGAGCGGAACTTACTTGCCGGCACAAGTGCCTGAGCAATGCTCCTCTTTAATGGGCTGCTGCTGGAGCTGCTGCCTTGGTGCCGGAGAAGGGAGAGGCGCCAAGCTGTGAACCACCATATGCACTTGGCAGTCTTTGTCTGGTCTTTGTTCAGCCAACCTCTTAGCCTTGCCACCTATAAAGCTAATGAATGCAAAATGGTCCTCCGCTCGCTCTTCAAATTAGATGCTCGACTTCAAGAGAAAAATAGGAGAGAACGTGGTGCTTTAACCAGGAATTTCAAAATAAGGGCTGACAGCTTGCCGGCGGTGCGCTGATTTTCCTGCTTTTGACAATTTTTGGAGGGGAGAGGATCCTTAAAGGCGGAAAAATGCAAGGTTTCACTGTTAGGGAAAGGGTTATTTGGAAGGGGGGCATCATTTTGGCAGTTGTAGAGAAGAAGATGAATGCTGAAAATTCAGCCAAAAATAGTAAGCAGCCCCCTGCCCCTCCATAACAACAAAATGTATTTCCTGTAGTGCGTCTTATTTGCCTCTCAGTCTTATGCTTCTTGCACTTGATCTTTTTTCTTCCGAAGCACAAAATTGAATGCCTTACTCAAATTAACCACTTACTAAACTGTATTTCATGAGCAGAAGAGAGCAGCTTTTATGTTTGACCTGCCTTTTTGCAGATATGTGAGTCTAGCTTATATGATTTTACGATCACTCTCCTTTCTGAGCCAGATTTAATGTAATAACTTGGTCCTTGGCTGAGGCCTCCTATGAAAACTTTTAAAAACGTGCCTCTTGGCGATTTATCAGGCCTGTTTAGGATTGATTTCCATTATAAAACCCTGGTTACAGCATCCCAGATGCCATGGTGCCCTGCAAGTTCTATATCTTAAAAAAAAAAAAAAGAAAGAAAAAAACATTTTGGTCTGCAAGACTTGATTTACACAGGCTCCTTGGGGCCAATTTATGACATCTTGATGACTTTTCTTCTCCCTCTTATTTGCTGTTTTTCACAAGCAGCTCCTGCCCCTGCCTGACCTCTAGGCTGCAGCTTTTCTTGCCTTTCGTGAGGGTTGCAGATGTGGGAGCTGCTCCAACCGTGTCCGGGCATGGCGAGGAAGCCACTGGAGCAGCGCCCTGGGGAAGAGGCTATTGGGGCAATGAGGGAGGATGAGGAGAGGGTGCAAACTTGCCCCTTAGGATACCTGCTCCTGAGCTTGAGCGCAGGAACTGGAAGCCCCACTTTTCCTGGCAAAGCTCTCCCTAAGCTGTTTCCCTGTCTCTCTTTAAAACCTGTTTAGTTACTCACTGCTGAACGTGTGGGAATGTGGCCTCAGGCTAGGAATACTGTGGTGATCAAACTGATGTTAGATGTGTTTGCCGGATTCCTCCAAAGCTGCCTGTTGTGTCTCGTCAACACAGAAGGTGCCAGGGAAGGCCGTGCCCCAGAGCTGCTCGCTGTGTGCTGGACTCAGCCACAAGACCCAGCAAGTTGTAGCCAAAAGTTTAGTAAAGGTTGTGTATGTCCCAAGCTATAGCCCATCTCTATTCTGAAGTAATAGTGCATTTTGAACAGGAGGTTAACCAGGAGTAAAGTCTCCTGGTGCACTTTCTGTATTCATCCTAGAAAGGCCTTTGCAGTTCTGTTTCCTGTTCCATCCCCATCTCTTTCTGATGATCTTTTTATAGAGGTGCTAGTTTAAGTTCCCCATCAGTCTGTTTTTTTGGAAAGGTCAAGGAAACGTATGTATGTATAGTCACAGGGCAGGAATAAGACACAGCCATGGTATCAAATCTCCCTGCACAGATTAAACAGGCAAAACAAACAAATAAATGAAAAAAAAAACCCTCCAATCTCTGCTTCCTGACCATCTCACTAACCAGCATTTAGATAAATAAAGTTTCTGGGTGTTCCTGGCAGTCTAGCCGACTCTATACAACTAATTATTTAGGCATATTAAAGTATGAAGGCATAGAGGACAAGTGCATCCATTAACAGTCTTTAATTTTCAGCAGGTTCCACTGTTTGGAGTAGGGAGTTGAGAAGCCTTTGTATTACCATACTGCACCTTTCCAGAGAGGCCACAACTGGTAGTTTTGGTATAAATCCCCACAAACGCTCATATAATATGTACTTGCACCATGGAGTGTTCATATGTTGAGGAGAAGAAATTATTAACCAGCCATTTGGCTTAGAAGTACAAGATAACCTCCTCCGTGTGCGTGTGTGTATGTGTAAAATAATGAAGCCTCTATAGCTACAAATATTCTTTTTCTTTTCTTTCTACAGAGTAATATTAGGGGAAAGAACTGAATTAAAGCTTACTTTCTTTCACAGAATTCTTCTGAGAGGGAAGACTGTAATAATGACGAGCCCCCTAGGAAGATCATTCCCGAGAAGAATTCACTTAGACAGGTATGTGATCAGTCTCTTTAAAAATGCAATAAAACTTTCCAAGCTACCTGAATCCTAAAATGCTTTTGGAAGCTGAAGTCTGATTTGTGCTCATGGAAATCTTTCCTTCTCTTCTTTGAAGCCTGAGCAAGTTGCATTGCACCTAGGGAGAGCAGGCGCATGGGCTGAGATTTCACAAGGGTGCAGTCTGATACTTCTTGCTAAGGAAACCTAGACTGTTCTGTGTGGTGCAGTCACCAGTGACTTCCTATTTTTACCTTTCTCCATTTGCTGTGCAACAAAACCTCTTCAGTCTTTTATTCTGTAAATGTTTCTGTCCTTTTTCTTCAATATTTTGCCCTGCTTCAAATCATGCATTTAAGAATCTCTAAGGGTTCTACAACAATTATTGAAGGTCAGTTTTCAGAGAGAGCATGTCCTCGTTAATAACCTGAAAAATAACTGTTTTTTTTTTCTACATTCATGTTGATTATTACTGGGTAGAAGGAGAAAAGTTGGGTTAACCCCCATATCTGTTTGTTCTTACATAGTAAAGCAAATTTCTAACCATTTCATCAAGAATCACTTTTATAATCCCCATGGTTAGCAGAGAGATCGCTTATGATTTCTCGTGCATATGGGTAGGATCTACCAATTTCCAAGGGTACTTCATGTACCAGCTTGTCCCCACTGCAACCTTCAGGCAGCAGAAGCAAAACGTGTCCATTCCTCAGCTGCCCAAGTTTGCTGCCTGATGTGTCAGAGCAAAGCCACTGATGAAGGTGAAGAAGTGAGCACCCAGGTCACAGATTGAAGCACCTGAGAAGCTGGACCTCAGCTTTAGGACAGAGAGCCTCAGGCAGAGGAATAGGGTGGGAATACAGTGCCCCACTGCTGCTATTTCTAAGCAAAATTAGGTCAAAACCATGATAGAGTATCTGTTTGATATAGCCTGTTCCCAGAGCTAACTTGCTTTAAGATGTACTGCCTTAGAAGTGAGAGTCAGCAGAAAGGGACAAAGTTATCAAGTTTGTAGGAGTCCAACGCACCATAAAGCTTTATGTAATATAGATGTGTGTATTTATCTTAGCATTACCTTACTGATGGAGGAGTCATTTGCTTCAGGTTCAAAAAGAAAAAGGCAGGTGTTTTGTCTCCAAGAAAAGGTCCATAGTGAGAGACTATAGGTCCAAAGGCACCAAAAGGTGACCCGTCTTGCGTGCCTTCTCATCCCACCAGACCCTTCCTCATGATTGTCGGCTAAGGAGGCAACAAATGTTCATGTGAGCAGCATTATGAAGATCAAGAAGGTGCGATTTCTTGAGCTGGGTTTCTTTACTTCACCTGTCACCCTCCAGATGTATTCTTAGCGTCCATGGAAAGTTGCTCGTCATTATTGGGAAACATGGACCTGCTTACCAACATGGAAGAATGGAAGAAATCCGATCCGTTTACCTAACTAGTCTTTCTAGTGAGAAAGTCCTCAGATTTAGTTCTTTTCTGATAGTTTAGCTTTAGGAAATGAATGAGATACGTCAGACTGCTTCAGGGGGAGCATGGGAAGCACAGTTTAGCTGAGAAGTTTCTTCTCTTGCCTCGTTTGCTGTGCTGGCATGCAGCCTTTGCCAGAAATGTTGCCTCAGGTAGGTCTGTGGCGCAGACATACCAGGAGGTGATAAGGAGTTGTAATGTTTGCTTCAGCTTCTGAAGTTGCAAGCAGGCTGAAGACCTGCCTGCCTTAGTGCTGTGGACCTCTGCTAGGAGAATTGAATTTTTTTTGTTGATTGAAATGACTTTTGTAGAAGGGCGTCTTCAGGAGTCCCAAAAAGTGGAGCTGTGTTCCTGGCACGCTGGACATGGGAGGCACGGCTGCTCTTAGACACGTGAGGGGCAGCAAAGCGGGAGACAAGGGCATTAGCACTGGGAAAAGAAACAGAAAGGATAATGAGCTTGATGTTGTTAGCTGGAATGGGAATATGATCCAAGCTGTGACAGAGTTTGAAGTAAGGATGCAAATACACAGTTCTTGCTGATGGCTTGATCTGACAAATTAAATTCTGACGGGTTAAACTGAGAATCATAGTATGAAAACAGACTTGAAAAAAACAATGACAAGTGGCAAAAGTTTTTGGCAACTTTATTTAAGCTAACAAACGAATTTTCACACAGCAAAGTTATAAATTAATTTTAATAGGCTGATCCAGATGGTCCATTTGGAAAATGGATAGCTTGATCTGTTGAAAATTAAACTAAATTTATCTCTCTCATACTTCAAACTGAAGTAACCGTGAGAAGAGTACCCATTAAGTCCGGCTTATGCAGATGGACCGGCAGGTCACACATGGGACTAATCTGATTCATTTTAAAAATAAATGCATGAGTTATTGAATCAGGTTCCTGTTTCAAACCCTGTGTGTGAGCGTGTGCGTGTGTGTGCCGCCCTTTCAAAGGGGCTCGCAAATGCTTCAGTGCCTTTTTAACCTGTGTGTTTCCATTTTAATTCAACTTCCTTGCCAAAAAACATAATTAGTTTTCAGTGCCTATCATTTAGTGTTGGGCGCGAACGCTAGATTGATTAGGTCAGGCATTTGTTATTTTAAGGGCTACGTCTCCATTCTTCATTTATGAAGAACATGAGCTCAATAGTCTTGGGGAGAGAAGCGGCCTTTAGAAACGGCGAAGGGGAAGCTCTCTGGGGGCCCCTCCAGCCTTTTAGCTTCTGGGTGTTTTAAACAGGGCCATGAATGCAGATTTGTAAATTTATTGCGGTGCCATCTGTTTTTTTTTTTTTTTTTTTTTTTTGCAGGAGCTGTATTATAGTTGGCTCGTATGTGTCTATTGTGGTGGTCACTCGGCGGGAGCTTGCCCTCGTAGTCCTACGGAGAGTGATGAATAGGGGGGGTCAGCATGAGTAGGTCACAGGGCAGCTGTCCGGGGCTGCCCTGAACTTGATTACCCCGCTGGTTTTTAGAGGAGACGGGCACGATGCGGCTTGTTTAGAAACTCTCCCTGTCTCCTCCTTGGCAGAGCGGGAGTGAAGGGCCTTTTGCTGCCACAATTCCTTCTGCTGGGGCTGGCTCAGGGCAGCGCTGCCAGAGGAGCCTTGCAAGGGGCAACAGCCGCGGCGGGGAGATGGCCATAACATCCCTGCAAGTGGCACTTGGGGCTCTGCCCTTGTTCTGCAGAGCTTCCAGATGGAAGTCTAGGGAAAATAAATCTCTGTGTTCTCTGCATTCAAGCAGGCCCTTTAGCATTTCCAGGAGTTTTCCCTGGTAGCGTTTGGCACAGAGTATTGTCTGCGTTCAGTCACATGGGTTTGTGGTTGTTCTGTAAAATTACGTGTAGCACCCAAACTGTGTTTGAGGCGCTGTTTCAAAGTTAGAACAGGCATGGTTTTCTCCCAGAGCTTGAAGTCAAGCAGTTAAGAAAGACAAAAAGCTGTAGCCATCACTGCTCGCTTCTCGTTTGTAGCATCACCTGCTCCACAGGTTGCCTCTGTTCCACATAAAATCTAACGCTCTCCAAAAGTCCTTCTGCTCCACGGAGTTAGTTCTCTCTTTGCAAATTACGGGGAAGGTTATAATGTGGGGAGGTTGTAGGGATCCTGCAGCTTCCTCCCTCACTCCTGGAGGGGATTCTGTAGTTCAAATTTTCATCCTCTTGGAGAGCCAGGTGAGATGGGAAGTACCTTTCCTGCAAGATTACCGTGTTTATATCTTCATTTATACTAGAAATGTTTGCTAGGAAGGAGTTGCTGGTTGAAAAGTCTCCTGGAATGGATAGAAATACATCCTGGTCATGCACTGAGGAAAAAAAAATCACCTCTGTTTCTCTATATCTCTTAATGCACATTAAAAAATCCGAGCAAACCTGGATTGTGCCAAAATCCTAAGTTGCAAGGGTGGCGGAAAGGCCACTGGGCTCTTTCAGCATCAGTGCTAATAGGAATCTGTCACCCCGCTGCATTTCTGCATTCCTCTGTAATTGAGTAAATTGCAAGTGGTGTCTGCTCCCCCCCTGCCCTTTGTGTCCATGTCCACTTACCCTCCCAAGAACGTGGGCAGTGATAAATAAAGTGCTGAACAGGGCTCTCCACTCTTTGAAAGCAGCGTGTTGCCAGCCCCCTAGTTATATTTCTTTAGGTGTTTATGTTTTTCTGTATTCTTTCCCTTGTGTGGGGGAAACCCCGGGGATCCAAAGCCATGAGAGAGGCCAAGAAGCTAACAAAGTAGCTGTCCTCTTGTTAGCTTGTTCCTTTCTTCTTTAAAAAACAGGATGAAAACCATCTGGCTCAGGGCATTACATTTTCCTCCCCCATGCACCTCTATAGATGAAGAGTTTCACCTGCAGTGAGGGTTTACATTGATTAGGGAGGGAGCAGTAATTCAAGCCTCCATCCACTTCAGTGATACTTTGCAGTCTTTAAAGGTGCTGACCCATTGAGTTAAACTGTCAAGGGAGGATAAAAAAGGAGCTTCATCCCGGGAGGTAACAGCTGCCAGGTTTTCAACACCTTGTGCGCTGCTGGAGAAATGTCGCAAATTGTCAATGGAAAGAAAAATCACTCGGCTGCCATCTTCCCCTTAATGACGAGCCTTATAAAATGAGAGATTTAAAGGTTTTTAAATCAGCGAGTAGCTGTCAGGGAGCAGAAAAAAAACCACAGAATCCAGAGGGATATTGAACAATGGTCCCAACAAGATGTGGATTCGGCAAATAATGAGCCAAGTTGGGCTAATGCCGGCTGGCCAGAATGGGCACAGTGAGCTTTGCACAGTGGGGCGAGAGGCAAGGGAAGGCAGCGCAGAAGTCTAGTATTACCCTGGCTATCTTAAAAAAAAAAAAAAAAAAATCTGATTCGTAAATTCGTAAGCCAGTGAACTGAGAGACAACATACTGTATTTCTGCTCTTTTGAGGACAATTTGTTTTCAAGCAGCTACCAGATGGCTAAATACCACGACATTTCCTTTTTCTTTTTCTTTTTCTTTTCCTTTTTTTTTTATTTTCTTTCTTAACAAGAGATCCAGTTTTCCCTGCTCTTTGTTTTTGTTTGTTTTAATGCTTTTACTTCACTGCACAGCCCTGTGGTGTTTGAGCACTGTGACATACTCTTTTTCCCTTGCATTGATGGATGAGGAAAAAAAGGTCTTGAGCTTTAATGTAATTTCAGATAACAGGCAGATTGGAGTAAGGCTTTTTGCTTGTATTGTCTCCAGGTTGTTTCTTTCTTTCTTTTTTTTTTTTTTTTTGTATGTGTGTGTTGTTTTAAGGGCCTTTTTTGCTGTTTGTTTTAGGTAAGTCATTTTAATTGTACTGAGTAATTAGAAGGTACACACAGCCAAGGGAGCTTTGTTATGGTAATTGCTCAAGAAAACCCACTCCCCAACCACCAGCGCCATGTGTTGAGACGCTTCTTCCCTCTAGTGGCAATATTAAGGACTCTGCCTTTCACAGTAGGCAAGGTGTAATTGCAATATGACAAACTGTGCTTTAGGGAAAATCCTGTAAATGATCCAGTTTTTTGTTTGGCTAGTCTTTATTTTGTCTTATGGCTTTCCACGGAGACTCCCCTTCCCAAGACTGGGCTATGGATAGCAAAAAATCGAGTGTTAAGAAAATACTCAGAGCAAATCATGGGTAATGTCTTCCAGCTTGACTTAATTCTAGTCTTCTTTTTAATTACCTGTTTATAAAAACGTTTTTAAATTTGTTGAGATTACTTAATTCTTTCTGAAGCACCTCATTTGAAATAAATAAATAAATTGCATTTATTTTAAATAGTCCATGTGAAAGACCTTTAAAGAGTAATTAATGCAAGTCTCCTAAGACTCTAAGTAAGATGAAAGCGATCTTTCCAAACCTGCTCGAGTGATTTGTTTATATAACTTCCCACTTCTGCTGAATTCTTCTGAGTCTAATAACTTCTTTTTTTTCTAACCGTTTGGCAATTTGTGCTTAGCTACAAAAGCCCTTGTTCAAAAAGAACAGTTTAATAATCTTTTCCCTGAAAATGACTTGAAGGGAGGGTATGGGTTGTGTCTCTTTGCTGTGTTTTTATTAGTGTTATCTTTCTCTGATAAATCATGTAATTATTAACTATGGTGGGGGGAGGATCTTATTGAACTCCTGGGTTGCAGCTTCTATTAAAAAGTGGAGTTTTGTTCAGGGACTGGGGATTCTTCGGATAAATGGCCAAAGAAATGGATTTCTGTTGGCAAAAAAAAAAAAAAAAAAACTGCACAAACCCCGTTCTATTTCAGGTTCAGGGCTCCAGGTTGGTGTTTTGTGTTTGTGCAGAGCTACGTGGTATGAGTAGAAATGGTTGTATCAAAGAACGGGATTATCCTTTATTAAAAAAATAAAGAAAGTCGGTCCATCAGACCAAGTCAGAGAAGCATTAGAAAAATGTAACCAAAGACACTTATGGAATGAGATCAGATACAGCTCTATCTTCAGTGAACTATAGTCTAGCGTCTCTGTGGCATTTTAAGCCTTCGGCTGAGAATGAATCTAGCTTTGTGGTTCCCCTGCTTCTGACATGATTTGGTGCTACCATATATTTGTAGATTTTTTTTTTTTTTCATTAAAGCTTGTTTTGCTATAGGGCTGCTTAACACCATTCTCAAACGGCTTTTGCAAGGTTAAAGGAATGCAGCTTGGTAACAAGTTTGTGTCATTTTAAATATATACCTCCTAGTAAATAAGGAGGAGCCTTGCAATCAATCCCTTTTAGTGTGTTATATGTTTCACCTGACAACTAAACCCTCTATTGATTAACCATTACTTTGTTAGATAATCTCGTGTCATTGAGCCACTGTAAAAATTAAACTCTTTAAAATGTTTTACCCTAGCAGCAATGCGAAAATTGAAAACTTGTTCAGAATTACAGCCAGCTTCCACAAAGAAGGTAGTTTTCAACAAACTGGTTTATGTTTGCATGCTTTATATGCAATATAAAAACATATTAAAGCACTCCAACGCAAAGCTATCTGCCTGCGGCATTGAACCAGGCTACCGTTTCAGAGTGCTTTCCCATGGCAAAGAAACCTCTTATCTTGATGAAAGGTGAGGAAAAACTTAAACGGTTTTGGTGCAAACTAGATGAGATCTTTAAAAAGGTTAGCTTTAAAGGTGAAGGGAGAGATTTGCTTTTCTGAGACTTGGATTCTGGTTTTGACATTCATGTTTTTCTTCTAGACTAGTCAGTGATTCCATGGGCATATGAACGAATGAATCATGGAATCATAGAATCACAGAATGCCTAAGGTTGGAAGGGATCTCTAGAGGTCATCTAGTCCAACCTCCCTGCACACGCAGGGCCACCTAGAGCACCTGGCACAGGGCTGCATCCAAGC
>JAUBNY010000230.1:407600-425153 GCA_032275445.1 Crypturellus soui | reverse complement strand
AATTTCATGAGATTTTTGACCGCCCAGTTGTCTAGTCTGTCCAGGTCCCTCTGGATGGCAGCACAGCCCTCTGGAGTGAGGAAGGAGTGAATGAAGGGAGATTCTCTCATGCTGCAGGGTAACACAAGGCACCTTCAAATGTTTCACCTAAAATTTAGGGCTGTGGATTACTCCTTGATAGTACAGCATTGGTAGTACTCACTAGTAACTGCTCGTGTGTGAACACAGCTATGAGAGTGCCACAGGAAACCAAATGTTCAGCTATGCCAGGATCTTGTGTTGGGCAGTAGCCAAGAAGTGCTGTCTATGGAGAAGTGTTGGAACAGGGCAACCATATAGTAATAATTCCACAAAATATCCTCCCAGTTTCTCATAATTTGTGACTTCATGACCCAGCTGCAGTCTCTTTGCATCGCTATCATACATTTCCATTGAAGTACTTTCATTGAAGTACTCCATACTTTCCATTGAAGACTTCTAAGTACACTGACATTGCTTCATTTTTGCCCTGGACTTTAAAGAGAACTAGGTTGTGTTCCAAGTTTTTGTTTGAGACCTTCCTGAGTGTTTTGTAGAACATCCATATTCATCTTCTCTGCCATTTATCATTTTACTCATTGTACAACGTGGATGCCTTCAGTCTTCAGTGAAATTGTGCAAATAAGAACACAGGCTAGTGAGCTGCTGATCACTGTTTATACGGCTGGCTCTCAAATCTGTAGCCTAATCCCTTTTTCTGCTGGCTGATGCTGTCCCCTTCCATGGCATCGTGTGGCAGCAAGCTCCAGAAGGTCACGGCTGCCTGTGTGAAGACGGGGTTTCTTTCTTCTGCTTTGAACTTCTCCTCGACTGTAGCTTCATCAAGTGTCTCCCATTCTTCACAAGTTGTTTTGTTTTGCTGGATATTTCAGTTACTGCTGTTCACACTAAAATGTACTGTCTTCCATGTGCATAAGATCCTGTCAGGATAAGCTTTGGTGGCTGAGCTTTCCATACATAAAGTGGAGTCAGTATTAGCTTTCTGTGAGTCAGGGCCTCCCTTCAAAAAAACGTATAGTAGATAAGTTTTGTAGAATTACTGGTACAGGAACTTTAGGAGTGAAATTGCAAATGAAAGATCACAGATTCATGATAAAACAGATGGGTTAAATATACACAAAGCTAAATAGTGAATAAAATATCTTACCAACTGTTCATGGGTTTTCTTCTCCAGAATCTAGACTTGATTTGATTAGTGTGATGCTTGTATAAAATACAACACGTGGCATTGTCTGAACACTAGTGCAAAGCAGATGGTGTCAACTTTCTGTCCACCAGTTGAGCCACTCCATCTAAACTACAATTTATAGTAGTTTATGCTATTCTGATCTCTCTTCTGAGGAGAAAGTGCTCTGCATACCAGAGTGATGGTTTTATGGTGTTGGCAAATATTTGCAAGGGGCTAAGTTGAGTCCATCAGACTTCTGTTTGCTTGTGGGCTAATCCCTGTTTGAGTCTAAACCTCCCCTGCTGAAAGATGCACTCTGTGCGTCTGCACGGTGCTTTGAAAGGATTCATGTGCTTGAATTTTTCAGTTTCTCCTTCTGGATCTGGAGTCAGAAATTGCTTGCGGGCTGCTAGTGGCAGCAGATATCAGTGTGATGTCTTGAAAGCAGAGCTGCTGGAGCCGGGATATTCCACATTCCTGTCTGTCACTGGTTCTTTTCTGGTTAGAGCACTCATTGCGAAGTAAAACGTAAAGTGATAAAGTAGTGAAGAAAATAGGGATTTTGTGCTCCTCTTTGTTTGCTTCATGATGAAGTTTAGGAGTGTTTGGAAAGAAATGTAGATGGAAACAGCCATGAATTCCTGAACTGCCACAAGGGTGACCGTAACAGTATCAGACCAGGATAGACCCACCTGGAGCAGTGTTGTGATTTTCCATGGTGGGCAGCAATGGGTGTTTAAGAAGGATCCTAAGAGCTTGCGTAAACAGGGAGTGATGCTTTCCCTAGCTTTAATCACCCAGTGCCTGTCTGTTGTTGCTTATGTTCACCTGAGCCTGCAGACTGGGTTAGGACCACTGTGTACATAGACTTCTCCTTTACTGCCGACCCCTTGCAATCAGTGTAAATTTTTTTGCTTTTTGGACACCTGGGCAGTGTGCTTCTCTGCTGCTCTGCATCTCGCCACTGGCTGCACGTTGCACATGGTGTGGGGCCTGTGGCAGAGGGAGAGAGAGGAGAGACTGTTTGCTTGGCTGGTGTTTTGCACAGCGTGGCGCAGGAGGGAGCCTGGCCCTGAGGGAGCAGGGCGAGATGGAGGAGCTCTCACCGTGTCAACATTGCCTGTGACTTTGGTAACCCAGGGCAAGTTTGCGATTGAATTTACCTAGAATCAAACATGCAGAAGCCCAAGGCATGATCTGAAAGGAGGATCTTGAAAGATTGTCAGCAAATATTATAGGAAGAGAGCAGACAAGCACTTCACAACAAATCTGTGCATGTTCATCACTTACAGTGATCTTAACAATATCATGAATGTTAGTATGTTTGCTCTGGTTTTCTTGGAAATGTCTTTGTGCCAAATGTTTAATTTCATTCCTTTCAACATGCTGCTTAACTTCTTCACACACTTCTTAGCACACTTCACATCTGCTAGGTGCTCCACTTGTTATTCTTTGAATGAAGTAACTTGGGAGCAGTCTTCTGTGAGCAGCCACAGACCAGTCCTTTACAGCAGCATTCCCAAGAAGTTGGACTGGGTGAGCAGCTGGTGCGCAGAGATTGCTGCCTGCCACGCTGGTATTTTTCCCTTGCACTCTTTTGTCCATCTGTTTCTTGGTCAGCCCAAAGATTTCAAGTTCTTTTGGGCAGGGAATAGTATCTTCTGTCAGTACAAAGCCTAGCACAGTGGGATTTTACTCAAGTGCTGCAGGTCTTAGGTGCCACTGTCCTACTACTATTAAAATGTGAGCCTATTAAAGTATAATTAACAAGATGTTTAAAGTAAGGGGGAAAAACCTCCATTATATAAACCTCCCTGAGTTCTTTGTGCAGCTTAGTTTAAATAGCCAAATGAACAAAGTATAATTGCAAGCACACATTGTTTATATGCTTGTTTTGTTTACAAACGTATTGTTTATATGCTGACCTCAGAGCAGGAAGGTGCTGTGAGAGGTACATTTTGTAGAGGTTCCTGCGGTCCTGGTTGAAGGTCTCAAGTGCAGATGCTCTTGAATTGAAGAAAAGGCATCCTACTTGGAAAGGATGAGCTTCCCAAAGCAGGGAGAATGAACTAGAATGGGTGAGATCAAGCATGCACTTGTTCACATGTGCTTGTAGCCTTTGTACAATCAAATCCCTTTGTCCCTGTATATAAAGATAAATATAAAGATTAACCTAATAAAAGGAAAAGAGGAGATAAACCTTTCCAATCTTTGTATCTCTGAAGTATAAAAAGGCACATAACTGCTCAGAGGAAATGTGTGCCTTCAGCACAGGTTCTGCATACAGAATAGTTTGTGTGGGCTGAAAACTTTCACACCTTATGAAAAAAAGGAAGTGGTTCAGAAATGGAGTAGAATGACTTCATGGACTTGTTGCAGGTTTTTGTGCCAAAAATAAAATTTCCGTTCTTCTATTCATAACCTTTTTAATCTTCCTACAGACCTACAACAGCTGTGCCAGACTGTGCTTAAACCAGGAAACAGTATGTCTAGGAAGCACTGCTATGAAGACTGAGAATTGTGTGGCCAAAGTAAGTAACAGAATGGCTGTGTTTTTGAGGGTTTGTGTTTAGTTGGTTTTGTTTTAAGATTCTGATACTGTTAAAGAAAAGCTCTTTTTGAAGTTACACACCTATAAAAAATATTCAGTCAGAAAGCAAATATTTTAGATTTTTCTAATCATGGTAGTGTTTTAGAGCTGGCCAGCTACTGTTTTCTTCTCTTGGAAATGATTATTTAAAGTCTTGAGCTGTTGAGATTGAAATTCATTTGCTATGCGAGTAATAGACTTTTGCTATGGGATGACTTACGGCTGCCATGTAATTAGCTGTGGCAACCTTAAATGGTAAATGTCCAGACATATTGTAAAACCATTGCATGAGAACTCTGTCATGGTTCCCATTCTTCGCTACCAAGAGGAATGTGCAGAAGCAATTGTAAAGAAAGGCCTTTTAATTAAAATAAAGTGAATGCTATATTTACACATGAAGGGAGAGATAGGGCAGTTGGAATCAGAATAAAATGGCTATATCAGCCCATAAGAGAAATGTGAATAGAGAGTTGAGGTGCCACTAACCACCCTCTTAAAACTCAGTGTACCTAGTGTAAAATTGGGGGCATGGCTGGTTGTGAATGGAAAACGTTCCAGCCATGGTGCAATGTGTATAAAAAGGCTGGTGCAGAGGACGCGTTCGGCCTCATGTCAGCTTTGCATTTCCGCTGGGGGCAAATTTAGAAGGGGCATGAAGGGCAGCTCAGTGCAGGCAGCCAGCTGTTCCCCAAACCAGCTGGCATTTTGTTGCTTCTCCGTCACCACAACCAGACCACTGTAGGGCCTGTTCTCTTTTTCGTTTATTCTTTGGATCTTCTTAAAGTCCCTTTTTTTCCCCCATACTTTTGAATGGTTGTTAATGGTTTTTTTTTTACCTTTACAATAATTTCCCAGGCTAAGTCTTTACTGTGATTTTGCTGGTGAAATTTGGTGTCCCATCACTTACATTTTGTCAGTGAACTGGCGAGCATAACAGGTTTTCCTGATGCTTGCAGGTGCTCGCAGGCTGCACTCAGCAGGCAAAATTACCTTCTAAGGGAGGCTTGGTGCAAAGTCCTGATAGTCAATCCCAGCACCCACATTCCCAGCTCCAGTCTGCTGGTATTGCACATTGCTTCCTTAAGGCCCCTTTTCAGGTAGGTGAAACTCTAGAAACAAGGAGACAGAGCAGCCCTTAGGGAAGTGCTTGGGCACGGAGTTTTATTATGGTATGAAGCAGTTCATGGCAAGCTCCAGGAAAGCCATTCAACCCCACCTACTCTGTAGCAACTTGTTTGACCTGACCATCTTACTAAGAAGCAAGGATGTACAGATAAAAAATGGAATTATGCCCCTCTTCATTGAAGTGACATCACTTTAAAATGTGCTGTCTCCGGTTGTAAACTCTCCTAAAACCCTGTTTCTGTGAACTTGTGGAAGAGGTGTGGGGAGAGGTGGAGGCAAGTCCAGCAATTCATGCTATTTAGGATGAATTTGAACTATGGCCTTGGAATTGGAAAAGTGTATGTTTTGATATGTTGTCCCATGTCTATTGTTCTGCAGTAGAGTTACTAAATAGGGCTTTTCTGGGGATATATTTCCCCTACTACTAGCTTGTGTCACCATTGTATCCCTTTCCTTTGCCTTTCTAGCCACAAAACAGTGAAATAGATTCTAAGAGAGCTTATGTCTTTCAAATTCCAAAACGGCTGAAGCATTTATAAATCCAGTTAGCTAGATGCAGATGGCTTAGTGATGGCATAGGCAAATGGCACAACTGTTAAACGTACCCTAGGTGAAAGACTTAAGTGGGATTTAAGGAGTTCAGAGGCCTTCTCTTAGCCTTCTGCACATGGTGAGCTTTATCCTCTGTGATTGATGTGTCTTATAGCCTTGAACATTAAAATGTTTTGTCAAGAGAGTGAATACTAGAAAGGGTAAGTGTGATTTTCTTTATCTGCAGCACTTTTCCAAAAGTATTGTAGGATACATACATACGTGTATGCATGTATTGATACATACATACGTGTGTGTGTGTATATGTTTATATATATATAAACTGGCAGAGAAAGATGGAATGTGTTGCTTTTGAAATTGCAATTTACCTTTCCTGGTTCTGCAGTGCAGTCTGAGCCCTGCCTGGGAGTCAACATTATCACAAGCTTGTCAGAAGTGTCAGTCAATCTGCAATAGAAAATGTTTTTCTTTGAAAACAGAATTCCTGATTCTGCACCTACTTGCAAGAAGGAAGATTGTTCAGGGTGACAACTGTATTAATGCCATTTGCTGATCATGTGCTAGGTGCTAGGTGTTTCTCAAATTTGTTCAAAGAATGACACGCAGTTTCCCTCGAGGCCACACGTATCAATACTAAGATATCTTTTTACAGACTAAACTACTGTCCATCCATCAAGCTTGCTTGTGGATGAGTGCTTCTGTACAGACCTTCAGCTGTAACTTACTCACCTAATAACTGGCATTCTTTCTAAAACAGAAGAAAAAGGAAGAAGCTTAAAATAAATTTATGCCTATTTTAAAATAGGGAATGTGGTGTAGGGCTGCTGCCTCCTGGCCACTCGGGGAGGTCTGTGTTAGTTAGGAAATATTGCCTACCCTGTCTTTTATTGGATGTCATGCTCACTATCTACTGCCGGGTGCTCTTGTGACTTTCGCAAGCCCATGGATTATCTAGTTTTAATCAGACATTTAAAAATAAAATAAGAAAACTCAACAGAGAATATGTAGTTTTAATGACTCTGTATGTTCTTAGCCCTGCTCTTCTGGTATTTATTTGTCCTTTGAAGCAATCTTGTATAGAACCTGGGCATACTTGGGTACAATGAATTGAATAAGCTGCCGCAGCAGTTGTTCTAACTGTGCTTATATTTTGACAGAAGAGGGATTGTATATTTTGGCATGTCACTTATATCACATAATCACAGAATATATGATTAGTAGCATTGTTTCTCTTTAATTCTCAGCAGTCTTTCCATCAGTATTTTGGTATTTTTTCACCTATTGCCTTTGAGTGTTCAACAAGTGTGATACCTGTTCAGCATAATGTTTTTAAAAAGGAAGTCTATCTTTTTACCCACACATATAAAATCCTCTTACTTGTCCCTTTGCAAACCACAAAATGTCTGAGAGAGGTTTTCTTGCATGATGCCGCTGGTATGCAACCGCAAGTGGATGGCTTTCTCAGGAATTGCTGCTATGTGCTTAAATAAGGTAGAAATGTAGCATGGACCTGAGCTCCAAGGACAGGGTGTTTGGTTTTAATGAGGCTTATTGAAATCTGGCCAAATGAGCATCTGTTCCTATTGTTTGCTCCATGTTTGTAAGCCAGTATCTTCAGGCCAGATAACGGTGTTGGAGTGTGCTTCATCCTCAATTAGAGAGGGGCACAGTTAAAAATCCCCTGGCATCTGGTATGTCACTAGGACTCTTGTGATGCTCCTTGGTGTACAAACAAGTCTCTCCCGTGTTCTGCATCCAGGGCCACTTTGGTTATGACCTTCACACTTTGTGTCCACTGTTCAGTGAGGGGTGCTCATGCACCTTTTCTGTGTTCATTAGATAAGTCTCTATTTTTTTAGTAACTCTTGTAGTCCCTTCCAGCCATATGAAGAAGTGCTCTCAGTTTCATTTTGCACTTGAAATCCTTCCCTGCGTACACCCAAGATAGGCAACCTGCAGTGCGCCCGCCAAAGGCACTGCAGAGGCAGATTCTAGAGGGGGTGCAGCGTACCCAGGCTTTGGATGAGAAAAACAGCCCAGCACATCCTTGAAAGATCAGGTTCTGTTTTAAGCCATTCTTTCCTACCCAAATGCATTTGTTGGTTCTCCTTTTTAATGTCCTAGCAAACCCACTGCCCAGTGTTTGCACCCCTAAATTTACTGTGGTGTTGATAAAATTTATTTCACAGAACCATATACTATTTTCTTATTTCTTCATCACATATTATCTTGGAGGGAGTTCTCAGGGTCTTTATGTGAAGTATATTGAGTCTTCTAAGGAATCTTCTTTACTGCTCATCATACTTTTAAGTTTGTATACAGTAGTGGTTATAGTTTTGAGCTAGGAATCTATGAAGAGTGCATACTCTTTATTTCTAGAGGTGTGATTTAGATTCTTCTTGCTTCTCTTTAAGAGAGCTGAATGACACTATCCATGCAGGAATGCTTTGAAAATTTCCTGTGTGATGCTTTTGAGCTCCTTGGATAAAATGTCCTGCTTAAGCACACAGGAATATTTTGCCTGCTCAGCATCCTGTTTGTAGCATCCCAGGGGACAGAGCTGTGCTCTGCTCGGTTCTGAAAACACATGACAAGGCTTGGCACTTCAAGCATGCCAGAAGAAATTTCCTTTCAAGGATGCATGGTATTATTTAGCTATCTCTGTGGTTTCTACACTCAGGGATGATTCAACTGAAGCGGGAGTGGTGGAAGTTGTGGGTAATTGAAATCTCCCTTCCTTTGTGAGTGCTTTCTGCATGACTACTTCTTCAGCATTTTTAGAATAAAAATAGTTTGCATAGTAATCACACATCGAGCTCGGGATTTTTATATGAATTCAAAGGAGAAACCACAAGTACTCTTTAAAAAGCAAACATTTAGGTTCCATGCTGGATGTTCCAGTTGGCAGTAGGACAAATTGAGCTGAAGAGTGTCCCTCTTGTGCTCTCAAGTCCTTTTATGTCACAGATTGATGGCTCCTCTTTCATGAAAGCGTCCCGGCATTTGCTTTGCCTGAACACCACAACCAGTGCAGAGTTCTGCTGTGATATACCGCTGAGTTGGTTTATCTTCAAATAACACACAGCTTTCCACTGTTTTCAAGTCTCTCCAGTGCTTTGACATTGGAAGTAGAGCAGTTTAATCCTAGAGGAGTATTATTGGAATAACTGCATTCTGTTTGCTGATACTCCTTCAGCTGTTTTAATTAGAAAGAATATTTTCCGTATCTTACCTTTTAGCACCGAGTGTCTGTGTGACGATGGAGAGGAGGCACCAGCTGACATGCTTCCAGTTACGAACATCTCGGCGGTAGTTTCCTTTTGTACGTTGGATATGCATTTCGGTGGGACTGCAGTCACTGGGAACATTATTTGGATGGAAAGGAATTGCAGATTGAATAAATGCTGCCTCAGCCACTGGCCGAGGAGGGATTTAAGCATGTCCCTTTACCCTTCTTCTGTAGGTATTCTCTCTAAAATGAGGGTAATGGG
The DNA here is from genome assembly GCA_032275445.1 of Crypturellus soui. NCBI lineage: Eukaryota > Metazoa > Chordata > Aves > Tinamiformes > Tinamidae > Crypturellus > Crypturellus soui. The sequence continues at coordinate 416,188 of JAUBNY010000230.1, read as the reverse complement.
AAGGGCTTGTCTTCCAGGGGCATTGCTGAGGGTTAGTTAATGTTTGTAAGACGCTTTGGAACTGTGAATGCAGTACAGAATTCTCAACATTGAGACAACTCAAGTAGAAATCAAAATCAGAGTTTTATGTAAAAGCTTTGACCTAATAGTTATCTTCCTTCCATAGCAGTATGTCTGTTTTTATCTTAATTGTGGATTTCATTTTTATTTATTTATTTTTTAGGGCAAGGCAATTCTTTGCTTTAGCTCCCCCACCCCATCTCTAATAATCTCTTTGCAAATAACTGAAGAAGAAATGTGATATTCCTGCTCCCCCCACCCCACCACACCATGCACATTCTCCAGATTTTGATAGACTTGTTTTATTTATTTCCAAAATTATATCCGCAGGAAACAAGCTGTTTAAATTCAGATTATGCTGAAGCAAAATGGTCCTGGTATGAGAAGCAACGTGCTGTTTTATGAGCGCAGAGTCCCTTTTCTCATAACTGATTGATAGTAAATATTTTCCTGAAGAATTATTGCCAACCATGAACAGTGCAACTGTTTCACTTTTTTTTTCTGTGCTACTTGCTGTACCAGCCATTGTCTGTAATTAAGATCTACAATTCACAATGCAGACGTTTGCACTTCCTCTGGGTCTGAGCTATTTATAAGGCATTTCAGCTGTTCAGAGTTTCTTCTGAGTGTTAAACTACATGTAAACAGGCTTCTTTAGTCTTCAGTTATGCAAACACTGTGAAGTAGTTGTTTTTTCTCTTACCACCTAGCATCGTTTTGTATGTCAGTGAACCCACAAATTAAAAAAGAATTACACTTGCTTTTTTAAGTGTAAAAGAAACATTGAAGAAATATTAATTTAATCCTTTGCTCTCATAAATTGCTTTTTAGCTGAGGGTCCCTAAGAGTATTCTAGAGATGAATTCTTAAAGCTCTGCAATAAGGATGGTCATGTGGGGAAGTGAGTAGATCTTTTTGCTTTCATGCCTCGGTCTTGATATAAAAAATAATTCCAGAGTTTAGTCATCTGCATGCAGGTGCTTTTACTTTTTGGAGTCCGTTTTGAGATCTTGAGAAACCAGATTTCATGACCTGCAAAGCTGACTTCAGTAAGTCTTGGAGAGCTCCCGCAGAGATCTTTGAAACTTCCCCCTTCAGTTTGACTGAACATCAAGGAAAGCTTTTTCTGTGCTGAGCACATTCAGATGAGGACAAGTTGCCCTGGGAGACTGTGTGGTTCTCCATCCTAGCGGTTTTCAGGACCAGTCTGGACGAAGTCCTGAGCAACCTGGTTTAACCTCAGAGCTGACCCTGCTTTGAGCAGTAGGTTGGACTTGCAGTGACCTCCTGAGGTCCCTTCCAGCCAGAATCCACTTGCGATCCTGTCAGTGTGCAAATGATGAAAATATAATGGAAGTCTTCTAAGAACAAGAACTTGAGCTGGCAGCCTTAATCAAATTTGCCCTGCCCCTGTATTGCACTGTGGTGTCACATGCTGTAATTCCTCCCCAAGTGCTTGCTGCGTGCTGATGATAGTCTGCAGAAAGGATTGCAGGCCGGAGGTCTTCATTCAAGGCACTGTCACATTAAACTCCTAAGGACTGTTCAGCAGTCTAAGAGTTATGGAACTGGGCTTGCACTTTGGAAGTACTCTGGGATCTGTCATGATGGAAATGTAAAACAGTTTGTGATATAAATCATTGATGGGCTTAGTGGTACTCAATGTATAAGAAGTGTCGCTCCCCAAGTGGTCGCCTGCAGTGGCGGCACCCCCAGAGATGATAGAGAAGGCAAATGCCATCGTCGTGGCATTGACTGAATACACTTTCAGTATTTTTCAGATGCAAGAATTGAAAGGAGAGGTTATTTGAGGAATATGACAAATTTTTGCATTAGAGTTTCTGGCATGAAATGCTGGATTAATCGTTGCATACTGTCGCCCACCGCAGGGATGCCATTGGCGTGGCCAAGTGTCACATTGCAGAAGGCAAAATGATTTCTGAGTTGAGGCTAGCAAGGGAGCTGATCAGAATGAGCCCATTCTCGTAGCCCAGTCCTGATTAATCCAGGGGCAGCTCCAAGGTCTTTGCTGTTGGGAGCGGGCCGGGGAGTGGAGGTGGGATGAAGCGGGTTCCTCATCCGGCGTGTACTGCGGCGTTGCCCATCGATGCATGCCGGCTCACCGGCACACACGGATCACATGGCTCCTCCAAAAGTCAAACGATCAATTCGCCTCGTTTTGGCTCTGTACTTAATGCACAAACAGTGCGATCTGCAGGGCTGTAATTGCATTGTTAGGGCCAAGGAACAAGCCTGTGCCTTTTCAGCAGACAGCTGGCAGGGAAAGAGGCATGTTGTTAGGAAAGAGAGAGGCAAGGCAAATAAAATTACTGCTAACGCTCAGAGATCGGCAGGAGTCCTACTTGCCTAATCTTACCGGTGGGAGCAAGCGGCTGTTGTAATCCAATTATAGCAGCATAAGCAATTTGTTAGACACTCCGCATAATGTAACAATTTCCCAATAAACTCTGACTTGTAATAACGTCGGCAAGAGCCCACATAAATCTGCCCGAATGGTGGGGGCTGGAGCGTTCGGCTGGGGGCTTGTAATTTGTGCCATCAGCACGTTTTGTGGAGTGTGGTGTGGTGCAGTCTTGCAGTACAGGAATTTTAAGGAGAAAAGCCTGGCACGCCCCTCCAAGGAAAAGTGTCCGCCAGGGTCAGAAGGAAGAGCGAACAAAGCCGGGAGGCGGCTTTTCAAGGAGGAAGGTACAAGCACCCCCAATTCACAAAGCTCTAGCTGCCGAGGATTTAAAAATATTAAAAAAGCAGTAATGAAAATTAGAGTGATTTGAATTACAGCAGGGGGAGGAAGAGGGACTAGAATTGCGTCTGTTTTGGAGGGGGATGGATAAGAATGCACTTCCTTATGTTTAATCCCTTTAAATATTAAAAAAGGGGCTCAAGTGTTGATGCTCCGTGCTATACAGAATAGAGAAGCCACAGATCCGGTCCTAAGCAAATCATAACCTACAAAGGGAAAAATTAAACCTTTCCCGGTATCTGGTTCCTCTCCCGTTGTCTTTCTTGCAGCTCCTAGCTGGCTTCATGCATATTGGCACAGCATCTTGATGATGTGTCTGAGAGGGAAAACGGAGGTCTAGAACCGTTCACTTTGAGCGTACCCTAGCAAATTTAACTTTTTTTGGCACAATGATGAATGTCCCCTCCGGTTCATGCAGATCTACACAAAGAACTAATCTGATTTAGATATTATTTAAAAGTAAAATCAGACCACTGTGCTCTGCCTGTCACTCTTGGAGCACAGTGCGAGTTACAGCACTGTAGACACTAGATTAGGCTTTATGTGCAGTAAGATTTAAGCTATCGTATTTCTGTTAATCCCTCCATTTAGCATTTGCCTCTGCTAAGATGCAGATAGGCAGCCGCCAAAATAATGCAGGCCCTTTATATAGGGATCCCAGCAGTTCAGGATTTTTAATGGAGTTCTTAGGAGTGCTGTAGTGGGAAAATGCCCGGCTTCATACTGCTAACGGTGCTTTATTCATTTCCCAGCTGAGGAATCCATGGAGGCTTCAGTGGGGAAGGACATTTCTGCTCCAACTCATTCCCGAGGCCGCGCTGACGCGTTCACCTCGAGCCTCAGCAATGCCCTGGGGTTGTTTAATCCGTAAAATAGCAGCCAGGACGTGCAGGCAGGTTTCAGCGAGGGTAAAGCAGCATGTTTTGTGTTTTGCCAGCCTTTATGGGGCAACCTCCATTGTTGCCATCATGAGGCCCAGAGCCTCCCCATAAGCATCTTCCTTGCCGGTATATATGTACAGAGAGGCCCGGTTGCGAGGACAGAGATTCTCTCCGTGTCCTGGAGCCGCATCAATAAGCTGCGGCACCTCTAATAAAGCCGCTCGGTGTCGGGCTTTAACTAATGGCTGATTTTCCCGGCGTTGACAGTGAGCTGTGTGCGTTATTTTCTCCTGATATTGTAAAAATAATGAGAGCAAATGAGAACAATCAGTTTACCCGGCGAGCCGCTGATTGGAGGTGATGGGCAATATGGCAGCGGGTAATCCATCTTCGGCCTCCTGTCACATTAGCTTCGGCAGCGCGGAAAGGATCAGGCGGAGCGAGCGGGAATCCTGCCCAATCAGGAAGGGCAAATTAATGAGAAGAGCATTGTTCTGTGATCAACCTTTTAATTAGCGCGAGCGGAGACGGGAGGGCCGGCGCTGGCGGCGGCTGCAGCTGCGCCACGAGGCCCCGCATGTTTGCGGCGAGGGGGAGGGAAAGAGAAAACCCACGGGTGTTAAATTACCCGGGCTGCGCTCCCTGCGCGCCCGCACTGTGTCTTCCTCGGCGACCCCTTAAAAGAGCTTAATAAACGGCCGCGTCTGGGTTAATCTCGCAAACGCGGCTCTCGCTGACGCAGAGCTGGGAAGAGGCCCTGCCGAGGGCTGTTCAGGAGAACGTGGGTCGCCGCTTGAGGAAGGGAACGGGGAGTGCGAGGCGGGTTGGGGGCTGGAGGTACCATTTCCCTGCCTCAAGGAAAGCAGAGGAGGGACGTGGATAAAATTAGAGTAAGGGACTGCCCGTTTGATGACTGCCCTCCTTATTTAGTGTATGTTTGAAATCAGAGTCCTTGGCCTATCTTTGAAACGAGACTCTGCAGTTAAAAATACTGTGCGTGCCATGTGTCTTTAAGTAGCAAAAAAGAGGAGAGATCCAATACTGCATCAATTTCCTCATATGCCTTTTTTGTTCTTTATTATTATTATTATTATTGGTCCATGTTTTCTTTTGCACAAGCATTTTCAGTTTCTTCACTTACCAGCAGGAAATCATAATTTGAAAGATTTGGCCCTTGCGTTTGCTGAGATTAACTTGATTTTTTTTGTTCCTAGAGGATTGATGAAGTAGTGGATTTTCTCAAGTGCACCCTAGAAATGAAAACTGGATTTAATGACTGTCAGGTCTGAGCATCTGCCTTAGAAAAAGTAGGTATTTTTTGTAAGGGGGGGAAACAGTAATGCTGGAAAAATAATGGTATTAGAGAGTGATTTCTGGGAAAGAAAGTAGGAAATGTTATGAAGGAGCACTAATGTCTGCAGTGTGGAGGAATAGAGCCACTTCCCTACTAGCACGGTTTCTGTTCTTCCCCAACACATGCATGGTGTTTTCAGGCATAACTTTTCGCCTTCCGTGTCATTCCCAACGAAGTGCTAATGGTTGAAGAGCAAAGTCCAGTCCTCCTGCTTGCAGTGTCTACACATTTTTTTTCCCCCTTTTCTTTTTCCAATTGGGACACAACACAGACTCCTTTGCTTCTAGGTATCCCATTTTCCGATATGGAAATAGCAAGGGGGATGTTCGAGCATGCCCAAGGGCCCCAGAGTAGTGTGCTGCGCACAGAGAACTGTATGGACTTTTCATGTTGCTCTACTGTAAGCCCTCACCTTTAGCTGTTTGTGTGGCAATGGCTTTTCAGTGGGTAGACAAAAATCAGATTTGACTGGCAAGGTTTGCAGGGGGTAAGCTTGATTTTTATTTTTATTTTTATTTTTTTAATTCTAGCTGGACCTCACAGTTATGTTGTTACGTTGTACCAGTAATGTTGTATCTTCTCTCCCTCCCGTAATCCTGTTCAAAAATGAAGCAGGGAAGTGAGTTTGCTAATTTCCACATGGTTTTTATAGTTCAAAACACATCCCTGCAAAAAATCAACCTGATAAACCACAAGCTGTTTGTATTATTTAAGCCAACTGTACTGCTGATGTAAATGCTCGTGGGACTTACAGTTCTGCCTGCTAAGGTTATCTACTGTTTTCCATTATGAGAAACTGTTTATAACTTTGCTATTATTTAACCCTTTGATGTAGAATTTTATTTCGGCTTCAGCTGCAATTCCCTTCCTCCAGCCTGAGGCAGGAATAAAGTTTGGTGTGTGGGATGAGTAGTATTCACTTAAGGAACAGCTGTTCAATATTTTATTTTATTCTATTCATGTTGTTTGTTCCATGCCCCGGGCTGTATTTATTGCATGCCTTTCAAGCCCTGGTCAGAATATGGAAATACAAACTTCCTCCTGGGGTTTTCCCGGTGCTTGGAGCGCTTTACAAGCCTTAATTAATCCTGCCAGGGCTTCTTGGGGCGAGGGGCAACTCCAGGTCCCTTTTTGCAGAGGAGTTCAGAAGTTGCTCTTACAGCTGAAATGCAGGGCTGGAATAGTGTATTTATAGTAAGCAGCAAGGCCTCACCAGAGACGTATTAGCGAGGAATTACAGCTCTGAATTTTGAGATATTTTGTCTTTGTCATATTCTGCCACTGCATCTCAGTTCTTCCGCCTCCGAGAGGGGCTAATACTGCTCCATGTTCCCTCACTAGACAATTGGGGATCTGTTTGTGTTTTTGTACTTCAGCAGTGTTTGACTGGGGTTTTATTCCTTAGTCCCCTCCCTCTCTCCCACCAAGTCTGTCTGCATTTTAAAGAAGCCGCATTAGAGCTGCATCTTGAGGCACAAGCTATGCCAAGAAGTTGAAGTCAGATTTGCAATCAAACAAATTGATACAAGGAGGCAAGGGAAATACCACAGAAAAATTGGATTCTTCTAAACCAGCCAGTTTTGTTTTTGTTGCTTACAACAGCAAAAGATGGCAAGTTTTTTTTTCTTTTTTTTTCCTTTTTTAAAAATAAAACTCAAAACCTAGTAAACTGTTTCATTCCCACTTAAATCAAGGTGTGAGTCCCCAAAGAGATTCCCTTGTGGGATGAGACTAACTGGCAAATTCCGGCCTCAAAGTAATCTTATTGCAAACGAATAGCAGAGCAGAGGCAGACGATGTATCGTACAGTTCACAGACCTGGCACCTTAAGTATGGAGCCGCTACTGTGACTCTGTAATGGGCTGTCCCAGCATGGGGTATAATATCATAAAAAGTGTAAGTATGCCACATGTGAATTAATAGGCAGCCTAAGGATCATTAGTGATTACATATATGTTAAAATGAACATGCAGCAAATCTTAATTCTTTTTTGACCTAATAGACTTTTGTTTCTCTAGCTCCCGGTTGGATTTTTGCAGCTGACTGATTTTATCAGTGTTAGATGTTCTCAGTTGATCTTACATCTTTTTTTCTGTTAATTTTATTTGAAAATTGTTGACGTTCTTCATATTTAAATCTCTACAGTTTGCATTTTTGTAGTGCTTTCCGACCTGCCTGTCTCTTTCCACCTGCATCCACTCCATCCAGTCTGTCCCTGTTGTCTGGGAGCTGTTCTGAGCATGGAGGACACTCTCAAGCCCCAGCAAGCTCAGGAAAATATCATCCTCTGCGATGTCCTGCTTCTCGTTTTGCCCAAGCAAAAGGCTTTCTAAAGGCTGTATTTTAAGACCAGAATTGTGTACAGAGTGCTGCTGCTTACTGTCTTCTGTCTGCAGCTCAGACAGCTTCCGGAGCATTAGCTGTAACCTTGCAGTGTCCTGTGAAGCAGTTGCATAGGTGCTCAGGAAGGAGGCAGAAACCCGAGCAGAGCCCAAAGTAAAAGTTGTTCTCTGGCTCTGCTGACAGTTCAGTATTGAGCTTTAATTGCCCCTTCCTATCTTTCCTTTCACAGAGGTACGTGCTCTCTTTCCAGCCTCCCACTGTTTTTTGTCACAGTTTAAATAACCATCACCTCTTCATCAAACTCTCTCAGATCCTCCTCACATGAACAAAACTTCCTGAACATCAGAACCAACATAAAAAAAGAAGCCCATAGAGCAAGGTACTCACTTCTGTAAAGCTAGTGAGGGTGTGAGCACACCACACAGGCTTTCATGTACAGCTAGGTCCTCAGGCAGTGCTGTACATGTTCCAAGGAGAGTACAGCAGTATTGACTTGAGCAAACTGAAGAGATCCTCACGCAGCGAGGACCTCTCTGGAGAACTAGCTTTCATCTTTTAATACGCTACCCAAAAGCCCTATGCAAACTACTGCAGGGGAGAAAGAAGTTGTCTATCGATCATGTGTTCCTAGTTGACATGCTAGCCCAGTTTGGGTCTTATAAAGAAAATCATTAAGTAATTAGAGTCTGTGCTGGAAGAAATTTTCTCAAATGTCCTCTCTCTTTCCCCCTGCCCTGGAGTTTTCAAAAGCTCCTCCAGCCTCACTGAACTTACTGCTGGGAACAAACACCTTGTCAACCGAACACACGCTAGACCCTGCATAAGTAACAAAATGCAAAATACTAATGGCTCTATCAGTCTCCATGGATCCTAAACCGTACGCCTCCCAAAATATCATGTTTTTTTTGTCTAGCACACCAAAAGTCCTTATGGATACAATGTGTGAAGCCAAAACCAAACCTCATTTTTTACTGTGTTTTAGAACAGTATTTTTATCTATATATATTCCCATATCTATATATAGTTTCATATCTACCTAAACTCTCTCTTTTTCTTTCTCTGCCCTTTGACTAGTGAACTTTCTGCTTGCTGTCCACAAGCACCTGCAACACCTTCAAACTTCTTACAAAAATAGTTTTGACCATTTTCATTCTCTATATAAATTAGAAGATCCTTTACTATTTGA
>JAUBNY010000230.1:395297-407500 GCA_032275445.1 Crypturellus soui | reverse complement strand
ATGTGATTCTGTTTCTCAAGTAATGCAACGTGGATTTTTTCAATTTAAGTACACTAAACTTTTTATAAATGTAAATCGTGTAAAATATATGTTGAGAACAAAGAGAACTTTTATTTAAGGAGAAATCATCTTATAATTTTAGCTGTTAAGGTTTTTGTAGCCAGGTGCTTATTTATAAAGAGTGTAATTTTCCTCTAGAGAAATTACAAAGTTTTACTTACAATAATGAAAACAACAGAAATGTTATATATGTTAAAGTAGTACGTCCCAAAATTTGTCTTGTAGGTTCACAGAGGTGTGGGCCTGGAGAGATGAAAAATTAGAGGTTACATGAGTAAGTTATCAAGCAGGCAAAAGGAGGGGCATTCTTGAGGCTGCAGGCCCATTTCTTGCAATCATGTCTGATAAAATACATGTGCTTAAGATTGCCAAAAAGATGGTAGAGGGAAGGTCATTAAAGAAATAGCATGATTTTATGGGAGAACGTGGTGTATCTCCCTCAGTTTATTTACAAATCTGGAAAATGTATTTCATTTCTTCTTCATAATAGCTTCTTTTACTATATAGTAACTTCTTTGGATCAAGTACTGGCTATTAGATCCCTTCTCATATGAAAGACCAGATCTGTAGGCTTCACATCTCAGGTGAAGACATAAGGGGTCCAGGATTTCCTGATACTAAATTAAAGAACTCTTAGTCTTATATGGGACCTGAAGTGGCTCAACTTGGTAATTTGGCTGGAAGTCAGACACTTGCCTCCATCACTCTCTCCAAGTAGATGACCATCAACTGGCAGGATGGCTTTTCTGCTGCCCTGCTGGCCATGAAAATTGATTCAGAACCATAGTAAGCTCCAACTGGTAACTGTGTCTGTGCAGAAGTCAAGTGCGTGTCGGATGCAAGGTAACCATGGCAACCCATACGCAGCTGGTCAATCTAAGGTAGAAGCGAGCCGAAGACTGCAGCGATGTTGAATCAAACAGGTATCTTCTCATTAATGGGAGACAATAGGGTTACAGTCATTACACCTGACTAGCCAGCAGGCCACCCTCAGACTGACTGTGCATGTGTGGAGGTCAACACTTCCTTTCCCAGGTGAAGCAGTTGTCCATCAACCATGATAGAGAAATGAAATCCTACATTTGTGTATTTAATAGAGGCCACACTCATGTGTGTTCTCACTTGCTGAAGGTCAGCTTGGTGAATGTCAGTCAACCACGTTGCTCTGTTATCCTCTCAGCTCTACCACGGTGAATGTCCCCTTGCAGATTGGGGCACTGCCTGGTGTGCATCATTCCCCGGGGATGCTGGTTCCAGTCCCTTGCTCTTTCAGGCACTACTTTATCCACCTAATGAACTTACTGAGTTTCATCTTACAACTAGTTAAAGGCTGGTTTGACATTTTTTTTCCACTGCTGTTTCTATCAGAAGATCATTCCAGAACTTGGCTGATCTAAAGATCAGAAATCCTCTCCAGGCTTCCAGCCTATCTTATTCATGCCCAGGCTGTACCGTTAGTTCTTAATACTCCTGTCTTACTCTTTTTTTAATAGTATCTCTATTTTTTCGTGTTTATCCATGTTTATTTAAAGAGAGCAACTGTATCCTCTTTGTCTTCTTTTTTTATTAGGCTGAATGAATGGTCTTTGGGGAGCTGCTTAGTTTATAAAATGAGGAAGAAAAAACAGTGAAGATATTTGAGCATTTACAGATGGGAAGTTTGTTTTCCACAAGGAATTAATTTACATTTACTTTTCTGATCACTCTTGCACACCATCTAACAGTTCTCCTAAACTGTACTGCAGACAGTAACATTGACTTCTGTGTATGCCCAAAGGCCTAATTCTTTAGGCCAATGCAGTATTTGTAATTGAGCTGTCTTACTAAGGTAGCTACACAATCCAGATATTCTGAAAAGAGAAGGAAATGTGGGCAATGACTGCAGGATTCTCCGTTACTATCTGTTCTTCTGGGCCATTTGTTCTTTTGGACATTTTTCTGCCCTTTGCAGAAATCAGCATGTACAACAGGTTGATTAGGTTAGATCTCACCAATAATTGTTGTCACTAATTGGCAGATTTTAAAATTCTGAGGAATATGGAAATACAAACAGAGGAAACTGAGAGGAAACAGAGAGATTCTGAGAGGAAACCCAGAATGGGAAATAACTCATGTAGTGCAGGAAAAGAAGCTGTTCCGTATTTTCCTTCATGTATATTTAACACAGTCTGTAATTCACAGAAATAGATTTGAATTAGCCTGCGTGTGGAAATGCATATCCAGGGTAACTTCTACAAGGCAGGCAGTCCCTAGTGACCTGTGACTGACAGGCTTAGTTCAGGCTGCACTTTGGGGACAGACAGCAATACTCACTGTTTAGATCACTGAACCTTTCTGATGCACAGTGACTGAAGATGAGCATAGGAGGTAATTGCTCTTGCAGACCTGGAAGCTTTATTTAAAGCAACTGCAATTATTTGGTCCACTGTTATAGTAAATCTGGATGGCAAGTAGTCCTTGTATGATCAGGTTGCGAAGTAGTTGGACATGTGAGAGTGGAAAGGATGCTACAGGTAGCCAGATTTGAGTTCTATCTGCAACAGGCAAACTTACTTTTATGAGAAGTGTGCATTGAATTTGTGAATAGCTCTCTCTATCCTGAATGTATGCATACATTCATACTTTTAGTTTGGTTCTAAGATCTTCCTGTTGCTGCAGAACACAAAGAACCCCATAAAACAGTGGCCCTATGCTGAGAAAACAACTAGTGTACATGATGCTGCGGTATTTCAGCACTGATTTTTCTGACCCCACTTCTACTGTTAATAATGCCAGTTATGTGCATGTGTTGTTTTAAGTCACTGGATTTTACAAAACAGTATGATCTTCAGTACTGAAATAGACCATCCTCCTGCCATGCTAGTATATATGTATTAGCCCCATTCTGGATCATAATTTATAATAGCAGGTGTGAGGAAATATGAATATTCTGAGGTTTGTTTTAAAAGAATCTGAACATGATTAAGCATTGTATTCAATTCATTATTGTTTGACACTTGAATTTTGAAATTGGTTTATGTCACAAATGAGTTTGGAATTTAATGGTTTGTTGAGAGCACTGGCTATGATGCAGAGACAGTACATGAATATTACAAAATCAACAGCCTTTGGAAAAAAAATAGGTGGAGGGAGAGAATTGATGGTCAACATTGGGTTTCCAAGCAGGTCCCTTGCGTACTGCCTGCTGTAGACTTGCAAAAATATAAATCTGCACGACTGTTTAAGAAACTGGTGTTTGATTGCTCGAAAGAATGACCAATACATTAGCAAAGGTTTCCAAAGCCTAGAATTGGGAGAACCTTTTAAAAAGAAAGGTCTCTGTGGAAGCACCTTTCAAACATAATTTGAAATTTTGCTTATACTAAGTGAAATAAATACAACACCACAAACAACTGTAACCTGACTTCAGTTAAATCCTAAACTCTTCTCTAAGTAGATTAATTTCTGTCTCCAAAAGCCTGGGGCAAATGGAGAAGCTTGGACCTGGGGATATGAGATGAGAATCCCAGAATCATTCAGGCTGGAGGGATCTCCATCTCAAAGCAGGGTCAACACTTAACTCAGATTTAATTGAATTAATTAATTGCAGATAACCTCCACTATTAGGTATCTGCTTCTCTCAAATTTTATGTAAATAGGACTTCTGCCTTACAATTCAAAGCTCAAGAGCTCAAGTCTCCCATTGCATCCAAAAATTAAGCCAACAGGTGGACTATGTAATATGTTTGCATGGGAGGAGCAGAGCTACATTTGGCACTAGCTGCTTCTCTTTTATTTCCTAAGGTAGCAGCAAGGACTACAAGTAGCAAAGGCACAGAAGGTTACAGTGCGTTACCTCTCTTCATTTTAGGAAGCAGTTTGCTGTAATACCTGGAAGTGATGCAGGATGTAGCAAGGTTCTGTACTCAGGCATGCAGATGTAGGGCCCTATTGCTAATGCCATGTATCAGCCCAGCCTCAGTCTTACTTGTTACTGATTCAGAACTGAGCCACAGTTTTTTGAAGATAGTGGGGAAAGAGGTTGGAGTGTTTTATCGATCCAAAGAAGCACACAGAAAAGTATTGCCAGCATCCTTAACTGAATTGCAACTGTGCTTGTCTTGCTTTTGCTTCCAGTGTCCTTTGACTCTTGTTGAACAGCTCAGAGCACTTGCTACACGTGGGATGTGTTGAGAAAGATGGAAGTGATTGCCAACACCTTCTCCAAGTCCTCTCAAGGGGATAAGAGCAGCAGCCGCAGGTGCCCCATGTGCCCCACGAGGGGACGGCTGTGTGTCAGGGCTGGGGTGCCGCAGCGGGGCCGCAGACAGCGTTCAGCACCAGAATGGCAAGGGCAGCTGTCAGCAGGAGCGAAGGGACATCAGCAGGTTGCGCAAGGAAGTTTTGCGTGTTTTTTGTCAGATGCTTCTGTCTTCTCCTCGGGTCTAGTTATTCCTAGCCTTTCTTACTGCACTTGTCAGGGAAAAGAAAGCTGCAGCTGTGCTTAGTCCAGCTTGTCCTACTGCATTTCTTTTTTCTGTCATGCAGTAGTATTAAAATTGTAAGCTGCTAAAAAGAAGCAGCATTCACGAGTCCCCTGGTGGTTAAGTACTGAAATTGCTGTGGCAAGTGAAGTAGCTTAAGTGAGGTGCACCCGCTCTAGGGCCCTGGGCTCAGGGAGTGTATTAGTTGTTTCCACGTCTGTATTGATTTTAAATTCAGGATGCAGTGTCTCAGCTTGAGAAAACCTTCAGCAAGGTAAAATAATTCTTTACACATTTGAATTTCAACCCTGGTCTTAAAGGCTGCTTAAATGGATTTTGTAGGCCTAACTGCTAAAATAATTAGTACAAATATGTTTTACAAAATTGGTAATTTGACTAGGCCATTTCTGAGAGGTCTGTTTACTTTCCTTAAGTGACAAGTGTGTTTGCCAGCCCTCAAGAGGAAGGTTTGCCCTTTTGTGTGGTGTCATTTGGTGCTGCTGGCTTTCACTGAGGATCTTTCACGCAGGGGTCTCTGAACACTTTACCAGCATTGCTCTGTCTCTGGGAAACATGTATTAGGATACATGAATTTAGCAGATAGACTGTTGAAATGGAGCGCCTTGCTTATAGCAGCTTGAGAAGATAAGCGGAAATTAGGAATAAAACTTGGAAAGACTTGGCTCCCATCTTCATCCCTCATTTTTGTAGTGTTCTGCCAGCTTTCAGTTTATCAAGAATTGATAAGTAATAATGCGTGATTAAAAAGCTCTGCCACTCTTTCTGTCAGGAGATGTTTCTCAATCTTCAGCAGAGGTGCAGAGCTCAGCAGGGCTTCACCTTTGGAGCTTTACCTAAGCAGAGTTCCTCAATATTTAATGAGCAAGTGGAAGATTGTAATTCACCACCACAACTGTGGCAACCTGTCAGCTACCGTGGGGTTATGTGGGTTGCAAGAAAGAATGAGACTAGCAAGACTTCTTTATGCCATGAAAATTGAAGTTTTCGTTTGCTTTCCTTTTTTATTGTGCGTTGTACACATGGCTGACAGGATAATCCTTCTACTGGTTTTGAATTGCATTTCAAGGTAGAGATCGGTTAATTAGAGTAATCTGAATGTTTCTACTCAGTTATATATATTCTGGCATTTGTTCCTCCTGAATTCCTGCTAAACTAATGGATGGGTTTTTAATTGGTTGCGGGACAGTAAAAGCTAAAACAAATAAAAATGACAGGCAGCACTGGCCAAATGCTTTGCCTGGCACCAGCTAGTTGCAGCTCGATATCTGTAGCTTTTCTGGTTTGAGGGTGCTAGAGGGAGCTCTAACCCCTCGATCAGAGTAACAAGCTGGGAACTGTGTCTCTGGCTCGCTCTCTGATAGGAAACATTGGATTCTCTTACTGTTTAATTTTATTTTGTATCAGAAAGTTGCATTTTTTTTTTCCAGGCATGATCCCAAATTGCACTTCCTAGATGAGGAGATGCAAATGGTGTCATTTCAAGTATATGAGTACTAGACTTAATAGAGGCTATTATGAACTGCCTGAAAATACAGGAAAGAAGCGAGGGGTGATTGTATCGTAGAGGTGTTTAACAAAAAACGTTATTATGAAAATCTAATAATCTTATATACCTGCTTTCACAAAGGAGGCATAATTCTCACAACAGAGGACCTACAGTTATTTAAGAGAGTATATTTAAAGCTATTAGAAGTAAAAGATACTTTACACAGTGTAGTTTTATTTTAGACGTTCAGACAATTATTGTAGTAGAAGTTGAAAAAAAAAGGAGTTGGCAGTTGTTAGATTCACAGTGGGATACGTTAATGCAGAAGAATGGAAGAAATTTCTCATATGATATTTTTGACACTAATTCCACCTTGATATGAAGGGAATGTAACTCACTCTCAGAAGTGGGATGAAAGATAAGAGTAAACTCACCCTGCACTCACCTTCTGCGAAGAAAAATGCAGTAGATTGAAGTTATTTTTTGATCTCATTAAAAGGAATAATGGAACCTTACCTCTGAGAGAAAGGCTGGATCTTACATGGGATGATGAAGGACGAAATGGGACTAGCAGTTATGTTCGGCCCCATTCTACTGGTTATTTTTACACATTGCTATAGCCAAACAGTTGTAGTTCGATTAAGCCTATTCTGGAGATGGAATACTATAAGAATACTGTACCGCTCCTTCCACCTCTAGCTTGAACACCTTTCTGAAAGATTTTTGGCAGACAAGCATCAGGCAAAGGAGAAGTCTCTATTGTAGTAGTCTGTGACTAGAACTTGCAGGTTCTGCAAGTATCAGTTGATAGAGACAACCAAGTATGTCTTGCCGAAGAGGGATTATGGTCAGAGCAGTTTGCTTGTTGTTGGGAGCATTTCTTGCCTGTTCTTCTACCCTGTACTTTCACATATTAACAACGTGAACTCAGTCTAATGTAATTTCTGAATTTACAGAATTCAGTAGACAATGTCCTTAGTTGGTATTTTTGGAATGTGTTCCTCAGACTGTGAATATCTTGCCAGGTACTAATGAAAGAATGGGCCAACACAATCCTAGAGCATAAAATCTTAGAAAAATTTAACTTGGGACAGACATCTGGAGTTCTCTAGTCCAAGCAGTTACTCAAAGGAAGACTAATTTCACATTTAGATCAGCTTGCTCAGGACTGTGTCCATCCAGATTTTGAAAATCTCCAATGATAGAGATTGCTCCTCTTTACATCCAGATGGAGTTTTATTTGCTACAGCTTGTGCTTGTTGCCTCTTGCCCTGTCACTGTGCGTCCCTGCAAAGGCTCTCTCTGCCTCCTTCGTTGTCACCCTGTAGGTAGGGGAAGGCTGCTGGATCCCCCCGGCCTTCTCCAGGCTGAACACGCCAGCTCTGTCAGCCTTTCCGCACATTTCTGTGCCATTTTTTGCAGCCCCTTGACAATCTCAGTGGTCCACGATTGTGCGCACTCCAGTTTGACAACAGGATGACATGGCTTCAAGGTTAACAGCTGAGCTCATCTCCAGCAAACAATGCATATTAGGAGGTATCAGTAATAAGATTATCTCACAGAGGTTACTGGAGGCTGCAGGACAGATCTGTCCAGGTCTCAGCCACAACCTACTGACCAGCATTGACCTGATGCTATGCAAGAGAACTACAGACTTTTCCTCTGCGGAGCCTTGTCCCACCCACATGCCTAAAACTTCTCTCTTCCCTCTGCCCCCTTATTTTTCTTTTACTTCCCTCCCTCTGTCAGACCACTCAGCCAAAAGCTATCTGCTGCTAGTGACAGGGTTATGGTATCCCTACGACTGATGTGATGTCCTCTGCTAAACGTAGCCGTGCTGGTGGAAAAGCGTGCTGCTCAACCTCCGTCTGGCTGCTGCAGGTTGCTGCCCTCCAGGATCTGTCAGCAAAACTGCAAACCTGCTTTCAGTTAAGATGAGGTGTTTTAGCTTAGACAGTTTAAATAGCAGGTCTTTGCTAACAAGCTTATTTTGACTGAAGTAGGTTAGGGAGTGCTCCTGCGGCCGACTCTGCCAGATCTAAGTACATTTGCAGAGGGAACCGGCAGGTGTGTGAATCTTGCAGCTCTTCAGACTGCTGCTGCATTTCTGTTTGGTGCCTGTCTCCTGTTTGCCCCAGAAACATGTAGTGCTCCCATTGCTGGGAAATCCTACATGATATCCATCCTGTGTACCCATGGTTTGCTGATCTGAATCACTAACCCACTCGGCTGTTGTTTGGTGTATTTGTGCCCTGGTTGTTGGTAGCAGAATGCCTCTACGAAAAGGAAACTTAGAAAGTATTATTCTGCTTGGAGCTGCATTCTGTGGGGCAGATTATCTTGGAGGGCTTCTTTTTTCTGTTAATAAAGGATTTACATAGAGCCATAGCACCATGAAAACCTCAGTAGCTTTAGTGTGGACACTTGGTCTTTCACATCTTTCCTTCTGCCCACTGCAATGGTGCACTGTTCCCAGCTGTATAATCTTCACTACTCAGCTATGTTTTAAATCATTCAAGTCCACCTACCTGCTCCTTGCTGCTTTTCTTTGCGAGTTAAGGGAGTACTTGGAGCAAAAGAAAATCAGCAGTAACACCCATAAAGAGCAACTTCACTCAGGCAGTAGATCATGCTTGGGTGTTTTTAAAAACAGAAGCAACTGTTCCAGGAAACTATGAAACTGCTGCTTAGAGCATAGCTGATGCCTTTCCCTGCCATAAATGAGCCTTTTGCTGCTCCTGGCTCTTACTGCATGACTTTAGTAGACCGGTTCTCCAAGTGATAATGTGCATGTTCCTTCCCACTATTAACAGTAATAACATGTAATAGTCCCAGCAGTTCATTGGGGGTTCTGATAACCATCCTGAGCAAGGAAATATTTCTTTTGGTGACTTTCACTTAAAATCATCTACCAGTGCTCTAGAATCTGCTCTGAAATTTGTTTATGATCAATTTACACCTAGTGAGACGTGCACTCCCAAGAGCAGTGGTGTCAGCCCTCCCTCCCACCCGTCTAGGTACGCGTTTGCTCGGAGATCTCACGTCGGGAAAGGAGCATATGCCAGTGTTGTGCTGATATAAGCAGGTTTCTCATCATCATTTGCTATTTTCAAAGACAACTTGGTGTTAAGGGAGGAGGAGGAGAAGAGGGACTCCCGAATCACATGCGTTCCTGGCGCCAGACAGATTTTATTTTGGTAATTTTTACCAGCACTTAAAATCTAGATAGAGGACCTATATCAATGGAAAGTTTTCAGTAAGAGCCACGAGCTTCCAGACAATTAAACTTTATGGGTCTGTCTGAAACATTAAGTATTAGCTTAAAAGAATAGTTTTTTAATCTCCTCTCCCCGTTGCTGTTTACTGTTTAGCAATGTGGGAGGGGAGCTGCTTCTCCAGCAAGGTGTTATTGCTGCTCGCAGGGTAGCTGGTGAGCAAATGCCCACGACTCCGACCGGCCTCCCCAGCCTGTTACCTCTCGGGTCCTAAAATTTCCCTTTCTTCAATGTCCAAGTAATATCCTTAGCCAGCTGCCCTTCAGGCTAACACCATATCATAGGTATTTAGATGGTACCTCTGAAAACTATTGGCCCCCCAGGATTTGAGAAAGTACAGCAGCTTAGGCTACTGTGTCCAGCTTAATTCCAATGATCTTTCATCTAGATGTAGCCTCTCTTATCACAGTTTTTCTGCAGTGTGATTAGAAGCCAGGCACAGACAAGCAGCTGAGGGCCAAAGCTAATTTCAGTATAAGAGTGTGTTTTGAATTTGCACTTGAAAATACGTAGTAATGATGCTGCGGTTTCTTTCATGGTGCTTTGTTTTGACTCTCAGATGTGATTGATGATCATCCCCTCCTGGGTTACGTTTGTCTTGCAGAATGTTTCAGTGAGCTTTGCAGCGTGGAAACTAATTCAGTCCGAAGCGAGTAAGTCTGTCTATGCGCTAAGCCCATGGTTAACCTCTCAGAGGCTGCTGTATGAGACAGAGGCAGGCAGAAACGGGCGCCTTTGAAACTGACCTTTTAAAATAGAACTAAATGGTGTGAGTTGCTTCCTGACCTCATGTTGTAGCTTTGGAGCTCTGTCGAGGAAGATCCCACAGGTTCACTCTGCAATGGAGGAGGATGAGAAGCTGGCTATCCTGCCCTTGTCCTGTGGGTGCTGTGGCTCGCGAGGTCCCATGCTTGGTGGTGAGAACCCCCTTTCTGCTCCACCAACTCTCAAAGTGAAGGAGCTCTTTAATAGAAGGTGCTGGTAAGGAACTACATAGGATTTCCTCCTTCTCTGCTTAGCCTTGTCAGTTTGGGGTTCAGTTCTGCAGCATTTGGTAATTATAGGCCCAAAGAGGAAGAAGTCAGCCATAGAAATGGAACCTGTGTCCTGTTAATTATGTTGCGATGCTGCCTTTGGGCCATGCAAATAAACCCCTTTGCGATGGGGGCTTCAAGCACTAGCTCTGCCCTTTACCGTGAAGGCCTGGGGTACATACTCAGCTCCGTTTCAGTATTTTTGTTACTTTGCTGCATTGGAGCGGTAATTCATCGTGGGCAGCAGCAAGCAGTTTCATGGCCACACAAGCAGCTTTGCCCTGTTAACCTTCGCTAATAGTGGGTTTACAAATAGCAGACTGAAATAGCTCACTGCCACTGTTGTACTTTTTAATCCCTCCACTTTTCCACCCAGTTTCTAGCATACCGCAGAATTCCTGTGCTGTGCACCGCTCCTGAAACTGCTTACACGTCTGCGTTTTCTTCCTGGGATTAATCTTGAGGAGTATTTCAAGATGTACACAGGAGTGTGGCTTCACTTTTGTTGGGAAGTTGCGCTCTCTTCTTCGCCCCCTGCACATACACCTGCTTGGTACCTGTCCTTGTCATCCCATTACTTGTTTTTTCCTCCAGTGTCTTTTATCTTTTGAGTAAAGTTTGAACAGTACGCAGAAAGTTAACTGCCTGGAGTCTTTTAAATATAAGTAACACGCACCCAGTAATAAGCTGTCGGTTGTTTTTTTGCTGCCTGCAAAGAAACATAAACACAGCGCTCATTTCTGGCAGGTTTTTACTGTCAGAGTTTCTCCTATTATATTTATCTTACAATTTGCCAGGGGGTGAAGTTATTAAGTTTTAGCAGCAGCCATCGATCAAGTTCACAAGTTAACACGATAAAGGCTCTGTGCCGCTCCGATCCGGGAAAATGATGATCCTCACTCGGTAATTAACTAAATGAGAAAGTTAAATCTTACTTGAGAGCTGGGAGAGATGAAAGAGAGGTGTTTGTCAGCTTCTCAGTGGAAATTAGAAGCAGTTTTCTGCAATTCCCTAAGCTGCTGCTCTGTCATATTTTACATAAGCACTGGGAAAACGTCTTGTAATTAGTGCTGTCATGGAGGATTTTTTTTGCTGAAGGATGTTGGAATAATTCATTAGATTATCAAGAAAGGCTTGTGTCCTGAAATGATTAGCACAGTGAAATTTAAACCATTAACGATAACAAGTTTAGAGCTTGCTGCAGTGCAGAGGCACCCGGGGTATGTCTGTGCCTATTTCAATCATTTCTTATAATTAAACATTATGTCCTCTTTTTTCCTCCCCTTCACTGAGACCCATCCAAAATTCCTGTTAAGGTGGCTCTGTCTAGATCAGTGACTTAACCACGACTGGCAGTGCAAGCAGTTAGAAGTGAAATGCTGTGGTTGCAAAGAAGCAACAGAAAAGACACTTGAGGCAGAACCTGTCATCCCAGTGAGTATGGGAGGAAGCGCAGGCTGACCTGTTAGTGCCAGGACATCAGAAGGAAGTTCTTTTTGTGTTGAGAAAAAAATGAGAAATTTGAAGCAATGGTCTAAGCACTTGGTCTTCCTAGAGCTCCAGGATGAAGTTGGCTTGACGGCTCAGAAGGTCCCAAACCTCGTTGGTTCTGCTGAAGCTACTCTCAATTTTCTAGTAGGAAACAGCTTCTTTTTTGAGAGAGAAAGATTTATTTTTATATCAAGTGTATAAACCGAATTCATCCACACTATGAAAAGTCCCATAACAAAGTCCTTTGCAACCATTGGAAGACATTGTGGGGCTTTTTTTGTTTTATTTTGTTTTTTTAAACTTGCAACTTCTATTATGGATGGGGAAATGCCTGTATTAAGATAAGAGAGTTATCCTTGTACTTGTTTTTTTT